>JAOTQK010000001.1:23188844-23208844 GCA_025642025.1 Rhododendron ferrugineum
TCTTTCAGCAAACGCTACTTCAGTTCAGCCTTGAATTCATAGACTACGAGGTGGGTTTGTTTTGTTTACTGCTAATTTTCAGATGTAGTAACTGTTGGGGAGAAATTTAGGAGCTTTTTACATATAAAGCTGTCTTTTTTTCTTTTCTATTGTTGTAGAACACATTGTCCCCCCTGCTCTATTTTTCTAGACGTAGATCTGCTTTTCTTGGGTGCTTTTTTGAAGTTGTGTTCAGCTGGAGGACTAAAATTTGTGATGATCTGGTAGGAATAGAGAGGCCTGCGAAGGGAACCCAAGTGGGTTGTTCTTTTTTCATGACTTGGAGTCAACTAATGGGGATTTGCCTGAGTGCTAGAATCAAAGCCGAGAGCCCCTGTCACACAGGTATTTTTCTTGAGAAATTTTGAACTGTTGCTGTGTCCTTTTGAATTGTTGGGCTTTTTAATAAAACTGATTTGCATGTCTAAGTTTTGATTGAACTTTTCAGTATTTTCCAATTCTGAGTTTGGAATCGTTGAGTTGGATTCTGGTATTGCCATTTTATTTTTTAGTTTTACTGTTTTCGATTTTTCAAATGACTATTGATTTGTAGGAGAATTCGGTTAAAAAAAATTGGGATGCAAGGGTTATTATTTGTAACGCCCCTCTCTCAAATAACCGTTGTATCCGAACTTGTTTTAAAAGATCCCATTTTCTCAAGCCCTTACTCAAGAACACCAAAATTTAGGTACAACGGCTATTTGCAACGCTACTCTCACATGATGCGAGACCTACACATACATGGGACCCATCCACGTGAGAGGGCGTTACAAATAACCGATGTGTCCAAAATTTTCAAATTAAGGAGCTCCATCTTCGTCCCTTTTCCATGAAGAATCAAGTTGCTGCGAATTTTTTTTTGGAAATAGAGCATGTGCCAGATGATCTTGACTCAGTTTTTTTCGCATCTATTCCCTATGTACGCCAAGGTTCCCATTGTGAGAGCTGACATTTGGAAATATTTTGCGTTGGCTTTCCCAGGGGTGAATTCAAAACCTGTTAGCACAGATGGCACTGATCTAAGTGGCTCCGTCAGTAAAGGGTCATCGGTTTCTGTGCCTCCAACTCCTCGGAGTGAGGGCGAAATCTTGCAGTCTGCTAATTTGAAGAGCTTTGCCTTTTCTGATCTGAAAATGGCGACAAGGAACTTCCGCCCGGATAGCGTACTAGGAGAAGGTGGATTTGGTTCAGTTTTCAAGGGTTGGATCGACGAGGGCTCTTATACGGCTGCAAAGCCGGGGACTGGTGTTGTTGTTGCTGTGAAAAGGCTTAACCAAGATGGTTTCCAAGGTCACAGAGAATGGCTGGTGAGTGGTTCATTCTTTTCGCTGGATAGTAGAGCATCTCATGTGGTTTATGCCAAAGGCCCAAAATGGCAATGCGAAAGTCAAATTTTGGCATGCTACAACACCAAATGCTGTAATTTGGCAATCTTGCTTCAATTTTAAATGCCATTTCTTCTTTGTACTTCACAAAATGGAAAACTATTTGTGGGTTCCATCAGGTTGATTGAGACCTTTGCCGAATTTGGCAACCAAATTTGATACATGATTTTCCATAGATTGGATTTGGCAAGAGATTGGCTGACATTGAAGATGGTTACTTGAAAGCTCTTGCCAAATTTAGCTTTTGCTTGTGTTTTTAGCACACAACTGGAGATGCTCAATATATTGAGCATCCACACCCATGAATGCCATTTTGCTATTGCCATTCTCATTTTTGGACAATGAATAGTGTCTTTTTGCCAAAAAAAAAATGGGCAAAGGTGTTGCACCCATGCTTTGTTTTTTTTTTTTTTCCATCTCTCTCAATCTAAAAAATGGCAATTTTGCCATATATGACAAAAGAATTGGCATTGGCTCCATGCCTTGCTTTGGGCACATTTTTGGTCTTCGCATTACAAGGGCAACTTGCAATTTTTTGTTAACGATTGAGCATTTGTTTCATCGCCTACTCAAAGAAAATTCCTCAGGCCCTTTCTCTTCATTTGTCACTCTGATTTGATTTGTAATTTTTTGCTGATTACTGGTCCTACAGGCGGAAGTGAATTATCTGGGGCAGTTTTATCACCCGCATCTCGTGAAACTCGTTGGGTATTGCTTGGAGGATGAACACAGGCTTCTCGTGTATGAATTCATGCCTAGGGGCAGCTTAGAGAATCATTTATTCAGGAGTGAGTTCTTTTTACCCATCCTTAAGACTTAAAACCCCAAATTTATCCTATATGGAAACTTTGTAATGAGTGATCAAATTGTTGTGTAACAGGAGGTTCTTACTTCCAACCTCTTTCTTGGAACCTTCGTCTAAAAGTTGCTCTCGGTGCTGCAAAGGGACTTGCTTTTCTTCACAGTGCTGAAACAAAAGTCATTTATCGGGATTTCAAAACTTCCAATATATTGCTTGATTCCGTATGTTCTACAAAACACAAAATTTGTTACTACTCATATTTCCAATCCTAGAAAGTTAAATTCAGTCTCGTGTTCTGATAACCATTTTATGATATATTCTTAGAACTACAATGCGAAGCTTTCTGATTTTGGCTTGGCTAAGGATGGGCCGACAGGCGACAAGAGCCATGTCTCCACCAGGGTCATGGGGACCTACGGATACGCAGCTCCAGAGTATCTAGCCACCGGTATGACTCAATGCATGTGGACTTTTTCCCATTTGCATGTCCTTATATGTTCTTTTCGACTCATGTTTCTCTTTCTTCTGACCCACCTGGCTTACCCTTTGAAATTTTTTCAAGTTCTGGTCCTAAAGGGACACTGGTTTGGACCATTGTATCTATTTTATGCTTGTATGTGGTTGTGGAGTTATAATGGAAGGTCCACCAGCTCCCAAACTTGTGTCCACTTGCACAAATGTCCAAGAGAGAGATAAGAGACAAAGTCAATACTCTAGAATAACGGATTAATGGTGCTTCTCTTTTTGACTTGTTTTGCTCTCTTTGTTAGTTTTGGTTGGGGACTGAACTTGACAAGTAGTGTTACTTTTTGCAGAAGAGTGATGCTATACAAACTAACAAAATTTGACCAATTTTACTCACATGAGGGGGTGTCATCAACACACTCAATTATGACCCGTTCAAACATCAATAAGTAAAAAGGGTTTGCAAAGTTGTAGCCTTTTTGTTTTAATTCAGAGTGTTTGGACCAGCTTATGCCCGCCTCAAAATGGAAGTGCTTAACTGATGTATTTCTTTATTTAGCGTCTATTAAAACACCATTTTTAACCTTCTATATCATACAGTCATCGTTTCTTGTTGTCCATGTAGTAATTCTACGTTTGCCTATTCTAGGTCATTTGACCACCAAGAGTGATGTTTATAGCTTTGGAGTAGTTCTGCTTGAAATGCTATCAGGCCGACGAGCAGTGGACAAGAATAGGCCGTCCGGACAACACGGTCTGGTGGAATGGGCCAAACCCTATTTGGGCAACAAACGTAAAATCTTTCGCGTCCTCGACACCCGTCTCGAAGGCCAGTACTCTTTGGATACTGCCTATATGGCAGCCAACCTCGCAGTGCGATGTTTGTCCATGGACCCAAAGTTCAGGCCCAACATGGATGAAGTGGTTGAGGAATTGGAACAGCTTCAGGATTCGAAAAAAACACAAAGTAGTGCTCAACGAACAAGCAGTGGGCCAAAGCCTCGCAGACGAAGCACCGGTGATGGAAAAGCCGAAGCTGCTTATCCCAGACCATCTGCTTCCCCACTCTTCACTAAATGAATCACAGGAAAGTTTTGCAGAGGAGCTGCTCTTCTTTTTTGTTTCGTTCAATGATAACGCAGGTTGTTAGGCGGCGATCTAAGGACTTGGTGTTGTTTAACCCGTATCTGTTCAGTGACTGTACAGGTGTTTTTGGCTAATTTTGGTCGATATCAAAACTTGTGTCGACTCTCGGTCTATAGGAAATGTTGTTACAGGAAAATGTGTGTAAGCCTGATTAGCGATGCAAGTGGTTTTTGCATGATTGAAGTCACTGAAGCGATTGAGTTTATCTGGCTTCTTACGCATGTATTTCCCTTCTTTGCAAGTGTGTGTTTGCATAGAATTTTGGAGGCAGATGTTTTTTTTCTATTTTAATTTTAGCTTTTCCTAGGTAGCTTTTTATGATATGGGGGGGCGGGGGTTGTGGGTGTTGGGGGGTGTTTAGAAGTTGATTTGTCAGCAAACAATACTTTTGATGATGCTTGATTCATAATCTCAAAATAGTCTTTTTTTTGGAGTTCGTGTCATTTTTTAATTGATTATAGCTTCCAATTTATAATGTTTTACGTGATTTCGAAAACATTGTATTATAGAATTAATCGAGATCTATCAAACAAGATTCATATTCGATATGAAATTCATTACTGATTCAAAGATATAACCTGTTTTTTAGCCGGTTAGAATAGAATTAGGGGCAATTAAATCCGGACGGAGGGAGTAGCTAACATGATTTTCTAACTTTATTTGGAGAGCTATCTCCAAGAGAAGAAATTGGTCCTTAATTTGGACCAGAGGGGACGGTCCAAATTTGAATCGTTCATTGCTGCAATGAATGATTCGCTTTTGCTTTGAGACTGTAATCGGTAAAAGTTAAATAAGTATTACCGGTAAGAGTTTCTGAGCAAATTCAAATAATTGATTATACCAACATATGGACGAGATTCGAATGAATTGTCCCCTCCGATCCAAAACTTGGACAGGGAATCTTACGATAAGTTTGACCAAATTCTAAAAGAAATGATTTTGCTACTCTTTTTTATTAATGCCACTTCCCTGCAAGTGTATTTTTGCACCAAAAGGGAGTGGCAAAAATACACTTGTAGGGAGTACCGTTAACAAAAAAGAGAGTGACAAAATCATTTCCCTTCTAACTATTAGTTATATTAATATATGATTCAGATTAGGACGATCCCTCTGATCCAAAACTTGGACTAGAGAGAATCCGAACCGCTGGGAAGACTACAATCTGTGTGTGAGAGAGAACGGTGGGGGAATAAAGAAAGCTTTGACTAGAAAACGTCCGCTTTTTGCTCACCAAACAGCTCCATTAATTCTGAGGTACTACTGCTTCCACGTGCTACATGGATCACAAGCAAAGCCCATTAGCTTACGAATATCCTGGCCCACCTTCAAAGACTTTAGGGGAGCCCATATCATTCTGGGACCCATCGTAGAGGAACTGTCTCTATCTAATGTATCTATTAACCTAACAAGATAAACCCCATCACCTTCTGCTTATTAGTGATGCGTTGCCATTGATTTGCCTCTTCATTTAGAGGTTTCCCACTTTGTTGAAAAATGAAAATGTTCACGCGGTGAGCCGGCAAAGCCATGATTTAGCAGGGTGCGAATTCGGCAGAAAGTGACAAGGCTGGTGGGTTTATGGAGGGAAAAAAAAAAATATGAAGGAAAACATATAGCGGATAATGATGCGAAGAAACAAATCGTTTCGACTAGATTTACAATCAAATTCCCCCTCCCCTGATTCAGATATAGTCTCACGGCATCAGAGTTGTTTTAATTGGTATTTGCCATATGGTGGAAAATGGGTTCGAACCTCAAGAGGTGAACCAGTAGTTCGTCATTTTATATCTCTCTGGATTTAAGCCCAATAAGCAACTAAAAAGATTAAATCCCCAGAAATTATATCTTGCTTTCACAAGAATTCAATAACCATTGTAGAAAAAAGAATATCACAAGATGTTGCTTCTTCCTTCTGACACCAATATCAGCTGAGATGAGATTCACCCGGAGGCTGATCTCTATTGAGGCTGCATTCAAGAGCCAACATAAAAAGACGTATCTAACCATACAAATGGCTGGTAAAAAAACGCTCTTGTTGGGTTCAGCAAAACACCCATCCAAGCAACTATACAAGCTCAGCAAATGGGATTATATCAGCTAGACGAAAATACATCTTACTCCAAAATCCTGGCTAAAACAGCAAACACCACCTCCACCGCATCATACTACAAATAGCACTTGCATTCTAGGTCGTGTAAAATGAAAACAGTATGGATACCCCATGAATTTACGTGTATGCCTTTTGTTAACTAAATTGAAGATTGGCAGCATAATGGAGAGGAGAAAATTTGCCTCCAATTTTCAGAGCAACGGCAAATAGATGCAACCCATTGGAAGAGCAGCTCTTATCTGCCATTGCCAGGGAAAGAAAGGCGTACCATGTTTTTTTTGGGATAAGTAATCAAATACACTAAAGTCCAATCAAAGAATACAAACTCAATGAGGCATGCCCCAGTAATACAAACGTAGCCAGAACAGCCAAAAACTCCAATTGGAGCTCAAAAAATCCCGAATGGAATTTACTATCTGAGTGTCCATTTTCTCCAATTGATGCATAGAATAGATTTCTTGGTTTCTTCCTTCTTGCCTTTAGTTTCTTTGCCTTGAGTTTCTTTGGGATGTTGGGGAGCGGAATCACTTTCCGATGATGTCTCACTAATTATCTTTCCTAGCATCTCAACCACCTCACTCATTTTAGGCCGGGATCTGGCATTTTTTGCGAGGCATTTGTTTGCCAGAGCAGCAAGTTTTTGAGCTGATTTGATGCAATATTGACCTAGTCTGGGGTCTACTATAAGGTGAAATTTTCTTGAATCTGACACATAAGGTCTCACCCAATCCAAGAGCTTCTGCTCATTGCGAGGCATGTTTTTTTCTACTGCTCTCCTTCCTGTGATTAGCTCGTAGAGAACCACACCGAAGCTCCAAACATCACTTTTAGCAGTGAACCTGCCAGTTTGAATGTATTCAGGAGCTGCATAACGTGTTGGATGAACAACCTGACAAGGAAAAAGGTGAGAAAATTAGAAAAGCAAAGGATTTCATTTAAACAAGATGCAGGGACTTGAAAACCCCGTAAAACAATCACAACCCATCATTTGACCAGTTCTATTTTGGCTGTCTTGATTTGCAAATAACTCTTTAGTCAGGCGCTGGTGATTTCCACCATAAAGAAATGACCAACATGTTTAAAACTGAAAGACCTAGAAACTTACCGATGATGTTGAAATATGACTTAGTCCAGCAGCTGGACCCTGCCTAGCCCGTCCAAAGTCTGAGAGCTTTGCATTGAAGTTTTCATCCAGGAGAATGTTTGAAGCTTTAAGATCTAGAAATATTATCTGCACAAAAAATGAAGATCACAATAACACCAGAAAACTAACAATTGAGAAAGCTAACCCAGTTGTAGATTATCGCTATATAGGCTAAGCCCACACTCCACAACCACCTAAAGCCAACAAAAGGACATAATGCATGTGTTAGCTAGTATTATCACAAATCCATAATCGAGAGGGTCTGTACTCTGTCATTATTGTTTCAACGTTAAACTCCTTGCATGGAAAAAATTAATGAAAATAAATCCCTGTCCAGCAGCATCCTATGACAAGACACAAGAGATAGATCACGATAACCAAATACAAACCGATAATTTTTCCTTAGCCAATACATCACAAGAAGTCTTCAATTAAAACAATAAGAATGGTCAGAATGTTGTATGCACATAACACCAAAAGGTGGGCTGGTGGCTTAAAGGCCATCTTCTTGAAGGGTATTTGAGATTTCATCATAAATTGAACTTCAAACGAACAACCACGAGATAGGTTTATTGTAGAATCCGTTCAAACTTCTTGGTCATGCGTGCAGCCATGGAAATATAAACACTCTTTTTGTTATATTGTTGGTACGGAAAGACATATGATACAAACCTCATACTATCGTTGTCCCTTTCAGCATGTTGCCTTTGCAATTGGAAGTACCTATTATGCTTTTTCTTGGATTGGCAAACTACAGGTGGCAACGGTAGTTCTGAATTTGAACCTCACACAGTTATTTCCGGCCTAAATGGTTTAAAATTGGGAACAGAATACAGATTCTTCCAGAAAAAGAATTTCCTCGGAAAAGATAAGGACAAATAGGATTTTATTTTTCTGCTCCCTCAAAAGCATAGGCCCTCACCAGGCTTAAAGAAACTTTAATAGACAAACTGACCATTTACAAGAACTCTGATGAGCAGGAAATTTCAAGTTCTACATGTGTCCTAGGTTAGGATAAAGTCAAGACTTGCTAGTTGATGTCAGCGACAACATTCAATATTGCATCCCATTTGCATTTTCAATTAACTCGTCCTATCATAGATTCATACATCTAGTCACTGTAGTCATAATGATGACAAATTTAAAGTAGGAGTCTACAAGGGAAGAGAATGAAACATGCTTAAAATTAACCCGTCCTATGATACATCTGGTCACTCCAAATGGATTGAGAAACCATGCTTAAAAATCGAAAAATCAAACTAAAATGACACATAATTCTACAAGGGAAGAGAATGAAACACCTCCTCTTCATGCAGGTGAGCCAAACCACGAGCTGCATCTTGAGCAATTCTTAGTCTTGCCGTCCATGACAAAGGAGACACTTCTTGAATAAATAAATGATCCTCCAAGCTTTTGTTGTGCATAAGCTTATACACCAAAAGACGTTGTATCCCTCTTTCATCATCTTCTGCACAATATCCCACTAACTTGACAAGATTTGGGTGCTTGACTACACCCAAAAAGTTCACTTCATTAATCCACTCCTTATGCCCCTGAGTACTAGAATGCAAAATAACAGAACCCATCAGATGACCTTGTAATAAGAATTTTGAAACAGGAAAAGATTGAGGCTCAAATATGTAATAGAAACTATTCATCATTCTCCTAGAAAAAGATCCCATGACCCCAGCGGCCCCATCCTTCAAATCTACTGTCCTGGCTAGTGACAGGTGCGAGCGAGTCTTTTTTAAACCACTTCAGTCATGGACATCGGAAGGGGCACGTCTTTTGAAAAATATAGGTTAATGTTGACTATTCAATATCAATTTCATAGGAGGGATTGGAATAAAAGATATAGAAGCCTGAAGCCCGGACGCAAAAATACCAGTTTGACTGGGAAGTGCAGAAACCAGTTGGAACAAGCTCAAAAACTCAGGTAGCAATTGGAGTCCTACAGTAACTGAATGTCTACTTCGTGCACAATATTAGAAACTGTAGCAAAAGATGACCAATAATGCGGACATAAGAAATTATAGCAAAAGACAAGGTGAATGTTATGTAATCAAGTTGCATATAAAAACTGGCACAATGGGGCAAATTAATTTCCATGGAATCTATGTTTAAAGCAAATTTAACACTTCTGAATTAAAGTTCCACTTATTGAATTTACAGGCCCCTTGGCTTGCATGAAAGGATTACGTTTCTAACCAAATGTCACCCAAATAATGAGATTTTGAGAGAAATAAAATAAACCACTAAAAAATCTTATTTTCTTTTCTATCCTATCTCACCATTTCTTGCCTCTAAATTCATCTGGACAATTAATAAGTTTCTCCTTTGTTTTCAATCTAGTAGTGAAGGCCAACCCTATGTTTAACACTACAAACCAAACCAAATGTAATGACAGCCATGAAGTAGAGAATAAACAAATCAACAAGCAATAGAAACAAGGACACAAAGATATACGTGGTTCCATTCAAGCACAAAATAAGAACGTACTCCACGGGCGAAGAGCGAGAGAGGATTCACTATGTACGAGGAGAGATTACAAAGAGCCAGCCTAGGCTATATCCGTAACTCTCAACGAAGCACCAAACGATACAAATCTCTGGTGGAACCCGAAAGGGAGACACAAACCCTAGTGGAACCCAAAGAAACAACTCAAACCCTAATATCAAGCCCCAAAAACCAAATGTCCCTATTAATAGGAAAGCACTAAAAATAAATCTAAACTGACTAGAATAGAATTCTAGTCACATAAGCCTAAACCGACTCGAATAAAGAATTCTAGTCACTTTCCAACACCAAACAAGCCTCAAGTTCAAATCAATTGGGGTTTACACATAGGGCTGAAAATAAGTCGAGCCAAACTGAGCTTTGTAGTGTTCGAGCAAGGCTCGTTCAAAACAAGTCTAGCTCGAATCAAGCCCAAACATTTGAGCTGGCTTGTTTAGTATCGAGGTGTTCGAGCTTGGTTCGTTTACTAAACGAGCCTCTATAAATGAGCCAAACCGCAACAAAAACAAGCTGAGTTACAACTAACTTGAGCTCAGCTCGTTTACTAACGAGCCGAGTCTAGTTGAGCCATAATGAGCCAAGATTCAAGCTGCTTGGCATTAGTTCTCTACGGAGGGTATCGTGTTCCATGATACCCAATAAACCTGTAACACTACACTTGTAGTAAATGTTTAGCACACAATCAGTTCGGATACCTGTTCATATAAACATTATTCATATACCCACGTATACATGTTTAACAGGGAGCAAAAGCCATGCCTGAAATTACAATTTACAACTAACTTGAGCTCAGCGTGATTAATAAACGAGCTCAAAACACGAGCTCGGGCTCAACTCGTTTACTAACGAGCCGAGCCTTGTGCTGCTTGCGAGCAGCTCTATTCGTTCTGTTTGCAGCCCTAGCTACATGAAATGATTTTTTTCCATTGAGCTCTACTTAGGGCATCATGTTCCATGATACTCAGAAAACCTGTAACACTACACTTGCAGTGAATGTTTAGCTCAGTAAGTTCAGATACCTGTTCGTATACACATATATACATGCTTAATGGAACAGGGAACAAAAGCCTTGCCTGGATTCCGTTCCTATTGAGCTGTTTAACAGCGACATCCATATTCGAACCCGAACAATTACCATCATCAAAATCGGAAACCCTAACAACGCCTCTGTAAACGCACCCAAACCCTCCCTCCCCGATCATCATGCCCCTGCTGAACCCTCCCGTGGCCGCTTCCAACTCCCCGAACGTGAACACCCGCAGGTCGTTGGCCCTGTGCTGGCTCGAGCTCGATGTGGCGGACTCGACAGTGGCGAATTGCAAGCAGTCCATGGGGCGGAGGCTACTTAAATCGTTCTTCTTTTTTTTTCTCCTGGTTACGATTTTCGTGGAGAGAGAGAGAGAGAGAGAGAGAATTGCTTCTCGTTTATGTTTGCAAGAATAGAAAGCGACTTGTATTTATAGGAGATTAAAAAATCTGGTCATGGGGAGGAGAAGGGAGCAATTTTGATCGGTTCTTGGTGCATTTTAGGGTTAATTACTTGTTGCCCCCTATATCTATACACGTTTTTCATTTTACCCCCTCCTACTACTATAGAACGCTACAACCTACCCCATTATCTTCCAATTCCTAACACATAAGGCCTGCTGTTAGTCTGGGATCCAAAAAATCGTCAAAGGGACATGTGCAAATATTAATTATTACCCTTTAGGATAAAATGATCGGAGGAATAAGATCTTCTCACTGATTCAAACAGATTGAAAATTGGAGCACTTAATTTTTTTTCCCGGCTTTCCACCAAAGAGGGTCTTTCGGCCCTTTTCTTTTTTACAGATCATGTGACATGCACATGCCCCTTTGACGATTTTTTGGATCCCAGACTAACAGCGGGCCTTATGTGTTAGGAATTGAACGATAAATGGGTAGGTTATAGCGTTCTATAGTAGGAGGGGGTAAAGTGAAAAATGTGTATAGATAAAGGGGGCAACCAGTAATTAACCTTGCATTTTATCATGTTGGAGGGAGGGGTGCAATTTTGTTCGCCCTCCATTATTTGTGAGACCGCCGCATAAGTGATTATTTAGTACTCTCTGAGTAGAATTGAAATTACTATCTCGAGTAGAATTGAAATTACACTCCATTAATGATTAATGACGAGGCCGGATAAGTGATTATTTGTCGCTCTCCGAAGTAGCCCCATCGTTCTTTCCGGTCGCATATTGGTGTAGGATCTGTGTTGAAAGGACAAAAACAATTAATAAGCTTTTTTAGAATCGCATAATCTTCTGTAAAAAAAATTCTTTGCGCTCTTAATTCTTTCCCTACATTAATGCTTTTAATCGTCGCCCTCCTAAATTTAGTAGTACTATAAAATGTCTTCAAAATGCTTCCGTTGTTGCTAACAATGCACGTTCATAAACGTACACATAATGGCATAGATTTACATGTTTTGTTCAACGGCCATGAATGCACATGTAATTCAATTAATTTTCTTCCTGACATCAGAACTAGTGAATTCATAAGAAATTATTTTTCTGAAGATTGACTCCAAGAATGGAAACCTGCTCAATTATGTGAAGAGCAAACCCACCAACCAACTGATCGTGAAGCCGTAGACTTACACGCCATTGCATTCACCTATTGGAGATCCGTGAGAAATAATATGGAGAACCGAATACAGTGAATAACTTCTCCCGGTATATTTTATTATTATTTTTCAAAACTTGGAGTTTTGTACGGAGTACTGTAACGAAAGTTATGGTCAAATCTAGCCAGTCAACCTTGTTGGATTTGTGACTTTAGTAGTAACACGTAACCGCGGGGAAAAGGAAAAAAATCAATCATTCTACCCCAACACACAAACACATACTCATTTACACATCCACATTCACAATAGGAGTGGAGCCCGTATATACTACACACCCAATGTGTATGAGACCCACCCCTATTGTGAGTATGGATGTGTAAATGGGTGTGGAGTTAGAATTTTCACGTCATCCAAAAAATACTACTACCAGGTGCTACTGTTCCCACCGGAAAGGATACTGACCGGTTCCCGACAGCGCGTTGGGCTCACTCCGGCTATCGGACGGTTGATCCGAGCCGTCCAAAAATTCTAAAAAAAAAACGAGTGGGCTCTAGAAGAATCGATAGCATCCGATGTGTGTAGGTACTCGATCCAAATATTTTATTTTGTGTGTATATATATATGTATATACAAAAAAATACATATATTAAATTGGGACGATTTTCACAGATCCAATCATTCTTTTAAAAAAAAAATTATTGAACGAATCAAATCATACCTGCGAGACATGGAGTGGGTCCCGCATCCCGTCGGTATGAATAATAACCCAGTCAAGGGCATACCGGATAGAGAGCTAGCTGCTTTCTAGAATTGTACGTGGGCGCAACTTGGTAAAGGACTAGTTCAGACATTCTTTTTTTCTTTTTCTTTTTTTTTTTATCAGGACTAGTTCCTTTTTTTTTTTAATCAGCATCAGGACTAGTTCAGTAGAATAATTTGTTGAAATTTTCGAAGAAGCGGCAAAAATCGAAATAGCGTTAAAAGGGAATATACTTCTGGAATCTGGAGTGTTTCGCTAAAGAGAAACACGCTCTTTACGCTCTTTAATAATGAAGTTTTTTTTTTTTTTTTTTTGTGTGGTTAAAAGTAGACCTGGGTAACAGGTCGGGTCGGGTCGTGTTCGTGTCACAACCCAACCCTAACCCGACCCATTTAGAATTCGTGTTTCTCGAGTCGTGTTATTTTCATGTTTCGTGTCAGAAATGCTCAACCGTAACCCGTTAACTTCGTGTTGTGTTATCGTGTTCGTTGTCCAACTCTATATAGAATTACAGATATACCATATTATATATATATATATATGTTCGTGTTAATGGGTGACACAGATTAGTAACCGTGTTAGTCGTGTCTCGCGTGTTCAACTCGAACCCGACCCATTTAGAATTTGTATTCTCGAGTCGTGTCATTTTCGTGTTAGAAATGTTCAACCCTAACCCGCTAATTTCGTGTTCTGTTCGTGTCCGTTGCCCAGCTCTAGTTAAAAGGGAATACATTGCATTAACTCAAAAATTCGAAATAGCGTACATATAAACCCCTTGGGCATCTACTCTTAATTGAATAGAAACAACATTAGGCACAAGTTCTAAAATATGAAATCCAGCATCTATTTGGAGATACAAATTTGCCAATCGGTCCGTGCAACCATCACCTTTCCGATAGCTATGCATCACCTCCAACATGGATGAAGTGGTGGAGGAATTGGAACAGCTTCAGGATTCAAAAGAAACAGAAAGTGCATTGTTACAATCACTGGGGTAGAACTCACCCCTGAAAACCGGCTTACAAAGGAAGGGAGCCCCAGTGATTATATGAGCACATGGCCAACCTATACTAGCCGATGTGGGACTCTAGAACATAACAAACCACCATGCTCCGCTGCCACCGACCACGGTGGCCGACTTAACAGGCAGTGCAATGACCACAGTGCATAAGCCGCCAACCGGCCTGTGGAGGCTGGTCTGCGCTAGAGTGGTGGCTGGCTTTGATTCGATTGTTACAACCACTGGGGTAGAACTCACTCCTGAAAAACTGGCATACAAGGGAAGGGAGCCCCAGTGGTTATATGAGCACATGACCAGCCTATACTAGCCGATGTGGGACTCTGGAACATAACATGCATGCTCAACGTCCAAGCGGTGGGCCAAAGCCTCGCAGACGATGCGCATGTGATGGAAAAGCTGAAGCTGCTTATCCCAGACCATCTCGCAGGAAAGTTTTTACAGAGAAGCTGCTCTTTTTTGTTTCGTTCAATGATAATGCAGGTTTTTAGGCGGCGATCTAAGGGCCTTGTGTTTTGTAACCCGTATCTGTTTGTATGTTGGGGTTCCACGTGAGGTGTGCTTACGTGTAGATCTACGAGAGCTGGAAATGTGCGATTGGTTGATGATTAGAAGACGGAAGAGAGAAGTGATCCAGTGGGGTGAAGGAATGAGCAAGAGGACAGAAGAGACAAAGGCAGTAGGTCCCTCGTCTTTCCGCAGTAGGCAGTGATTGACTTTCTCTAAATAGACCAGATGAGATCACATTTTCTTTGAAAAATAATGTTCTTCTTCCTCAAATTCAGTGCTCACCACTTTCTCTCTCTAGGAAAATTCAGCTCTGTCAAATCAAGGGGAATGTCAAGGGTATTTATAGGGCATCTGAGCCTAGGTCAGGCTCATGACGGCGTTCCTATAAAATCAATCCCGACACATGTCCCTCTGTACCTCCAGGTTGTGGGGGGAGGGTCGTCGCAGACGGGCATCCCCCGCGGGATGGCTCCGCGGACTCACACCCTCCCACAACGAGACCTCCTTCCCAAGCCACCAAGCCACTAAATCCTCCCCTATTCCCGCAGGAGCAAGGTCGCAACCCGCGGCGATCATTTTGTCTCTGGGGTTCTTCTGGGTCCTGCCTTTCGACCTCGAGAGGAACCCTTGACAATCGAAGAACAACTTTTTCCCATCTGTCTCTGAAGGGCCCGCGACCCAACCACAAGGACTCTTGTGGATTGTCTAGTGACAATTTTCCTCCTTCCGCAGCTGGACCTCCCGCGTGACCTCACGTGCTTCTGGCGTGGTACATCTCGCGTGGGTCCCCGTGTCGCGTGACTTTCTCCCACGTGTCCTCCTGGGATTGCCCAGTCAACAGGTCTTCTCCCAAGTCAATGGGTCAACAGGTCAACCCTTTGGCCCTCAAATCTTTGCCACATGTCGGTCTGTGGTAGACCGATCAAAAAGTCTTCTCAGGTCAAACGGTGGACGATTTGACTGCACCTACATTGTTCAGTGACTACACAGGTGTTTTGGCTAATTTTGGTCGATATCAAAACTTTTGTCGACTCTCAGTCCATAGGAAATGTTGTTACAGGAAAATGTGTAAGCCTGATTAGCGATGCAAGCGGTTTTTGCATGATTGAAGTCAGTGAAGCGATTGAGTTTATCTGGCTTCTTACGCATGTTTTCCCTTGTTCTTTGTAAGTATGTGTTCTTAAAGCATCACAACTGATTTTAAAGCATCACAACTGAAGATCATATGCTATCGTGCGTTTGCATAGAATTTTGGAGGCAGATATATATATTTTTAATTTTAGCTTTTCCTTGGTAGCTTTTTATGATATGTCGTGGGTACTTGTGGAATAAATTTATGATTCTAAGGGTGGTGGTGGTGGTTTAGAAGTTGATTTGTCAGCATACAATACTTCTGATGATGCTTGATTCATAATCTCAAAATAGTAGTACTAGCAAACGTGATTTTCTAACTTTATTTGGAGGGCTATCTCCGAGAAAAGGAATCGGTACTTAATTTGTCTCGGAGGGGATGGTCCAAATTTGAATCGTCCATTACTGCAATAAATGGTTCGAATGTGATTTGTGCTTTGAGATTGTAATCGTTAAAAAGTAATTAAGTATTACCGGTAAAAGTCTCTGAGCAAATTCAAACCATTGATTTTACCAATTTATGGGTCGTCCCCTCCAATCCAAAACTTGGACGGGGAATCTTACGATAAGTCTTTAAAAAATTCGAACCATTGATTATATTAATATATGATTCAGATTAGAATTGTTCCTCCGATCCAAAACTTGGACCAGAGAGAATCTGAATCTGAGGGAAAGACTACAATCGATGTGTGTGAGAGAGAGAGAGAGGCAGGGGGAATAAAGAAATCTTTCACTAGAAAAGGTTGGCTTTTCGAATGGATGTGCTCATGAGTTAGCAAAGATAGGCTTGAAGTTGGAGCAGAGAGAGATAATCCTGGAGCAAGCCCCTTTAGAGATCTTAGAGCATTTGCGTAACGATATTGATGGCATTGGCAGATTAAGATCTGTTGCTAGTAGCGGCTTTAGTGTCTTGGGCTTAGGCCTTCCTTTTGTAGCCGAAAAGAAAAAAACAGAAAAGGTTGGCTTTCTGAGGTACTGCTGCCCACACGGATCACAAGCAAAGCCCATTAGCTTACGAATATCTTGGCCCACCTTCAAAGACTTTAGGGTAGCCCATATCATTCTGGGAACCATCGTAGAGAAACTGTCTGTTTCTATCTATTAACCTAACAAGATAAACCCCATCACCTTCTGCTTATTAGTGATGCATTGCCATTGATTTGCCTCTTCATTTAGAGGTTCCCACCTTGTTAAAAAATGAAAATGTTCACGCAATGAGCCAGCGAAGCCATGATTTAGCAGGGTGCGAATCCAGCAGAAAGTGACAAGGCTGGTGGGTTTATAGAGGGGGGAAAAAATATGAACGAAAATAGAGAGAAGATAGAGCAGATAATGATGCAAAGAAATAAATCGTTTCGACTTGATTTACAATCAATTTTTTTGTTTTCATGATTCAGATACAGTCTCATGGCATCAGAGGTGTTTTAATTGGTAATTTGGTATTGTATTTGTCATATGGTAGAAAATGGGTCCGAACCTCAAGAGGCAAACCAGTAGTTCGTCATTTTATTTCTCTCTGGATTTAAGCCCAATAAGCAACTAAAAAAATTAAATCCCCAGAAATTATATCTTGCTTTCACAGGAATTCAATAGCTATTGTAGAAAAAAGAATATCACCAAACACCACCTCCACCGCATCATACTACAAATAGCACTTGCATTCTAGTTCGTGTAAGAAACAACAGGTGAGCAAAATGAATGTAACGGAAATGAGAATATTGAGGTGGATGTGTGGTAAGACTAGACGAGACAGGATTAGAAATAAAACGGTTCGTGAGATGGTAGGTGTAGCACCTATAAAGAAGAAGTTGAAGAAAAATAGACTAAGGTGGTTTGGATTGGGCATGCCTATCGTAGACCTGGAGATACAGTAGTTAAGAGAGCGAATAAGAAAGTTTTGGATAGCAACGCTACAGGGAGGGAAAAACCTAAATTGACATTAGATGTCGTTGTGCGCAAAGATATGAGTCTAATGAGTTTGAGTAAACAAGTGGCCCATGACAGAGCTCAATGGAAAAAAAAAAGATTCATGTAGCCGACTCCAATTGATTGAGACACAAGTCTTGGTTTGGTTTGGTTCTTTTAGTTCGTGTAAAATGAAAACAGCATGGATACCACAAGAATTTACATGTGCACGCCCTCTGTTAACTACAGTACATTGAAGATTGACAGCATAATGGAGAGGAGAAAATTTGCCTCCAATTTTCAGAGCAACGGCAAACAGATGCAACCCATTGGAAGAGCAGCTCTTATCTGCCATTGCCAGGGAAAGAAAGGCGTACCATATATATATTTTTTGATAAGTAATCAAAATCAAATACACTAAAGTCCAATCAAAGAATACAAACTCAACGGGGCATGCCCCAGTAATACAAAACGTGGCGCAAAACAGCCAAAAACTCCAACAGTAGTCCCATATTCTGCACCAAAACAACAGCAGACGTATACAAGAAGCAAAGCCAAACTACTCCAAGAGAAGATATAATCATCTAAGTTCCAACTGGCAACTAAAGACTTATTTAATGGGGATGGTTTCACCCCCCCTCCTGGAGCTCAAAAAATCCCAAATGGAATTTACTATATGAGTGTCCAGTTTTTCCAATTGAACTTCCGAATAGATTTCTCGGTTTCTTCCTTCTTGCCTTGAGTTTCTTTGGCATGTTGGGGAGCAGAATCATTTTCCGATGATGTCTCACTAATTATCTTTCCTAGCATCTCAACCACCTCACTCATTTTAGGCCGGGATTTGGCATTTTTTGCGAGGCACTTGTTTGCCAGAGAAGCAAGTTTTTGAGCTGATTTGATGCTGCAATATTGACCTTCTAGTCTGGGGTCTACTATAAGGTGAAATTTTCTTGAATCTGACACATAAGGTCTCACCCAATCCAAGAGCTTCTGCTCATTGCGAGGCATGTTTTTTTCTACCGCCCTCCTTCCTGTGATTAGCTCGTAGAGAACCACACCGAAGCTCCAAACATCACTTTTAGCAGTCAACCTGCCAGTTTGAATGTATTCAGGAGCTGCATAACCTGCTGTACCAACAACCTGACAAGAAAAAGGTGAGAAAATTAGACAAGCAAAGGATTTCATTCGAAGAAGATGCAGGTACTTGAAAACCCAGTAAAACAATCACAACCCATCATTTGACCAGTTCTATTTTGGCTGTCTTGATTTGCAAATACCTCTTTAGGTCAGGCGCTGGTGATTTCCACCATAAAGAAGTGACTATACATGTTTAAAACTGAAAGAACTAGAAACTTACCGATGTTGTTGAAATATGACTTAGTCCAGCAGCTGGACCCTGCCTAGCCAGTCCAAAGTCTGAGAGCTTTGCATTGAAGTTTTCATCCAGGAGAATGTTTGAAGTTTTAAGATCTCGAAATATTATCTGCACAAAAAATGAAGATCAAAATAACACCAGAAAACTAACAATTGAGAAAGCTAACCCAGTTGTAGATTATCGCTATATAGGCTAAGTCCACACTCCACAACCACCTAAAGCCAACAAAAGGACACAATGCATGTTAGCTAGTATTTTCACAAATCCATAATTGAGAGGGTCTGTACTCTTGTCATTATTGTTTCAACGTTGAACTCCTTTCATGGAAGAAATTAATGATAATAAATCCCTGTCCAGCATCCTATGACAAGACACAAGAGATAAATCACAATAACCAAATATGAACCGATAATTTTTCCTTAGCCAATACATCACAAGAAGTCTTCAATTAAATCAATAAGAATGGTCAGAATGTTGTATGCACATAACACCAAAAGGTGGGCTGGTGGTTTAAAGGCTGTCTTCTTGAAGGGTATTTGAGATTTCATCATAAATTGAACTTCAAACTAACAACCACGAGATAGGTTTATTGTAGAATCCGTTCAAACTTCTTGGTCATGCATGCAGCCATGGAAATATAAACACTCTTTTTGTTATATTCTTGGTACGGAAAGACATATCATACAAACCTCATACTATCATTGTCCCTTTCAGCATGTTGCCTTTGCAATTGGAATTACCTATGATACTTTTTCTTGGGTTGGCAAACTAAAGGTGGCAATGGTAGTTCGGAATTTGAACCCCACACAGTTATTTCATGCCTAACAGAATACAGATTCTTCCAGAAAAAGAATTTCCTCGGAAAAGACAAGGACAAATAGGATTCTATTTTTGTGCAGGAAATTTCAAGTTCTACAGGTTAGGATAAGTCAAGACTTGCTAGTTGTCAGCGACAACATTCAGTATTGCATCCCATTCACATTTTCAATTAACTCGTCCTATGATACATCTAGTCAATGTAGTCATAATGATGACAAATTTGAAGGAGGAGTCTCAATAGTCACGGGAAAACTCCAAATGGATAGAGAAACCATGCTTAAAATTCG
>JAOTQK010000001.1:23216809-23229113 GCA_025642025.1 Rhododendron ferrugineum
TTTTAGGCCCACCATGTATATTTATCTTGAGGACTTGTAATTATTGGAGATGTATTAATTTTGAGGCAATGTAAAAAATCGGGTCGTCACATGGGGTGAAGCATCCGGAATTCAAAGAACACATGAAATCTTTAAAATCGCTAGGCATCCAACTCAACTTACCAATTTGGGATAATCCGGAACTCATAATAATGAGACAAGCCACTAGATAATCAAACTGATGCATGATCGAAAATTTGTGCAGTATCAAGGATAAGTAAAGCTTCTAACAAATTGGAATTTAGCGACAGAATGAGTTTTGTGCCTCTAGAGTTGAGGGACGACAACAAAGGCTACAAATTTGAATGCCGCAGAGACCAACTTCAACAAGTGAATTTGAATTGAACAACAACTATAAATCAATATCAATTAATATGTCACCATAAATCTTGACCCCAAATAGGTGAGTGTTACGACACAAGAACTTGAATAAAGTAGCAATCTCCAGTAAATTGACTAGTAGCTGCAACGATGGAATCCAAACCAACCAATGAAGTTTAGACACGCAAACTAATGCAAAGAGAAAACGAGTTCAAATCACATAACTTCAAAGTTGAGGGATCATAACAAACTGTGACGCCAAAGTAGGCAACAATGGCAACAAGGTCCGCATTTAACGGTACGACTGAATTTGCATAATCATGAAACATGTGAGATTTCTTTTTTTTTGAAGTGGCTATGAACTCGATACGTCAACTCACAACAAGAAGCCCAAAAATCTGAAAAAGTTAACTTCAGTTTCCCTACCATTCCACGAGTCTAGGAGATGAACACATATGCCTTAGCAAGAGGGTATCCTGATACAAATAACGAGCACAATGCAAAGATAGGGCCAAAACTGATAGACAACACATAACCAAACTTAGATCAACACTAGAAGATGCATGACTCTTGTTAAGTCGGAACAAGACAATATAGAACAAACCATGTACCTCCAAGGCTGAGGACTATATCAGATCTTTAAACGCCCGAAAAAGGCCTCAATCACAACAAGGTTTGAACTTGACAACACAAAAGGATACAATGTCATTGAAGACATCACTATCAACTTAGCTCTAATAGGTGGAGGCCGCAACTACAGAGAAATGCCAATATCATTTGCCAAATCTTTTTTTGGAAGCAGCAAAAAGATGCTCCTCCTTTAAATAGGAGGAACAAAGTGAATTATTAGCACTCATATTTCTTACTTTTTTGTTTTGAGAATGAATTCTGTCCGGCGCTGGCAGACAAAGAGGGTTTTCCGCCATCCCCAGTGTGGGCTCCTACCGCACGTTTTTTTGGATAATCCGAACCGTGCATCTTGTAGGGCCCGCAAAATAATGTATCAACGCAAAAAATTAGCTTGTCCGGACATCGATAGGTGTGTCAAAAGTTGAGTTTTAGACAGAAATATGGGCGACATGGATCTGTCAACTGTTTTTTAAGTTAAACTGTCCACGGTCGTCCATTCTTTCGTCTTAAACTCAATTTTTGACATACCTATCGATGTCCGAACAAGCTGATTTTTCACGTGAATACATTATTTTGTGGGCCCTATATGGTGAACGGTTCGGATTATCTCAAAAAAACCACGAAAGAGACCCACAGGTGTCGGAAAACCCCCATTTTCCTCCGCCTCCAATGTTTTCTCTTTTGTTTTTGGCGCAGCAGGAAAGAAAAACAAATTAATTTAGATTAAACCAAGCTTTAAAATGAATAAATTGCAATCATCGGCGTGAAGCCGTCTTAGCTCAGCTGGTAGAGCGCGTGGCTTTTAACCACGTGGTCGTGGGTTCGATTCCCACAGACGGCGTTCCAATTCCTTTTTGCGGTCAACCTTTTTAATTATTTCCTCCTTTCCGTACGATAAGGACGCCGTTTTGATGTTCTTTATTTATTGGAGTATTGTTCTTTATTTTTGATCATGCCGCTTTGATTGTTTAAGCCAGATGATGTGGAAAGTGCATTCATGACAGAACCTCTCTCTCTCTCTTTCTCTCTCTCTATCTACGTTCTCTCCCGCTACAAACCCCGAAGCCGTTAGGGCTCGCTGTAACCTCGCAATCAGAGGTAACCAATGCAGTATTTTTCTTCGTGATCGCTTTTTTTTTTTTTTTGGGCTTCCGATGCAGTGTTTGTCGTCATTGTGTTTTTGTATCTCTTGTTGATGTACGTGCGAAACGTGTGCATCACATCGTACCGTACGTAAACAAAATTTTAGAACGAAATATCCCTTCCTTGCGATCAATAGGTCTGAATCTCGCGGCTGTTAATGGTGGGTTTTACTTAATTTTTAAGCTTGAACAATGTCGATCATTTTTTCCCTCCGTCTGTTGGGATTTCCGGACACCCACCCTAACAGGATTTACGTATAACCATTCGTGCATAATATGTTTTTATTTATGTGTTAGTTCTCTGGTGGGTTTGTTTTTGTTTTAAATTTTCATAATCAGCTGAGACTATAGGTTTACCCACCAGCTTATAAGGCAAGAGATCAAGAGGATGGATGTTGAATAATGTTTCTGCATAAACCTTGTTTCTTCCAAAGGTAATTTTTGTTTATGGAACTGGGTTCTAGAGAAACCATTTATATTCTCTCCTCTTTTAGCAATTGAGCTCTGTTATTTCCATGTAGAACAATTTCCTCAATAAATATATCCCTTATTAAGTTATTATTAAGGGATATAAATGGTGGGTTTTACTTTATTTTTAAGCTTGAACAATGTCGATCATTTTTTCCCGCTGTCTGTTGGGATTTCCGGACACCCACCCAAACAGGATTTACGTTTAACCATTCGTACATAATATGTTTTTATTTATTGTGTTAGTTCTCTTGTGGGTTTGTTTTTTATTTAAATTTTCATAATCAGCTGAGACTATAGGTTTACCCACCAGCTTATAAGGCAAGAGATCAAGAGGATGGATGTTGAATAATGTTTTTGTATAAACCTTGTTTCTTCCAAAGGTAATTTTTGTTTATGGATCTGGGTTCTAGAGGAACCATTTATATTCTCTCCTCTTTTAGCAATTAAGCTCTGTTATTTCCATGTAGAACAATTTCCTCAATAAATATATCCCTTATTAAGTTATTATTGTGTATTTGGTTGAGCACAGCTTAGGCAATATGTTTCCTGATCTGTTATGTTTTGCTCAAACATGGAGAATGACAGTAGGCGTTTCCGGTATTAATCTGTCTTCTGGCTTGAAATCATGGACAGTAACCTAAGGCTGATAACTCGAAGAAGGAAGAGAGAATGGTTTTAGGCAATATGTTTCCTTATCTATGTTCTGCTCAAACAATGAGAATGACATGAGGACCCAATTTCCTTAAGGCGTTTCCTGTATTAATCTGTCTTCTGGCTTGAAATCATGGACACATGGACAGTAACCTAAGGCTGATAACTCGAAGAAGGAAGAGAGAATGGTTTTGGTCCAATCTCGGATATAAATTGAGAAGTCTAAAACTGATTGAACATGAGCATGTTTGATTTTTTCCTTCGTTGGTGTTGGTCCACTCAGTGGTCTGATACTCTGATTTCAACTAAAGGTGTGACCGTGTGAGTGTGACTCAATTTGCGTGTCCGTTAATGGTAGGATAAATTACGTCAGCTAACAACCTTCGTTTCTTTGTTGTATTAATGTGAGCGTGGGTGGCTATTTTGGGGGACTTCAAACTAGTGCATATTCAGATAGGATTAGTGCAGTATATGTTTACTGCTTATCCAATAAAATGCTTGCAATTCCCACGTTTGTTCAAAGTTGAAATATTGGGATATGTTGGAAATATGTGAGCTATAATTTGTTTTGCAAGTTAGCTGCTAAACTCCGTAGAATATTATTAAAGTATTCAATATACATGTAGAAATCAGTTTTGTGAGATACAGTAATATTTACGTGACAAAATACAGTCTTTTCATTTCAGGTTATAAATGCCTCGCAGAAGAGAAGAGAAGGATGACTATAGTGATCCTGAGTTGGAAGATTACAAATACAGATACTACAAGGAATTGAGAGATGGAAAGGAAAGAGTTAGAGTTTCGGAGAATATTTTTCGATGCCCATATTGTTATGACAAGAGGTGGAAAGAATACGATTACAAAGAGCTTCACAGACATGCTTCGCGCGTTGGTAGTGATTCAAAGAGTGAGAAGTTCAAAGATAGAGCTAGACATTTGGGATTGGTAAAATACTTGGAGAGGTGTATAGATGCAAAGCGCTTATCATCATCACAGTCCACCGGAAAAGCTACTCAACGGGTAGATGGGTGCACTGATTCAAAGAGGAACGAAACACGATCCCCTGCAACAACTCCTACTGAATTGGAGAAGAGGTTAGAAAATGTCAATGTCACACCATCAATTTCCTCCACAAGAATCACTGAACCAACTAAAAAAGTGGAGACCATTGGAAATGCAAATAGTAAATTGGTAGAATCCACGCGTTCTCTGTATGGTAAATCATTGCAGTCTATCCCGGCATGCCTTGAGCTTTCTAAACGCAAAACAAAGGAGGAGCTAATTGTTTGGCCCTGGATGGCTCTAGTGGCCAACATACCGGTTGAATATAAAGATGGTCGGTACGTGGGAGATGGTGGTAGAAAGCTAAGAGATGAGTGGACTAGCAAAGGGTATAATCCCCTGAAGGTTCATCCTTTGTGGAGCCGCCGTGGTCACTCAGGATTTGCAATAGTGGAATTTAAAAAAGATTGGGATGGATTTCAGAATGCTATGGCATTAGAAAAGGCATTTGAAGTTGAAAATCATGGGAGAAAAGATTGGTATACAGTAAGGCGTAAAGGGGATCAGCTGTATGCTTGGATTGCTCGGGAAGAAGAGTACAACTCTACGGGTCTTATTGGTGAATATCTCCGTAAGAATGCAGATTTGAAGACCGTTTCAGATATTGAAACTGAAGATAAAAGGAAAGACATGAAACTTGTTTCCAACTTAACCAATGCACTTGAGGTTAAGAATATGAAATGTGAAGAGATAACGAGGGAAATAAGCAAGACAGAAATTTTCATGAGGAATGTTATGAAGCAGAAGGAAGAGATGATTCAAAGTTATAATGAAGGTATACTAGGAAATAGCTTAATTATAGCATTATAAGTACTTCTCTTTCTTGACTTTTTGTTGTAAGAATATTTACTCCACAATTCCAAACTGATTATTAGATTTCTAATATATCTCTAGTGTGCTTTTCTCTGCATTAAATTAACATTTTTGTCAATCAGAGATGAATCAAATGCAGAAGGATGCGGCTGATCAACTAGAAAAGATTTTTGCTGACCATGAAAGGAGTAAATCACAGTTGGAAGCTCAGAGGCAAAAACTTGAATTGGTAGAGAAAGAACTGGAAGAGCGTGAAGCACTAAACACTAATGAGAAAAGGAAGCTTGACATTGAGAAGAAAATGGTACTATATTTTGGTTATTATACTAAACGAAAACTTGACAAACCATTAGGTGTTTCTATTCATTTTCCTTAAAGCTTACAGTGTCTTTTAGACTCTCTCTTTTGACCTTAATGGTTACGAAGCTGTGGTTGTTATTGTTTTTTGGTAGATTAATTATGAGTGCTTATCCATAATGAGTTATGTTGTTCTGCAAGATGATCAAGATAATGTTTCCATCATGTTCTGATGGATGGAATGTAGATCTTGTAAGTTAGAATTGATTTGTGTAAGAAATTACGGGAGTGGCACCTATGGTGAATAAGAAAGCTTGCTCCCTGTAATTCAGACAGCTTAGATTATTTGGAAGAGCTCTGAGTCTTGAATGGCATCAGAAGATGGGATCCTGAACCCTGCAAAATTTGATCCATTTTTCCTTGTATTGGTGCTGCTTATCTGTATTCATGCCTTTGGTATTACAAGATTTATTTAAGTATGTGGATTGTCATAGGTTGAAGAAAACGAGTATTTGACTGATGTTAGAATAAACAAAATTGTAACTATCTACAAATTAGAACCGCTTTTCCTTGTGATAAAGGGGTGTGTTGGTTCAATAAAGTTTTGGGAATTTTATGCTTTTGTGCAGAAGTAATTATTGCCTTTATTCTTGCAGAACGAGAGGGCTATTTTGGCACAAAAGATGGCTGATGAAAAGATGTGGAAGTTGGCTGAGGGTCAAAAGGTATGTTACCCATTTTCTGCATGACCTACCTTACGCCGGCAACAATTTATTATGATACTAATCATAGACATGACTCTTAACATCAAATGACAGAGAGACAAGGAGAAACTCCACAAAAAAATTATTGAACTGGAAAAGAAACTTGATGCCAAGCAAGCACTGGAGTTGGAGATTGTGCGCATGAGGGGAGCTGTACAAGTAATGAAGCATGTGAGTGAAGATGGTAATTTGGAAGATAAGAGGAAGATGGAAACAATTGAGAAAGATTTAAAAGATAAGGAAGAAGACCTCGAACAGATGGAAGCACTAAATCAGGCACTTATTGTTAAGGAGCGTCAAAGCAATGATGAGTTGCAGGAAGCTCGGAAAGAGTTAATTAATGTACTCTCTCTCTCTCTCTTTCTCTCATATGTCCTTTAGAACACCCTAATTGCAACAAACAACAATCTTTGCGGTATTATTGATCTCAAAACTTAAGGGTCGCTTTGTCGTAGACTCATGCATGTCTAATTATGTTTTCGTAGCACAAATGGCTATGGGCAAGCACGTATGGTATTCTAGCAATGACCATAGGGGGCCCTTTCATGTCTTCAGAACTTGGTTGTAACTTGTAATGGAATTATTTGTTTTTCACTGTTTTGTATTACGTCACATGTAGAGAGATCTACAGATGACAAATGTGTCACTACTATCAGGTCTACAGTGAGGTAGGTTTCCTTACGTTAAAAGAGCAACCTAGTGGCGCCAAATTAGAGGTCCAAACTTCATACACATGCCTACAATTTTAGCGTAGGGACTAACTTACAAATTTATCAATTAATGTTCTTTAACATTCCATTTTTCAATTATAGTTAGGGTTTTTAGTTTTCTATTTCACTAGGGGGGTTAGCTTCTAATACAATTGAGACATGTATGGCTGTCACCTATTGTGATTTGGACTGTGACCTTGCATGCTTCCTCTCCCCCTTTATGCCTTCCCCTTCTAGCCCAACTTTGATCCTGTGTTGGAACCAATCTGCTTCGGACCACCTTCACTGGTTCCTCAGTTCCTCTCCCCCTTTTCTGTTGCCTCTACCTCTTCATGCCATCAACAGTTGTAGATTCAATAACTACCACTGACTTCCAACTCCAGCAACCACCAGTCCATATGAAAGTTAGCCGCTGAACGGCAACTCTGCCAAAGTAGGCATTATCCATTATCATCAGTCTCCAACATGCTTCCTACTGTATTCTTCGTTATATATCAATCATGCTGGCATCATCACCAAGAGCACCCCTTTTCTTGCATTCATGTCATCTCGCTACAGTTTTCTATAGCTATTACTTTCTCTAGCACTTGATTGTTGCTCGTAAAGCGCTGAGAAGGAGGATTGAAATGAGGTTCTATTAAAACCCTGACCGAACACTGCACGCTTTAACCTGACCCATTGTCAACCTGTGATCTGAAACCCGAAAACCCAGCCAACACTTCACCAAGATATTACGAGCCCATACTTAAAAGCAGGCCCTATACATATCCAAACTAACATCTCAGCCTAGTCCAACCGACCAGCCGAAACCACTGAATGAGACCAACCAGATTACATGTTTTCTTACCTAACTAATACAAAAAAATGCACCCCGAAAAAGAGAAACTCTTTCCCATTTAACTTCCTTGGTTTGTCTTTAGGATTATCGTGCGTGGTGATCAATACTGACTTAAGTTTGATGCCTTTCCTCAAGATCAACTAAGAGTTGAAAAGGTCATATTCATACCTAGAGTTGAAAAAGTCACGGTACTAGCAACATGAAATGAGGATATCTTATGAATAAATGTTAAAAAACTTTACACGAATGCAAGAGCCGTTGGACAAAATGTTAGGCCACGTTTTAGGAGATAATTCAAGAGTTTCACATAAACGACTCTGGAGATAAAATAGTTAGTGTTGATCAAAGGTTCCAAATAACGAGGAATGTGATGTTAATGTGAAAGAAAATTGAAATGTATCGACAAATCTGTGTTTGAAGGGAAAGAAAATCTCACTCAGTTAATTGTGTTACCGATAGAAGATCTATCATGAGTCAAGACAAACCGAATTTTAATGACTTTAGATAGGATTTATTTTGTTGGTGTACAATGTTAATTGCATTTTCCATCCATATCTGGTAGACCTCTTAATCTAATTTCGCGCTTGCAGGAGTTTAAATGTTAGAAGAAAAGAACATAGATAGCATATTTGGAGTATGTAATTTGCTGGCATAAAGGTCCAAAATTCATGCTTGTGCGCACAGCCGCACAGCTTTCGCACCTGGATACTTACCTTACGAATTTGTTAGATTAGGCTCTTTAGCAGTTAACATTTGGTTTTCTTTTAGCACCGGGTTCCTTTTTTATAAGGCTGTTAGCCTACAATGGTATATCATTTAGGCTTGAATTATTACCATGGGAGTTACTAGAAGGTTGTGGCCTTTGTGTGATTAGGGTTGTTTACTTCCTCTGCCTCTTCCCAGTTTTCCTTTCTGTTTCTGCATAACCCTGTTCTCCATTCAGCATTGATTTGGGTGTTTTGACTTCTGAATGTGAACCTAATCCAATCACTTCAGAAAATAAGAGTAGAAAAAAATGTTTTTGGTGCTCATGCTCATGCCATTATTTCTGCAATGAAAAATCTGTCAAAAAGGTTTTTGTAAAGCGATTATTCATACTAATCTGGGTATGCACTCTTCTGTCTTCTAGGGTTTTAAGGACAGCAAGGCTTTCATTGGTGTTAAGAGAATGGGAGAGCTTGATGCTAAGCCCTTCAGCAACGCAGCCAAGATAAAGTATGCATGTGACGAAGTAGTAGAGAAAGCAATGGAAATGTGCTCTTTGTGGGAGGATTACCTCAGGGATCCAAGTTGGCATCCTTTCAAGGTCATCTCTGTGGGAGAAGGTCATAAGGTATGCACTACATCGTTTTAATGTTACCAGTTAGTTCTTTTTTTTTGACTGACTAGGTTTCTCTCTTATACTGATTCATGTCGTACAATGGAGCTTAGTCCATGGGCTGGATGAACACTTGGTCAATTTAGAGCAATCATGTTGGCCGTGTAATTGTTCTTGATTTCTTGTAAAGATGGACATGAGTTAGAAAACAAGATTTCTAATTGCCATTAATCACCTGCTAACACCTCCATTATATATGTCGTATGGTGCTGTCAATGCGAGAGGGATTTTCCATGGAATTAGCAACAGGTACCACGTGGCTTATTACCGACCGCCTTTTTCCTCCAACCTTACCCTAGTAATGAAGAAAGAATTATGCCGAAGGGAAAACAGTAGAAAATGGGGGCATTGCATCATCTCGCGTCTCCTGGTGGTAAGGTGTACTTTGGGACGGTATTGTCGTATTCCTAATTTCTTCCTTATGGAAGATTTGGCATCCATCGACAAAGGGTGTACATTGGTCTTCCTTTTCTGCACCCAGTAATATACTTGTTTGTTTTTTGTCCCTCATTTGCTGAACTCCTTTTCATGTCATAAAAGCTTTTTGGTTTCGTTGTCAGGAAATTATTGATGAAGGAGATGAAAAATTGAAGAGTCTGAAGAATGAATGCGGTGATGAAGTCTACAAGGCTGTGACAAAAGCCTTAGCTGAGATGAACGAGTACAATCCGAGCGGTCGGTACCCCCTTCCGGAGCTATGGAATTCCAAGGAAGAAAGAAAGGCTACACTAAAAGAGGGAGTGTCTTTGATGTTGAAACAATGGAAAACGTATAAAAAAAAGAGAAACTGAAGTCTGATACTTGTTTCTTGGAAACATCCCACTAGAGGTTTTCAGATGACATAAAAAGACAAGTTGTAACTACGGGCTCTAATTTTTTCCAATTTTTAGTTGTTCTCCTTTTGACTTGCTTAAGTGGGACAGCACTGATGTGAAAAGAAAACATAGAAGTATAGTAGAAAATTGCAAATAGCTGTCTAGCAAGAACTTGATTTGATGTTGCAATGTTTCGGCTTGGAAAGGTGTGATTTGTAACTTCTCCTCTAGCAATCAAATAATCAATGCAGGAACCTGGCTTCACCTTCTTGTTTGGTTCCTAATTTGGAAATAACATAACAATCAAGAGAAAATAGGTGAGAGAGTATTTTCTCTCTTTTCCTGGGCAAAATACAAAAACTATTCATAAAGTATAATGAGTGGAAAGTGATAGATTAAAAAAATTATTGAGGACTGTGCGCAGAAATCTTGAGTACCCCAAACGATCAAGCCCGTAATTACTGACGCATCGACCGAGAAGGAATCTGTTTTCTACATAGTCTGGAGGAGTTCACTCTCTCCATGGTCGATAAGAATATACTCCTATACTCGAGTGTGTGATTACTGGACAACCTAATTGAGAAACAATTCCAAATTCAAAAAAATTGAGAGACAATTCAGTGGATTTTGAGACACTGTCACGTGCTGCCTTAAATACTCCTGAATACAACACATTTCTGTGAAGTTCATACACTTACTAAAAATTTCACATAAATATGTGGTGTTACAAGTTATTGGGCACCAAAGTACTCTAGGAGCACCCAATCGTAATTTCCAATCTAATTAGGCTCGATTTCTGTTAAACAAGTTGTTTACTCACAACTTTTTTGTTGTCTTATTCAAATTTTTTCGCGATTGTTAATTTTGTGCCAAAGCTTTTATGTATTATTAATTTGTCTCGATGAAAGAAGTCTGAAAAAGTAAATTATGATTTTTATATAAGTGCTTTTAAAAATATTTAAAAAGAAAAATAAAAAAGTCAAGCTTCTTTTTTTTTTTTTTTTTTATCCGCAAAAAAGTCAAGCTTCTATTTTAGAGAGAAAGGGGGGGAACTCGGGGGAGGTGCTAGCCCAATTGTGCTATCCTCTGTGCTATGCCCCAAAACAACGTCGTTTTGGGGCTGTTTTGGATACCCCACTGAAACAGCCAAGGCCTTGTTTGCTTGCACACTTAATTCACGTTTTAGATTTTTGGGAGAAAAAGTCCTAACATCTCTCCCTAATCCCTCATTTCTCCCGCCAAAACTGTTCCTCCTCCTCGCTCATGGACTCCTATTGTTGCTTCTCCACCATTGAAAGCTGATTCTTCTGCTCCCCCATTGAAAATGTATGCTAAAACAACACCATTGATTGATAATAGCTTTTGTTCCTTTTATTCTGGTTTTTAATTTGAGTTAATTTAGTAAAACTCCAATGAAAGAAGTTTACCGAAAATCCTTGGTTGTCTGATAAAAATCGAATTATGGGTGAAATGGGTTCTGAATGGTTAATGGAAAAATAGGTTCGGAAAATGTGAGGATTTGTGGATGATATCGTTATTAATTTTTGTTGTTGCCCACTTATCGATCAACTCTGTTTTGCCCTGTTGATTTGTTTTGGCTAGTTGTTAATGTTTTGAGAAATTTTATTGCAAGCAAACAGGACCCTTAGCCGTTTAAATGGTATATTCAAAATAGTCTCAAAACGAGATCGTTTTGGGACATAGCACGAAGGATAGCACAGATGGCTAGCACCTCCCCCGAGTCCGAAAAGGGAGTCACCCTCGTGGCCGCGTTATGATCCCGCCGTGTTACATGCATGATCTCTTTCTCGACTTTCCCTCCCTCCTCTTTCCATTCCGCCGTTTATTTTGCCCACTCAGTTCCTTTTCTTTCTAAAGCTCCGTTCCGGAAACCTTCTTAAAAAATAAGTACTTATTTTGGAACTCCTTTTTAAAAAATAAGAAGGTTCATTCCACAAAATCCAAACAAAAAGTTTCTTTCACATTTTCAAACTCAAAAATATTCTAAATAAAAAAAAATTAATTAATTTTTTTTTCCACCGTATTAAAGATCTCAATGAGATCTATCAAACAAGATCCATAGTGATAGGAAAATTATTTGTGTAAACGTATGATTTTTGAGCTTGAAGTTGCCTTATACAAAAATAAGACTGTTGCTATGATAATGAGCGCCGGCGGAGGGAAATCGGTCCGGCGGCAGCGCTGGGCCGTCTCCGGCCACCGGACGGCCGATCCGATCCGTCCAAAAATTCTAAAAAAAATAACCGAAAGGGCAAGCGCGGGAATCAAAGGCATTTGAGGTGTGTAGGATGCTCGGATCGAGCACCCTTTTTCCGTGTATATATGAGTAACAATATGTTTTGATACATACAC
>JAOTQK010000001.1:23280397-23296327 GCA_025642025.1 Rhododendron ferrugineum
GATATTCGACTAGAGAAAATACAATTAACTAGAAAAAATACAAAACATACATTTTAAAATCTTAAATTTAAAAAAAAAAGAAAAAGAAATTGAGTGGGGGCGCGTGCCCCCGCTCGTCCTATTCTCCCTCCGCCACTGCCCCCATTAAGGCTACCCCATGATGTGACCTCATAAGAACCAGGAAAAACACCATAGTTACAATGCATCAGATGGAAGGGTGAGCAATGAGCATGCATGTTCTTGAGGGAAAAGTACAACTCCCCATTTGGTAGGGCACATAAAGCACACAAGATTATCTATTGAGTGTTAATTCTCACTTAATGTTTGGCCAATCACGATTCACAAGACACACATCCGATCATTGGTAGGTGAGAAATGATAAACAAAAAGATAAGGTCGTACATAATTTACACAACCAGGGTTGCTCCTGTGGTTCGGGCTGATGCCCAAGCTTTATGAGTATTTCTCAAGGTTTTCATCGGGTGAGTAACTTGAAGTAAGTGAAGGGCTGTCACTGGTGTTGCCGCGCTAGCTCCCCCAAAGATTTAAGTTGCGCAATTGGGTCCATATGATGCCCTGACTGTAGGACTGCTGACTGCTCCTCCGTCATAAAAAAAAAAGTCGGTGCATAATTTTCTTGCAGAATGACACGTGTGAGCAATTAGTTTCGGGACATAACACCCGTCATTACGGCTTGTAATTTGTACAATGTCGCTTTCAAATCGCTAATTTTTCTTTATACGCAGGTTTACCATTTCTTTGTGGGAAAATTTCAAAATGACCTGAACTTTCACTTCAATGTCACCGAAACACCTGGACTTTCAAAATCCCCAAATTGAGGCACCTGCCGTTAGCCTCCATCCATTTCCTTCACAAATCGACTGACGTGGCTCATTTTTGGCGTTAAAGAGCCCCACTAGATATGTTAAGAAGTGAACTAAATGCACAAATTTAGGAAGTGAACTCATTTCTGGTTGTGATTGTGTGCATTGAATTCACTTTCTAACATGTCTAGTGGGGCCCTTTAACACCAGAAATGAGCCACATCAGCCAATTTGTGAAGGAAATTGATTGAAGCTAACGACAGGTGCCTCAATTTGGAAATTTTAAAAGTTCAGGTGTTTAATTGAAATAAAGTGAAGTTTAGGTGTTTCGATGACATTGGAGTAAAAGTTCAGATGCCATTTTGAAATTTTCCCTTTCTTTTTATTTAACTTTTGTTTGGCCCAGGCCAACTTAAGCGGAGCTCAACTAATTATCTTTTCGATTCGGTCAAAGGCAAGTCATTTACGTCGAGTCTAAGGAATTAACAAGAAATTGCTTTCTTGCAGCCTAATTCTCCAAAAATTGAACGCTAGTCAATTGTGTTTGAAACAAACCCACCAATGAATTCGACTAACTCTAGGGCAGCATGTGTAGACTGAGGAGTCGTCCACACACAACTTTTCAAACTTCGGAATAAATAGACAGGGACAGTGCCCTTTGGAGCCAGTTGACTGACAGACGATTGTCACAATTGAATAAACCATAATCTTAGGTAGGTAGCTCGAAAAGAGAATCGGAAAATGTTCTGAAAAGAGAAATCAGTGGTTCAAATTTACTCTAATGTAATCCTGGATTTTGTGCTTGTTTCCAGGAGTATCCCTAGTTTTCTTCTTTCTTACAATTCCCACCATGCAATGTTGCACAATTACTTGCAGGCTTGCTAAATTACTTTCTTGGCAAAGGGCTAAAGGGATGAACAATAATTGAACTGCAAACAAATCGATTCATAAACAACTCAAGCTCAGCACGTTTGGTTGAGAGTTTGAGTTTGAATTCGAGCTTGATTTGTAAACGAACTGGGAACCGAGCTCAAACTAGAATGAGCTCAGTCCGAGCATAATGTCAGTAAAACTACTTGTACAATGATTTTGCAAAGGGCTAAAGGGATGAACAATAATTGAACTGCAAACAAATCGATTCATAAACAACTCAAGCTCAGCTCGTTTGGTTGAGAGTTTGAGTTTGAATTCGAGCTTGATTTGTAAACGAACTGGGAACCGAGCTCAAACTAGAATGAGCTCAGTCCGAGCATAATGTCAGTAAAACTACTTGTACAATGATTTTGCAAACTGGATGATGGTACACAGATAATGCCAGAAATCAATAAACATTCTCAAAATTCTTGTGCACATTTTTTTCCACAGAAATTTATGTTGTGTTTGGATGAGTTTTTATTATAAGTGGAGAAAGAAATAGAATAATGATTGGAAGTATGGATAATGAATAGAAAGAGATAGAGAGAGAAATGATTGGTTATAGGAGTAATGAGTGTAGAGTAATGATTGGAAGTATGGATAATGAATAGAGAGAGATAAAAAGAGAGAAATTATTGGTGATAGGAGTAATGAGTATAGAGTAATGATTGGAAGTAGGAATAATGAGTATTTTTTGAGTTGAAAAAAAAAATTCAAAAACCAAACCAAACAAGGCATAAGAACTTCACATTAACTGCCAGCCTAAGAGCAATCAAGTCAACATTTTCCTTATAATAACATGAATTTCGTGTTTGAGCAATTTATTAAGTACTTAAACCGAGTTTTTGCACTGAGCTCGAGCCTAGATTCAAGCATGATACATAAACGAGCTGAGCTAAAGATTAATTCCCTCCAAAAATATAGAATCAAAACACAACAATTCTCAAGTACAAGTACAACGATTTCGTGCTATAATTATGCACTTGAGTTCAGAATTCAGCATGCATGGATGGAGGGACCATTTCACTATTGAATAACCTGCATTCTTAAGAAAAGCCACAAAAGTTTCTCATCCATGCAAAAATGGCATCATATCTAGGACTTCTATCTGTCCTCTTGCACCCGCAGTAGGCAATATCACTGGATGCAGATAGAAAGGGAAACAAAAATCTATTGAAAACCCCAAAAAGGTTTTTTTTTTTTTTGGGTCAAACGGAAATTTCCAAAAAGGCTTTTGCCAAACCAAGAACCCCACCACATGCACAAGAAAGCCACTAGATGAATTATAGTTCATATAAAGCATACATAAGCAAACTGAAAAAATTAAGCACTGCTGATATCAACACATCCTAATTTCATCTTCTCTTCCTGCATGTGAGTGAACAAGTCACAACAAGATCAAAAAAGCATTAAAACATTACAGCGGTAAACAACTACAGTACCAAACAAATATAGCCTCTTATTGCAGCCACCATCAGGCCGCTGATAATAAAACATAGTACAAGTACTAGGAGCAAATTGTAACTAAGGATGCAACATTAGGCCTAAAAGAGATGCTGTGTGCTTCCAATTGAGAAAAAAAAAAAACAGGCACGGAGGCTTAAGCCTTTCTATTCCAAAGATATTTCCAACAAATTCGTCACCATTTTTGACCCGTGCGCACCTAATCCAAATGTTTGACTGAAAACAAACCAAAGCCCTACTGGACGGAAATTACCTGAAAGCTCAGCAAGAGAGTTATAACGGAACACCAGAGAAACCATTGATGGTTTTGTATTCCCAAATGCTGAAATCTAATACCGATACAATGACCGAAGACGATCATATTCAGATGGAGCTGCTCCAAGATGACGATACTCCGATGGCGGTGGAGCAGCAAGACGGTACTCTGCCCGTGGTTCCACAGGAGGATAGTACTCGGGTGGCGCTAGGACTGCAGGAGAATACAGACTATCACGGTATGAAGGAATTTCCCTGTACGACATATAGGGATCACGGCTGCCAATCTCATCCCGATGCCTTGCATCCAAATCTAGAAGCCTAGGGTCACGACGCTCAACAACTACCTCCCGTCCGTAGGCATCAAGTTCTATGGTCCTCCCGTAAGAAGCATATGGCAGAGCACTAGCTGTAGGTGGAGGCAAAGGTTGAAGGCGGTGCAGAGGTGCCAGCTCTCTTTCATACATGACGATAGGATGGTCACGGTGCCGGTGGGCCCCAACCAATGGAGAGAGCCTCTCTTCAACCCGATCCCGCCGCCTATATGTCTCTCTATCATATGCAGGAGGACGGGCCTCAATGTACCGGCGGTCTGCGACCAATGCGGAGGAGCGCCTCTCTTCGTCCTGACTCCGCCTCTCTTCGTCCCGACTCCGCCGACGGATTCTGCCTCCGTCTACACGAATACGAGGTTCAGCTCTGCCTCTGGCGATACGAGGTTCAGCTCTGCCTCTCGCAATACGAGGTTCAGCTCTGCCTCTCGCAATACGAGGTTCAGCTCGGCCTCTCGCAATACGAGGTTCAGCTCGGCCTCTCGCAATACGAGGTTCAGCTCTGCCTCTCGCGATACGAGGTTCAGCTCTCGCAATACGAGGTTCAGCCCTCGCAATACGAGGTTCAGCCCTCGTGATACGAGTCTCTGTTCTCGCTTTTCTGCTTAACTTCTTAGACTTGGAGCCTCCGCTGGAAACAGAAAAGAGCTTACACAGGTCCTTCACCTATCAAAGAATATATGCTTTTCAGTAGTTTCCAAAGTCTGCAGATGAGTGAATACCAACGTCACTACTTTTAGTATACCATCAAGGAAACCATTAACAGACCTGTTGTGAGGTCAGTTGGCAATTGAACTTGTTTTTTCCATAGTAGTTTTCTTTGATTACAGTTTTGAACTTCTCCTCTGCCAGCGGCAAGCAATCATCCAAAACAGTAAAACGGACCTACAACAAAATTCCATGTTTACCTTGAGGTCGCATATAAAGGAGTTATTCTCTCGATCACTGAAAGTGATGCAACGAAGAATCCAGGTAAAGACTGAAAGTAATTTGTCTTCACTACATCATGAAGAGGAGGCATAAAACAGAAATCCAGGAGTTGAAATAGGGGGTCCTCTTGTGGGTTGGCTGACTGCTCGATCAAAACAATACAACTCCACAAGACAACACAGAAAATCAAGTCAACTTACTAGGCTGTTTTCTCTCTTTTTTCCCCCTTTCAGCAGGGTATGGGCTTGAAACAGAGATAAACAGCACACTCCACAAACAGCATAAGAATGGGTCGTATTCCAGAAATACATGAGTGAGTTAGTCCCCACTCTAATGGATAGAAAAAGCAGTGTTTAAGAAAGTTGCAAGACAAATGCCCAACCACAACTACTAAAGTAACCAAGTAACTCCCATTGACATTAGTGCATAAACTTATCCTAGCAAGTTATATTCTGAACTAGTGACAAGTAGGGATTGACTTCAACTTCTCTTCATTCCCATAATCTGCGAAATTAACCATATTAGCCAGAGATGTTAGTAACATCTCCAATGAATCCATCGAACCTCAATTTAGCAGCGCCACCAGACTAACATTTTTAAGTCCATCTTCATGTATTGACATCACCATTCCCTTCTAATCAACTAGGGAAAAGGTTTGTTCATTGAACTCAAGTCCGGTGACAATCAAGATTCTTCATAACTTAATCTAACTTATCTATTGTAGAAAGAGAGACGTAAACTTATGGTGATAGATACATGGCTATATATCTGAATGTATACAAACAACGTACCCCAATGTGTCTGTGTCCCTTTTTTTAAAGATATAGCGTATCTGTGTGTCCGAGTCGCCTCGTATCCGTGTCCCATGTTTGTATTCGTGCTTCTTAGAGTACTAGTAACTAGTATACTACACCAGAAGAAAGATAAAGATTTGTCCCTAGACATTGTTAAAATTGATATTCCCTCCGCTCCTAATTGTTCATCCCCTATTCCATTTTGGGATGTTTCAAAATATTTTTCCCTATAGGAAAGTCAATAATCTAAAGTTGTTATGTTTCCAAAACTATCCTAGTATCCTCACAAATGTCTATGATTGTACAACAAATGAGTTAGAATAAGGGACAATAAAGGAAATAACACTTTGAGATTTGACTTGAAGTGTGATCATTACATGTTCCTTTAAAAAGTTGGAATTGTCAAAAGGGACTAACAATTAGGAACAGAGGGAGTATTCTTGAATCCGTATTTTCTCTCTATAAGTATGTGTTATGGAGATACGATAAGTTCACTAACTGTAGAAAGCTATATCAACAGATGCAACCAAAATAATAGAAAAAGGAAGGCAAAACACCGTAATGATCTCAAGTCAAGCATGCCACAACAGAACTCCTGGGAGGAAAAGTTGAGCATTGGCTAGGTGAACTGGAAATAGCGCCGAACTTATTGTCTTCATGTAACGGAATAGTGTATGAGACCAAAGTTATTTATCCATAAAACAAAAATAAGTGAAACCAAAACATCCTTTAACTCTTCACATGGCAACACGCGCGCCCGAGAGAGATAGAGAGAGAGAGAGAGAGAGAGAGAGAGAGAGAGTTAATACATGTATTCAAGTGTATATTGACAGGTGGAGACAAAGAAAAACATATAAGCATCCCAAGGTTGACTCATGAAAGCAAAGTTCAACTTGGAGAATTAGATAAGCCTCATGAGCAGTGAAATCTAGGATTCGCTACGCTTTAATCCTTTGATGGCAAGGACTACCCATAAAACCCTTTCTCCCAATAAATGCCATATCAGCATTTTTACTGATTTGGTTCAGGACTTAGAGCTTCCATCTCAGTCAATCTAGTAAGGAAGCAGTGAGATAAGAAAAGATACATGCAGAAGATAAGACTCTGCAAAAGGTGAAAAAGAAGATGATCTGAGAATTTGGTAATGGGACTGGGTGAAGAGAAAGGTCAGGCCTTCTTCCATATTTCCTCACATCCTAGTTTTACCAAAGTTAGATGGGAAACCAAGTCAACCCTAGCCATCAGGCTTGAGCTTGTCAGTCGAGCTGAAATTGAACAGATTTGGTCTTCCCCAATTCTGAAGCTAGACATTTACCATATACAACAAGGCATGAGTCCAATATAAAGATAATAATCATACTACTAGTATTATTCTCCTTACAGCCAGCCGCACTCAATTAACTACAAAACATGCAACACCTTAAGTCACACCAAATTCCGTCAACTAGGAGCATGAGTTAAGCGTGCCACATTACGCTAAGAAAGTTCCTAAGTGAACCAGAAAGTGAAGTGGTCTGATGCTAGTGCAGATTCATGAAAATAAGAACCAAGAAAGTGATTAATGATAAATGAATATTGCCGAAAGCTATAAGACACTGAAAGTGGCTCAGCTGCGACGAAACACAATAAAAATCATAATGTTGAATCCTGGTTGAAGGGTTTAACAAGTCCAGGTAAAAGATGCCAAGAAGCATCAGTTCCTAGTGCCTTAATTCGCATTAAAATCAAGGATCTTTCTTCAAATAGGCTTCCCAGCAGCCAACACCCACTGAAACTCCTGTCCAGGGAGTGAGAATCAGTAAACCTGTCACTGACTGGCACAAGGACGCAGTTGTACGTTTAGCGAGTGTAGTGACCATACGAAATCCCGTTAAGATAAGAGATCCCTGAGAGAGCAGAAGAGGCATGGAAAATGGATGTGCTCAAGCACGTGAACAAAGTTCTTCAAGCTTCTTATACTATCAAAAGGTTTGTAAAAGAGAAGGCTTCTAATATTCTGAAGTTAAGTTGCACCAAGTAATCAACCAGTAAAGACTAACAGTTCATATACAAGTAGTCACTAACCTGAGATGGGAATGCTGACTTGAAAGCCTTGGGTTCAATATTATAACCCCCAGGTCCTGCAGCTTTGTAAATCCCATACATCAGTTTGAGATCAAAATCGAACAAAAACAGCCTCATCCCTTTATAAATCTTTTCAACAATATCTCTCTTGCTAGCAGGCAGCCCAAGAACGTTGTAATGGTAGCAGTCCTTCTTTGTCTTCGAGCTGCACATGAAAATCATCCCCATACTCTCAGCTCTCTTGGAAGTCTTTTCCTTGCCTGATGGTCCTGGCTTATCTTCCGCTTTCGTTGCTAGTGTCTCAGAACCCAATCCTGCCACCTTATTCTTTCTGCCTCGTTTCCTTGGTCTTTTGACTTTCTCCCCAGAATTTTCTCCTACTTTCTTGTTTTCTAGCTCATTTGTGTTCTCCTCCTCCTCCTCTTCCTTCTCCTCCTCAATCTCCTTCTTTCTGCTTCGTTTCCTCGATCCTTGGACTTTCTCCGTTGAATTTGCTCCTACTTTCTCTTCTTCTTGTTCAAATGCGTTTTCCTCTTTCTCTTCTTCTCGTTCAATTGCATTTTCCTCTTTCTCAACTCCGTTTTCCTCCTCCTCCTCCTCATGCTCATCCTCTTCCTCTTCCTCCCCATCCTCCTCGTCCTCATCATCATCGTCTTCTGATGTTGCATTCCATTCCTTATCGTCGTCTTCTATTGCATTCGCCTCATTGTTTTTGTAATCTTCAATTTTATCACCTCCATTTTTTCCTTCTTCTACACTTGCAGTCACTTCATTCTTCTCTTCTTCTTCCATTACAATTTCCCCATTCTTCATTTCTACAACTGCATTTTCTCCATTCGCTACTTCTTTGCTAGTATTTTCCTCATCTTTACTCTGACAATCAACCCCAGTTTCTTTGCCATTCATTTTCACCAGGCTGGAGCTAGAAACGCCATCAATTCCTTTCTCATTGACCATCTTTGTCCTCTATAAACGCCGGGGAAAAATAAAATAAGATACCCCACAAAACCCCCTAACCTAACAGAAGTAGCCAAACCGAGCTACTCTGGTAAAGTAGCACTGCTGAACTGTTAACAAAGCTCGGTCAAAGAAAGAAATTAGCAAAATCGCGATCTAGTGTTAACCTTCCAGATGGCAATTGTTAATCCTCTGACTACAGACTACCTATGACCTTAAATGGGATACAATCATACAAGATAAAAACCATAAAAACACAAAAATTGGATTCCAATTGAATGATTTTTTGTTTGGTCAGATAATTCAAAAATCAAACATCAGAAAAACAGATTAGAAGACCTGAGAAGCCCTGATAATTGAGTGCAAACAAGATAGTCGATTGAATAACCACCTAAATGTCTCAATTACGATTGGACACAAGGAATCAGCAAAATCAGAACCATTAACAAACCCCTTCTTCTCGGTTTCATTACCTTCGACTGAAAAAACGAAACTTTAAGCAAAATAAAAGGAGACATGAACTGATAAATTGAACATCCACCCAGGGTTAGGGTTAACGATTTAACAGACACCAAATCTAAATGGTTGGGCATCTAAATTGCCCCATAAAAAAGACGGAGAGATACATACGGCCAGGATAGATTGAGAGAGAGAGAGAGAGAGAGAGAGAGAGAGAGAGAGAGAGAGAGAGAGAGAGAGACCTGCCCTTATCGTCGCCGGAGCTCTGTGGTTCTGTTTCTGATGGGATTGTAATCTAGGTCTGATACAAATACTTTATAAAGTATTGGGACAATTAGATAGAAAACCCTAGGGTTTGGCCTGTGTCACAGATTACTCCCCGAATTTGTACTTTTTTCAGTTCAGACGCTATGGCTCCTAATTTAACAACAACGTCAACCCTCTGTGTATCCTGCTCAACTTCTCCGACCGGGGCGAATGCGCCCGGCACGGTGTATCTAACCATTTGAACTTGTTGTAAATTGTAAGATTTGATTTACCGCACAATGTCACGATCCTATCAGTAGACTGTAGACCGTCATGCATATAGAATTAAGCACAAGTAATTTTTTCGGAGTTGCCGTCACCAAAAAACTTCACTTTGTAACCCCCAGCCACATACTCTCTCTGTCCCCGGCTGTAGTACCCCCTTTCTTTCCTTATATAATCAGATATGATAACCTTATCCGACCTAAAGAAAATGAACGGAGTTCGAGTTTGAGTTACTCAGTAATGATATCACAATTGATTTAAGAATTGAGTGTGTGATAATTGGGTGTTGATTTGGATTCGTATTGGAAGTAGCAATGGCGATGGGTGTAAAATGCCAGAAATACAAAGACAATAAAACGTGTCTATGATTTGAGATTCGAAAATCCATGTGACAACAAATGAAAGGAGAGCATATGTACAAGTTTTCTTCTGACACCTACTATTATTCATTAATCGCAATTTCAAAGCATTCCACACCTTACTTACAATCACTATTTCCATTGCTATCAATTACTACTGTCAATAGTCCTCGCTCACTTTTGACATAATGAATTGTCTTCTTAAAAAGTAAGTAAACGTCTCGTTAAAATATGAGATATTGGGTCACAATTTCCCTTGTGAAAAATAAAGATTTTGGAGACCTTTTGACAATATGACAATAGTACTGATGGTCGTTTTACCCTTAATTCTCTACCTTTATATGTTGGAAAGCTAATGGTGTCAGGCGCCCAAGACTCTTGCAATATTTGATTTTTTTTAGTAATTTCATCACCAAAAAGAAATTAAATTAAAATCAAGAGTATGAAACCAAAAGGTTACCACCATTCAACAACCTTTGAATTGGGGTAAAGCCTCTTAGCTCTTATGGCATGATTCGACCAAACCTGAGATCCTTGGCAAGAATGCCTTTTTCACCACATAATGAGTATTAAGGTTGCATTTAGACCATGAATTGTTGTTCTCTATCAAAATCTCTACTAGTTCGTGGTTCAAAGACAAAAAAACATCACTTGCTTTTCTTATTTGACATTAGGCAATTAGTAAATTATACACTGGCCAATAATGACATTATCTTGCATTTTGAGAATAATATATTTTCCTTTTTCGTTGTCTCGCATCGCAAATTCATAGTTACATACATAACAACGAAATCCCGTGCATAGCACGGGTTTAGTGCTAGTAAAAGCAAATAAAAGAAGCACAGCGAGGAAATCACCACATTAAATTCTTCCACCTCATAACCTGGTTATATTTACTCATATGAGATTTTGAAAATCTCCAAACATAGGAACTAACTAAATTCACCTAGATTTACACAATCTGTTCTTACTCAGCCATTCAACATTTATGTGAGTAAGAAAAACAAACAATCTGCAAATTATAGGAAGAAATTAAATGGCGCGTAGATACAGGCATATTTGATTGTAAGAATACTTTTATGGAATAATATTTTCTTGAGATACACCGATGAAGAGTAGATACATCAAATTTTCAACGAGCATTGCTACAAACACTTACTCAGACACACAGATGTGTCCGGAGCTATCAAATGTGTAGGGGCTCACAAGTATCGTTGGAACTTCAAGGATATCCTATATACGTGTCCGTCTGTGTTCAGAATATGCTCTCTCAACTGCAAAGCTGGGAGCAGAGCTGCTCCAAACTGGTAGTGCTGTTTGTAGCATCAAACGTGTAAACCTTGCTCTTCCCATTGCTCAGGCATTTCAAATCCAGCTGGTTGTGGATTGTGCTGGACTGCAGCACCACATCATTCAGGGAAAAAAATTTCAAATGTGAACACAATAAATTTCCGATGTTTTTTTTCCCTAAATCACACCCAGAAAAGAATTGAAGTTTTCATAGACCGGCTCATGTGTCAGTTACTTTGAAGGGTTTTATTCGGCGTACTGGGCCTTTTTACTTGGTAGTTCTCTTTAATCCATGGTTCAAATGAAATCTGGGCAGTAATTTGTGAAATAAACATGAGGCTCATGCCTCATGCACCTCACGCCTCATGAGCTTCTGCTGCGCTTCACAAACAGTGTCTCGCCTCAAGGTGCTCAAGGCGTGCCTTTTGAAACAGTGTTTCAACGAGTTCATCATCACATAAGCCCATAATCATATGAACTTAACTTCATGATTTTTTTCCTTTGCTAATCTCTCTTGATGTTTTCAATATGGTTTCAAGTTTTACTATGAGACTAGTGAAAAAATAGGGGCTGAAAAAAGGGAATTTGTTATGAGTTACCTCACAATAGACTTGTTCCGGTTTGCATTTCCATAAAGGGGTAGGGACACAGCTCAAATAGTGACACCATGGACAGTGGTCATTCCCATCAACTCCGCGAAGGAGTAAAACCAGGCCAGAAACAAATCTGTCAAGAAACAAACAACTCATGAATTAAACCATACGTAGAACACAAAGGAAAATGAAAAATCAAAGGCCTTTTCGCCTCCCTTCTGGAACTAGCAATGTGAATTCGTTCAGCCATTTTGGTTCAAGCAACATGAAGAGACCATGATGTTTTCACTAAGAATTCTCAAGCTACCATGTGTATGGATGTTGAAAAAAGATGAACTCTTTGATGGTTAATCTTTTATTTTGCAGATCGCACACTTCACTCTTATGAAAACGAAGGAAAGTGACTTTGCTGCTACTACCATAGCTCTACTGCCAATAATGTCACTATATATGCCCATTCATCTCATTAAAATCGAATAATCATGCCCTCATGCATCAACCACCGCCGATGTTACCACTCTGAGACACTTGACACGAGATTAAGGGAGTGGAGATTTGTTTTTTTGGGACTTGAATTGGAGCAAACGGGGACATATTTTTACTTGTTTTAGGACTTGAATAGAGCCACTTCTAGATCGCTTTTTTATACATTGTACCATGTGGAGTACCAAGAGTAGAATTTTCTTTGGCATCATTCTCTTGCGCTCTTAAATAATACAGGAAGTGCTGAACTAGAAGAAAGAGTTGGAGAATAAAAAGGTTCAGAATATGGGGAAGACCATCATATTGAATATGAAGTAGAAGATTATTGAATTTGAAGGCGAAAGAGAAGAAACAAAGGCATTGCCAAACCATGATGGATTTAACATGGGGAATCATATGACTTTTCTTTTTGAGCTAATTAAAGATCTAATCACCACTATGATATTATGGATAAGCCCGGACAAGTAACTTACAGATGATTATGGTACAGGGCATCAACCCGAAACCAGAAGGAAGAAAGAAAAGTTACCCGGCAACAAGAATTATGAGAGAGATAACCAGCAATACTCGCTGATAGATCTTATATTTGGGCTTCGATGAGTTCCCGTAGTAACCAGGAGGAGAATTCCTTTGCCTCACCCACGCATACTGTGGGCGAATCAAAAACACAAATCCAAGCAGAAATCCGGTTCCGAACCCTCCGAGATGTGCAAAGTTATCCACGTGAGGAAGGATTCCCACCGCTAAGTTAATTGCAATGATGAGGACTAGAGTCAGCAGTGCAGCCAACTGATGAAGAAAACAAGAAGAACATGTAAGATAATCAAGTACTGATATAGTTGATTCAAAAAGGAAAAATAAAATAGAAAGCTCAGCTTAGCAAAGAATAGATTTTGAATACTTTGTTGGCATATATCGTCCAATTCGTAAGGAGTTCGGAAAGCATGCCTCCGAGTAAACCAAATAGAGCTCCAGAGGCACCCACAGAAATCGTTGTTCGGATGAACAAAGCTGACAACAAGCTCCCACCTACTCCAGATATGGTGTACAGTAACCCTATCCGCACTGCACAAAGATTGAAGTAGATAAACAAGGTTTGGAATCAGCTTAAGACACTAAGCAATCTACTGCAAATACGGATCAATCAGAAAATACTACATACGCAGGGATGTGCAGAATTTCAAATGCAGTCTTTCCATTAGCTAAGACACTGTTTGGATAATGAAATAAGTGTTTTTCTTCTATTGAGAAAACAAAATTGGCAACACATAAATCTTGAGATGAAGTAATCATGATTGGGACAAGTCAATAACTAAAGATGAAATGGGGAAGGATCAATATCCATACGAAATCCAAACTCCTGCTCGAGCCGAATGCCAACGAATAGCAGACTCAACATATTGGCGAGGACGTGGAAGACACCAGCATGTAACCATGTGCAACTGATCAGGCGCCATACCTCGTGTTGTTCCACCACTTTCTTCACTTCTAAAGCCCCCATGCTCTGTAGGCTGAACAAACGAAAACGATACAATTAGGTAGAGCATTTCAACCCACTGAAAAACCATTACAAAGACCCGTTACTCAATGCCAACATGTCATAGAAGCAAAATAAGTCAAATAGAAATAGCTAACCCTATGAACCTAATGGTTAAATACATCAAAAAAGTACTTTCGAAACAGTAATATCAACATTAGTGCCTACTTGCCACAATGCATTAGCTGCTGATGAACCAAAATCCATCCACAAAGTATTTTTGAGTAAAATAAAAGAATCAATGTACGTCCAATGAGTTCTCCTTATGATGATCAGAAGATAAAGAAGTAGTGAAGTTCAACAAGCTTCAACAACGATTTCCGAAAATGGCAGATGATCTTTACCATCCTTTTCCAAAATCCAACTTGCAAAAATACCAACTCTATGCAATTTTAAAATATGGTAGTACTTGGGAAGCTGCAGATTACATGAAGTTGATTATCAGTCATGCAGAGTTTATACTTAAATTAACGAATAGTTAATTTTCTTGAATGTTCTACAAGATTTGATAAGAAAATCTTCTCACCCAACTTATATTCTATACGAGTGTCGTGTCATCTCAATCCTTGTACGATGATTCTTCCACAAATAAACTTTCTCTTTTATTTTCATGTGGTTAGGAGCTTACTCTCATCGCGTTCTAGTCAATAGAGTCTCTTGCATAATGGTTAGGGAGACTTATGCCCATACTAATCCTAGGCCACCAGCTTCTTCCTAGTAAGAGGAATTTCAACAGGCTACGCAAAAGAGGCCAGTTCACTATTTTAGCTAGTAGAAGCACAATTTTGTGTCGCCACGGGCACGGGCACGGGCACGAGAGCTTCAATGCTCCTTTACTTTGACTGAGCCTGATCGTAGGATAGGCCTTTGTTTTTGTTTGCTTTGATCAGGGGAATGCCCCGGTGCTCCTGCATTGGTGATTTCTTCTAATGAAAGCGTAATTTACCACAAAAAAAAAAAAAAAAAAACCAAGTGAATAGGCAATTTTACCCACTTTCATTTTGACTAGCCATCTGAAGCCAATCATTTTGAACCCAAAAAAGGAAAAACAAAGGAGGAGGTAATCATTGTCTAGTTCAAGCATTGACAACCAAAGATAATGCGAGAACAAAAACATAAGCTAATCCCAAAATCCAAACTTGAAAATTCTCATGTTAGTCAGCGCGTAAGTCTATCTGGACACCCTAAGATAACCTTACGCGCTGACTAACATGAGAATATGGACTTACGTGGGACCAGATGGTCCGAGGAGCGGGTTTTCCTTGAGGCTCTGGAACGCGAACCGGCCAAGAACATCGGCGCCCACACAGTTGTTGGACCGTTTGGGGCAGTCATTGAGGTACATTACAATGATAAAGAGAGCAACATTGACGACCACAAAAAGGGGCACGAGCCATGAGAAGTGCTTCTTGAACGGCTGATACATTTGTGGTGGCGGTCGAGGAGGAGACGTGGTGGAGCGGTGGTGGTGGTGTTTATCGTCGCCGTTGCCGGGATGGACCTTGATTTGGAGCTTGTCCTCCCCCTCCACCGGTGGAGAGTCAGAGACCCTCCCCATATGCGGCCGCTGAGTTTTGAGGAAGGAGAGTGGTTGGGATTGAATTTAGCAGGGGAACAACATTGTGGGTGTGAAGCGAAATTGGTGGCTTGGGTTTGTTTGTGCGGGAAATCATGGAGTTAGGAAGGGGTGTGGGGATTGTGTGTTTGAGGAATGTGGAAGGTTGCTATATTTAGAAAGAGAGAGAGAGAGAGAGAGAGAGAGAGAGAGAGAGAGAGAGGAGAGGGGAAGGATATACTCCAGTAAATAGCAAAGGAGAGCTGTCGTAATTCCTTCCTATGATGGCTAACAGTTAATACTTATGAACACAACGTTTGAGAATGTACAGTTGTCTGCTGTTGTTTGTGTTGGCATGACTCACGTCACGTGTCATTTGAGAATAGAGTGAGAGTTCAGTCCCCTTGGCAAAATAACCAATCTTGGAACTTTGTTGTTTTTGTTGCTTCATTTCCTATCCTACCTCTCTTAAAGAAGATCTGGTTTGGGTGATTTTTCGCTTGGCTTTTTTGGTCCAATTTGGACAATTGTGCCCCTCAATTAGACAGCAACAAGGCTAGAGGTTGAGGGTAATTGAGTCTATTCGCT
>JAOTQK010000001.1:23296427-23308143 GCA_025642025.1 Rhododendron ferrugineum
AAGAAGTAAAATTACAATTATGCCCATCTGGCCTGGGCAATCTGTAATATGCTCAAAATTAAAGGGTAAAATCGTCCTAAATTGGAAAATGGCAAGCCATAGCATGGTTCTTATTATTTAGGAGGAGGAAATCCTACATCAAACTTATGCAGCCTATATTTGCAAAAAAATTCAACACCGTTCAATTCAACGGGATTCAACGGGCATGATGGACGTGCTTTGCACGTCGCGATGTACCTAGTTCTTGGCATAAGATTCTGCCTCAAATTGGCACACGCTTACTTCAGCATCCACATATATTTTGTGTCACCATTCCCTGGAAAGGGAAAATTTATCAGTGCTGGGTGCGTACCACGTGGTGTTCGCTCGGCGCATCCGAGCCATCCATTGCGTTTTTGTACGGCTCTGATTTGGAGAGAGATAAAGTATTGGGATGAGAGGAGAGAGAGAGTTTCAATCCGAGCTGTCCAAAAGTGTATTGGACGGCTCAGATGTGCTGAGCGGGTACCATGTAGGATATACCCACTTGGCACCGAAAAACTCGGGAGAACTTTTTTTTCACTCTCCATTGAACAAATAAGGTCATTTTTTGTTCTTACCTAAACGGATAGTGTGCGCAAACGTACTTACGTGCATAGATTCGAACATAGATTTTTCTGAAAATCACGTGCATCGTACCGTTTCAAACACATCTGCGTTTCATTCCTGATATGTAAAACGGCAAATTAAAATTTGGAAGTCTTGAATGAGATATGGAATATAGAGCTTGATGAGATTTAAGATGTAAACAATCTAATTTGATGTGAAACATCGACATCAATCTTGCCAAAAAATGAACGATTCCGCGTATCACGGTAGACATGAAAAGGGTCGAAAGATGGTTTGAACTGGATCCTCCAGTAAATGGGTTGGAGAGAATCTAACTAGCACTTTTTTATGGGAATATTTGGTTCATGCATTTGTTTTTGTAGCTATATATTTTCACTTCATCTTTTTCTTTTTCTTCCCTTAAAATCTTTGGTCCAGCTGGTGTTGTTGGATATCTTTAACGTGAGTACATATACTTAATATTTCAGTTGCAAATTCAAGCGGGCGTTTGTAGTCCAACGGTTAGGATAATTGCCTTCCAAGCAATAGACCCGGGTTCGACTCCCGGCAGACGCACAGCAAATATTTTGCATTCAGATCGAAGCCGTTTATTTTGTTTAAATTATTTTTCATTCAGATCAAAGCCATTTATTTTGTTTAAATTAATTTTTCAAGATGCCTTAAAATTCTGAAGCAAAGTTGAATGATTCGTAAATAAGCGGCTCCGATCATCTTTGTGAGACCAGAGACGAATGCAAGATTTTCAAAATCCCCTAAAATTCTGAAGCAAAGTTGAATGATTCGTAAATAAGCGGCTCCGATCATCTTTGAGGGACCCGAGACGAATGCAAAATTTTCAGGATCCCTTAAAATTTTGAAGGAAAGTTGAATGATTCTTAAATGAACGGTTTCGATCATCTTCGTGGAACCCGAGACGAATGCAAAATCGATCTGTGCGCGGCCTTTGCTGTTCTCATATCATTACTGGAAACCAATTAGCATCACCAATCAAAGGAAAGATATTTTGGCGCTGAAGCCTGAAACGAACCACAACCTCAGAGGGCTTTTTCGTCATAAAATTCACTACTAAATAATCCCAGAATTATAAAACTCGTGGCCGAGACTCGTTTCAGCCGCACGTTTTCTTTTGTAACGTAACAAGTAACCACCACCAGCAGCTCAGGCGTCGATGGCCACCGGCGCGAGCACCTCCGCCACGACACACGTGATCGGGTCCGCCGTCATCGAGCTGGCCCGAAGCAACCGCACCGGAGCCCCGTTCTCGGTCCGTATATCGACGAAGAGCAACAACGGCGTCTTCACCCGGGACGAGCGGGACCCGCGGGCGGAGGGGCCGTCTTGTATCTTCGTCGGCCCCATCGAAACTGCCCGCAAAGAAACCCTAGAAGCTCTCTATCGCCAGGTTTCCTCGTTTTACCTTCCACTTCGTTGCTTTTAATTGGGATTCAAATTCGTGTTTTAATTTTGTTTTTTTGGGTAAGGTGTGTTTTAATTTTGTTGCTTCGTGACTTCGTCGATTGGTGATTGGAGAAAAAATTTGCTTTAGCAGAATAGAAAGTACTTTGTGGCAATTTATCGGAGAGATGCTTGTAATGTCGAATTGTATTCATACAGCTTCTTTTTTTGTGTTTGTGTGTATGATGCAAGGTGTCTCGGGCCAGCTTGCGTGCATTCTAGACTAATCCTACAGCCCCTCCGACGTCCCATTCACACGCTTTCGCGTGGGGTGAGGTGCCCCAAGAGTTGTTGGCAAGAAGAATTGAACCTGAGACCTTAGGAGGGAGCAAACCCCTAAGTCCTAAGCCAAGATCACTTGACCAATCCCTTGGTGTTATATACATACATCATTATATACACAATACGATATCCAGTAGGCTGTCTCCAATGTGCCTTGTATGGCGAAAAGTTTAAAAAGTGGGATCTAATTGTGTGCTTTAATATGATGAAAGAGTGTGTGTTAATTTAGTTTTATTTTATTCTTCTGAAGAATGTAATTTAGTTAGTAGATGAGTGTTCTACTAGTGTTGTCGAAGTGTGTTGAAGCGCATAATAAAAGATGTTACATAGTTATGTGCATATGTGTATCCTTCAGTAGTACCCTCTGCTTACGGACTCAGTTCCGCTCTCTCCCTCTCAATCTTCGCTATCGTGAACTTTAGTAGCATGTAACGTTTTCAAGAGACGCCTCCACGCTACCCGCTCATGCACACACATTTTTGTGACTTGACTTGTACCGCACGCATGTCCTTTCTTTGTGGCCTCATAACTTATGGTTTCACTGACATCACATAGCTAAGCCCAAGTCTGGAATATGTTTTTCAACTAGTCTGTCAAGTAATCCTTATGTTGCTGTTTCAACATATTCATTTGTCGTTAAACTAGAAATGACATGTCCAAACTGAATATCTACAAGCAATTGACGAATTCTCAGAAACTAGAGAAACTGTATTTGATGATATAAGTCATATCACATTGTGGGGAAATTAGTCCTTCAGTGATGGATTAATAATGGGTCTATTTGTAGAAGCGCTAACTTTTGAGGAATTCGTGAGGTTGCTTTTAGCCTTACCAGACCTAATAGCGAAATGGATTGAGTTTTCATGAATAAGTTGTTTAACAGGTAAGGCTTAAACTAGCCACACTTAAGAGATAATCCTAATGAATAGAATTCAACATGTTAATTCTCTCTCCTTCTCTTACTCTGTCAGTTTCATTTCTCTCGTTTCTTATTTCTTGTTATTGTCCTAGGCGCGGGATGCTTATTACAGTGGCAATCCTTTAATAGTTGATGACATGTTCGATAGAGTAGAGGTAAACGTTATGCACTAAGATGACCTTTAGCTACAATAACATGGTCTTTGACTCGTTATGCATTGAACTCATATATTTACGCAACTGGAACAGTTGAAATTACGGTCTTATGGTTCAAAGTATGTTGTCAAATACCCACGTTGCAGCCTTAGGAGGCAGTCAACATATGCTGATACTGAGGTAAATTTATTCCAACCTTGCTTTCTATACAAATACATGTAGTTACAGTTGTGTTGCATTTGATGATAAGGCAATATTATACCAACCTATATGTCGTAAAAATATGCGTGGTATTTGTCTTGTGCTGTTTCTCATCAGCCTCTTTTTCAAGCAAATGATCAGTGACTATATTTTGATAGGGTTTTTTGTCCAGAATCAAAAGAATAAACAGTCTCCTGCAACTGTTCCCCATATGTAACTTCCCTTTCTTTTTTTCCTTTTGGCTTTCCAATGTATCTAAGGACATTGAAAGTTCCATTTTCTATTATCTCGTTGACCGCAACGGTATCTGATATTCTGAATGTAGTACTTTATATGTAAAGAAGCGCATTCAGTTGTTATCCCCTTGAAGATTTAATGACGTGTATGTAGGGCAGGAAGATCCTTCACAGGTCTTTCTACTAGCAGGTGTATGGCTCCTGTTTCTTGGTTTTGGAAGTTCAGCATGCCTCATCCCCGTAATCTACAGTATTGGTCATGCTTATCAGGATGCATTTAGTTCCGGATATTATTACAGCAGCCAGCTATCTCAGTTCCTTGCCATATTGAACGGCATGCTTTTTATGGCATTGGGGTCTGTGATTGGTTATCCAATTGCATCAGCTTCTGGTAATTATCTTTTGTCCTCCTACTGGTACATATCTATCTAAGCTTTCTATACTGTCTAAAACTTTGGCTCTATCAAAAATTACACGAATCTTTTAGAAGTAATTAAATGAGTCTTGAACGTGAGTCTCATTGAGGGATTGCATCCTCAGTTTCTGTAGTGTCTTATGGGGGACAAAATAAGTTTGAAGAACCAAACCAAACCAAGCCTTGTGTCCCAATCAATTGGGGTCGGCTACACCTACATGAATCCTATTTTCCCATTGAGCTCTGTCTAGGGCTACCTGTTCACTTAGATCCTTCCGTATCACGGCATCCAAAGTCAAAGTCAGTTTACTGTAAGGTTGAAGAAAATAGCTGAATTTACTATGAAATTTCATTGACAGGAACAGATCTACTTAACAGAAAAGGGGGAACGACAGATCTTGCATTGTTATTCTGAATGGCTAGGAAATCTTTTAGAGGGACGTATGTTTTTTTTTTTTTTTTGATAAGCACATTTCATTGATTAAGCTCGAACCATTACAGAACTAAAAGGGGCGTACCCCTGTATGACCAAATTCTGCTATAGACAGATCCCATTCCAGGGTACAAGAAAAGGAGCAGAAAAAAACTACAAACTAACCAAAGTAGACCGAAACTGTTACAAAGAATAAATGCAATCAGGGAGCCTCCAACTAGCTCCCAACGACGTATGTTAAGTGTGCTGCTTTAAATTTTTTCTTTAAACGGGAGTGTATGCCGTACCACCAGCTGAAAAGCCCTTCCCCATTGTCACAGATCATAACCATATAAGCTAACATTTCAAGCAATTTTAAGCCAAGCCTCTTTGGTTTAGTGTTTCGGTCTGTAGTATAAGTTAGCCAGTTATCAGAAAATGAGCAAACTGAGGTAACATATGGTTTCCTTGGGGAAGCAGCAAATAACTGGCGATTTTGTGGTGTTGCTATCATCCTAATGTCGCGCTTCATTTGAAAACTCCTTGCAGTTAAAGCGCTTGAAGGGCTTTGGAGGAATGACTTGGTAGCACTTAAGGGAGCTTGCCCAAATTGTGGGGAGGAGGTTGTTCAATCACAAATAAGCTTGTTTCTTTCGAATTTTTCAAAGCTTATAACTTTAGAGTTGGTTCTACTTTTTGGTATAGATTTTCCAGTCATGTCCCATATGGATCAACTTTCAATGCATTATCCTCAAAGCTTTAAGCCCTTGCAGGTGTTTGGATTTGCCAGATCGAATCAGTCCAATTACTCCCCCCATAGAGCAGATTGTCATGTGTGTGAATGCTCTCTGGAATTCCGCACCAAGGTTGAGGTAAAAGCAGTTTGCTTGTATTTGCATGTTAAAGGATGCGTATTTGCTTGTTAGAGAATGCATACTTCACGAACTTGATTAACCTTTCAATTGTTGAGTTAGGAAAAACAATTAGGAAGGAGAATAATCAATGTCACATTGTGAGGAGATGAAGCAAGTACATACTCCTATATAGGAAGGGCCATAGCCGTTAATGTGGTTGTTCTTATGGATAAAAAGAACAAAAGATGGTACATTTCATCATTTGATTTGGTAGTTTATGTGTATCTTTCAATCCTTTGCATATTTTTTGTGATATAGTTTATTGGATCATTGAATGGTGTTGAGACCAAGAACAACATCATATGGTCAGCAGTACAGTTCACAAATTGCAGTCTATCGAGCATTTCTAGTGTGAAATGGACCCTATTTTCATTTTGAAACTATAATACATACAAGCCCCAAGTATTATCATTGCTTACGTGGGTTCTTTTATGATTTTATTGAACAGCAATCCATCTCAATTCCGGGTAGACGTTTGGTTTATGGGCGGATTTACTTGATTAAACAGAGAGGCAGGAATCACCGTCAAAGATGGAAGTAAGATGCATGGCTAGTTGATGCTCCACATGATTAATGTGATCCCTAGAATTGCATACCATATCCCGATTCTTTGTCTCGCATTTTTCTCCTGTTGGGAAATTGTAATAATCCTATGAGAAGTACTGATCACAAATCAATACAAAGCTTGTGTCTGGTATTACGCACGGTTTTGAGTCAACTCTTCTAAGCACTGCCATAATTTTCTTACTCCTATTAGTTTTCATACGAGTGTACTATAGTTTGTAAATATGTAGAAGTAACCTGGAATTTCCACCATACGAAAGAAGAATCCAATTAACAAGTCCATTATTACTAGAAATTGGTGGCTGATTCATGAAGGTAAAAAATGTGTTATGTTCATAGAGGTCAGCACTAGGAATGCTTCTCTTTCCTTTCGTAGGTCCATCCCGGCTCACAATCATGATCCTGAAGTTTCTGGTTGTCAAAATCATGCATTCTTCCCGTTCCTTTTGTCACAGAGTGCCAAGAGAAGAGATTTGATGGGTGGTGTTTATACTGAATTAATTTGCTTACCATTCATCAAATTTGTGAAAACAGGTTTAACCAGATCAGTGCAACATGCAAATTCAGGGACTATGGCACCGAAACCACAAAACAGGACAGAAACAGTTGTAGTCTGATGGGCTTCCCGATTAGCAACTTCTGAAAGTAATGTGTATATGGGTTGAACTGCCATGAGAAAGATTAACGCAGATAATGCAAACAAAAACTTGATTAATTGCAATACAGAGCAAAATCTCCCACTTTTTATGGGATGCTAAAAGAGTAACCGTCATGGAAACAGTATCTGCTATGATCTGAAACCCATCCATGCACTCCCGAATCTAGTCGTGAAATGAAATGGAAACCTTAACTATTGGAGAATTTCAAATTTCCAAATTGTTGTCAGGACAGTAAGCTGAAGCCTCATACAACAAAGCTAGATAACTATGGTTCTGCGAGAGAGGATGAGGGTTGCTAGGTCGGGAAGCCAACAAATCAGAAGTGCGCCAAGCTGTATACTAGAATCCACGCAAGCTGATGAAAAGAGCAGAAGAGTAAGCTACCACAAAGCATCAAATGAAATTGTGAGAGAGAGAACAGCAACAGCAAGAACACGATGTTATTACGTACCAGAAAGAGCATTACAGAAACAAAAAGCCCCTCTTGGAGGAGAGCTCCATGGCCACCAAAATCTTCTTCATCAATCTTCAGTATCATTGCGTAATAACCATATATAATCCCAGTGGATAACACCAGGAACCTGAGAAAAGTTGGCATTAAAAGTGATCATGGAATGTTTGCATATACAAAAGCAGAGGTTGATCGTAAGTATGATATTTGAAGACAGAAAAAGTACATCAACAACCAGCCAAATTCCCTCCCAATAGAACTTGAAAACAAGCTAGAGACGTTGGGATGAGAAAGCATGTCTTTCAGCTGGCTAATCAGGTTACCCACACTTCTACTTTATCTCCTATAGATGGTCCTTTGGAGGGAACTATCAAGCACCAGAACCAACCATTTAAACTTCAGGGAACCAAAATAGACATTTTTCCACTGAGATGTAAAACATTCAAATGATTTTTCCTACACATGCAAATCTCGGGGCATGACAATTTCTTAAATGCAGGACAATAAGAAAAGCAATTCACTTAAAAAAAACTCCAAGAAACAATACAACTTGCAAGAGCATGCCACCAATAAAGTTTACAACCAGGTATGCCATCCATAAAAAGTCGTAAAGTCACTGGGGATGAAATTCCAAAATAGAGGGCCCCGGCCTATGCCGCAAGAAACTCATAGAGAAATGATGTATATCTTCTAAAGCAATTGCAACAATTTGGAAATCTTGTCAAGATATGGCTGGATGAGTCGAAGCATGAACTTACACAACAATCCATATGCCCCCAGTTAAAGGAATGGCACCCCATAGCAACCCACAAACAAGGGCCACCACTTGTCGTATCCAATGCAATACATCCCCTAATTGATCCTGGAGAAGAGTTGCATTCCATAGTGAATAACTCATAAAATCAAACCCATTCGGTAATCGTAAAAAGGAAGGGAAAAGTTCACTAGACAAGGACACTGTAGCTGCAAAATGTTCCCAATACCAATCCTATCACTCTAGGCGTATATTATTTCGCTAGAGCTTAAAGGTCTTAATTATATGTTCTTGTTGCCAAACGTAGAAGGTGAAATTAGGAACTCAATTTAAAATTATTACACATCTCAAACATAGTCAAGTATCGAGAATATATATCACGCTCAAACTTCGCCAAGTAGCAGCAGCACAAACTTGCTCCTTTGCAAGACCTTAACTGTTCACGCAACAAAGCTACCAGTTGAACAACCTGTAGCATTTGCTTACAAGGGCTAATAAGTAATAATGAATAACCAGGTTTTCAACAAGACCTGTCAAACATTTTCAAAAGTCGACAGATTTTCAAACCTTCTAAAATGATGTTTAATCAGATGTCAGCAAGACCAAAGGGATTATGACTCCCTTCTTTGCTTATGCTTCTCCGGTTGTCCCCGTGGAACAATAGCTTCAAGACCCAAAATGACATGGCATGATACACGGGAATATGAAGTCAAGAAAAAACAAAGAAACAAGTGAATTAAAATATCAGGAATAGGAGGATTGATTAAAGAAAATTGATCGACTAGAGAGAGTTTCCTGAATCTGATAGGATTATGAGCAGAAGATGAAGAAACAAGTGAATTCAAAATTTAAAATATCAGGAATAGGAGGATTGAATAAGCACAATAATCACTAGAGAGGGTTTCCTGAATCCGATAGGTTTTCTGCATGTTCCTATTAGTTTCCAAGAAGAAGAAAAATCTACCTGCATCAAGTATTTTCTAACGGGATATTTTAAGTGGTGGTTAAATGTGAGAAGCTTTTAAGATCAAAAGGTTATTCCAGTTCTAGTAAACATCCGGTCATAAAGCCGGTTGAACAACAATCTCGACATTTCTCGACTATCAATGAAGCAAGCATGATAATGTGCACATAAATTGAATTGGGTCTCCAGGCCTGCTCTCTTTGATGCCATTCGGCTTTGAATTGGGGGCATGGTTCCGCAGCAAAACAGGTATAGAGGGGCCACTGTTTTAGTGGTATTTTGAGAGTAGCCACTTTGTGCATATTGCCAAAGGTTAGGTCTGTCTCTAATCCTCCCCCGCCCATACCCCCAATGATTGGGGGCTACATGGGTTCTGTTGTTGTTGTATGTCAGCTTCAAGTTCATATTAGAGTACAGTCGTTTCCCCAGCTGTTGAGGGTGGCTTTTTGGGAAAAAAGTAAAGGCTTTTCCATTTGAAAAATGAATGGAAAGGTTGATGAGATGGAGGAAAGCGATGTGGAGGCAAAAGACAGGACCGAATAACATAAAATGAAAGGTACATGCGCCATCCTCGTGCTGCTTGTTTCAACGGCAAGCCAAGCTATGGATTGGCCCACTAAACAACAAAAACCGGAAGCATTACAGATTACATTTAAGTAGCAGAATTGTGAACGTAGTCCTACCCCCTTGCTTTTGCGGCTACTGCTGGATTTGCTGTGTGTGAGCAGCTTTAGCTGAGCTTGACATGCTACCACCAAGGAAGTCGGACTAGAAGGAGGCCTAGGACGGAGCTTGATTAGGACTCAAAACCTTCTTTTATTTTATGGATTAATCCTCTGAAATACATTCTTCCTTCTTCTTATATTAAGGCTCAGTTTGTTTCCATGTAAAACATTTTACAACTATTTTTGAGGAAAACAAATTTGTTAGCTTTTAATTTTCGGTGTTTGGTTGTTACTCATTTTATTTGGGATGTCCATGCTTTGAGCAGTGAAGGGCACTTACCAAGAAGGCTAGCATATGTGGCATTTGGAATGCACATGTCGGGATTTGGTACTTCACGGTTGGGATTGGGAGGGTGTGCTTCTTGAACGGAACTTGAACAATTGAACACGGATCAGTAAATCAACTTACCGAATAAGCAGAGGTAAGTCATTTTCATCCAACGATTTCATGTGAAACATTTTACTTGGAAAAGATTTTACCAGATTTTATACAAACAAACACCAAAAGTTTAGCAAAACATTTTTGTGGAAAATATTTTACGTCCAAACAAATACGGAGCCTAACTCTCTGTTTCATTTATTCTTACATTGGGTATTGCATTCTAAGCAATTTAAATTCAATTCTGAGATACAAGAAAGCCTACAGCAGCAAATTCAGGAAACTGGGACTCCCACTCTATTACTACTACTACTTTTGTGTATGGCTTTGAAGCTTCCCATGCATTGCAAGCATATAAACACTCCATCTCCGCATTAATATGTTACCAAAAAAGGGGGAAAGAGAATAATTCAAAGGGCATAACTGATGGCGATCGATGCTTCATCATTCTACTGTAACCTTAAGCTATGGTAAAATCTACACAGAGCAATCAATTTAACAATTTGGATCTAACAATGATACACATATCGATATTCTGTAAAAACCTAGAGTTAAAAGTCCGAACCTTGTCCCACGAGGCCTCTGGATCTAACAATTTGGCGAATTTGAAGGGAGACAAGTGACCGTTCTGGTGTTGCTGTTGCTGAAGATTGAACTTCACCGATTTCTTCTCTTTCATACTCAGAATCCGATTAATTTCTGACACGATAAATCTGCAAATCTTCAGCAGATTCAATCGGAGGACGATTTAGGGTTCGTGATATGAGAGAGAGAGAGAGAGTGAAGGGGAAGGTTCGATACGATCGATGGAGAGGAGAGTATTGTAAGTTGACTGTGGTAAAAGTGGAATAAAAAAAAGTCGGAAAAGCTGAGCTGTAGATCTGAGGCGAATGTAGAGTGGGGAAAAACCTTCGTTTTGTGAATGAGTTGTTGCCTTTGGACATGCAATCATACAATCACCCCTTTAAAACATAAGGGTAAATTATAGTTAACCCCCTCTAACTATGGCTCGGAGACACTTTACCCCCTTTAACTATTTTTTTTGGCACTAAACCCCCTCTAACTAATGGAAACCCTCATACGGCTGACTTTGGTAACGGAGATGCGTTAAGTTACCATTTTTCCCTTCGCAAAAACATGCATCTACGAAAGCCAAAAGCCATTTCTTCCATAAAATCTCGATTTGGAGCAAAAATGGAGTGCCCAAACATCTGTGGGTGTCTAACTTCAGGAACTTTCCAAAGAAATAGCAGAATCTAAATCATTTGAAGATGATGAAGAACAAGAACAGGTACAGAACAACAAATTAACCCTCCATCCACAAACCCACCCCAACAACAATAAAAAAGAAAAAAACAAACCAAATTCCCAATCGGACTGATCCGACTCTGAAATCCAGTCGGCCCAACCCTCCCCCTCCGCCTCCGATTCCGCCAAGCTCATCACTTCTAAGTTAGATTTGCGAATGCGTGTTTATCCTCACAAACACAAAAATTCACAAGGAGCAAACAAAGAAAACAAAAAAATAAAAACAAAAACAAAAACAAAACGCAGAGCTATATTCATAAAAGGGAAAGAAACCTGTCCAGTGACCAAAACAACGGGGTCCCTCATGAGTTCTC
>JAOTQK010000001.1:23361294-23371898 GCA_025642025.1 Rhododendron ferrugineum
AAAAAGAATCCTTTTCTAATAAACAAAACCCAGGCATCATTAGATTTCAAATGCGCATGAGGCTGGTGACGGGTGGTAGGCATTTATTGGAAACCCCCCTTTCTTTCCTTATTCTGAAATCAGTAAATTAAATAATTGTGTCCCGAGTAAATATTGGTTAGGCTGGTTGCAGACGCTGGGTTCTCGCGGCTGTACTCTCCTTTAAATTCATAGTTAATTAATTCAATTTAGTAATTTAGGCAGTAAATCAATCAATCGAGCAAAGGGTGGCTACCTAAGAGCCAGGTTAAACTAGAATTCGTCACTTTTAAGTCAAGCACCGTCCGTCCGTCTCTGTGGTTCGACTCCGGTACTTCCGGAATTATTGTGCTACATTGGTCGAGAGTCCTACGCTTGGGACGCGTTTTTAGTCTAAATTTATTAACACCCGGTTGGTCAAGCAGAACTCCAAGCCCACCGTGGATGATCCATTCTTGAAGGAATTAAGTTGAAGTTTCTCAACTTATCTTGAAGAGAGACCAGCAAACTTTCCTCCCAAGGGCGAATTCGTCTTCTAAAAATAAGATTCCAGTCATCTGAGGGTGAAGATGGGGCTAATTCATTTACAAAAGCCTCTTGGTGCTCAAAAGTAAGAAAAAATCTAGGAAAAAGAGTTTTCAAACGCCCTTCCTCAAGCCAAATGTCATGCCAAAATTTAGTAGCATTACCCACATGGACAGAAATACTAAGACCATTTAAAAAAGAGAAATTGATCTATGAGATATGTCGTTTTAAATTATTTATTTTTTGTATTAAATTTGTAAAGCTTTTAATCATAAATATTTATTCCTCCGATTCTCTCGTCAAGATGAATAAATGAACTAAAAAACACAATACTAGTTCTTCACAAAAAAAAATAATAATAAGATAACATAACTAGTTAACCTAACAAGTTTCTTAATAATAATATTTTTGCTGTTTCAAGAAAGAAAAAAAAAACATATGAAAAGAAAGAAAAAGACAAAGACAAAGAAGCGTGTTATATGGGGGTTTACTCCACTGGTGGTGGTTTATCTCAAACTTTTGAATGATCCCACAATAGAATCTCCCTTAGTGTGGGCTTTATAAAAGCTAGCCGCCTAGCCCTAGGTTTGCTCTGGCAACTTATAAAAACTAGAACTATCAACGTCGATCTGTTTCTTCTTCAAACACCCTTGACCATCTGTGAGTTACCACATACCAGTATAATTCTTTGGACAATCTAAATTCCGCTTCATGTTAATTCGTTGTCATTTTTTTTTTTTTTTTTTTTGAAGTTTCAAAACAAAATAAATGCTATAGAATTGCATGAACACGATAAGCTAGAGTAGTACTGAGTCTATCTGTTCTCTCTCTAGCTCTAGCTCTAGCTCTAGCTAGCTCTCTCACTCTAGCTTGAACATTTATGCAGGTTTAATTTTCACCAAAGGTGATCTTTGCCAGCTATGGATCCAAACCTGTGGTTCAATGGAGCACATTTCGAGGATCTCGTAATATGGTCTCCCTCAGCGACGGGTTATTATTCCGATCACCTGGATTTTCTAACTCATGGGTTTTCTAGTTTTGGTGTTGGTGAGGATTTTATCAATGATTTTTTTCTTGAATTATTGGTTTGGCTTGGTTTTCAATATTTCAAAATATACATCAATCCAGACTTCAAATATGCCACTTTTTTATTCACTGCACACGTGATAGAATAATAGACGATGATCCACTCACTCACATACGCTCTCTCTCTCTCTCTCTCTCTCTCTCTCTCTCTCTCTCTCTCTCTCTCTCTCTCTCTCTCTCTCTCTCTGTAAGTTAAAGTCACATAAGATCTAGTAATTAGTATTCCAATGACTCGGTAACCGGAGAAAGCGCGCAACAGCGCTTTGATAAATGGAAATATTTAAGCTAAAGGGGGTTAAGCTTTTAGTTGCAGGATCCTCCCAAGACATGGTGCAGTTTGATCAAGAGGTGACGACTAGTTTCGGGGACTTGGCATACACACTTTCGCCTCACACTCTGTCAATGTAAATGCGTTAAATTAGTATTGGCATTGGTTTTGGAGTCTTATTTATATTCCTCTCAGCTAGGATGACGGTACATAATAGTATGTCTGATGTTTTTCTCAAGTCTTCATTCAATACTAGTATATGCTCTCTCTCTCTCTCTCTCTCCCTCTCTCTCTCTCTCTCTTAATTCGTTCGAAAGTAGTAGGCCAGTGAAAATGACAAATTAACTTATCCCTCTTTGGCTCTTCGGCTTCGGGATTACTCATAACGAGAAAGTGAAGAGTACGGATGATTGCTACTAGCAACGTGGGATCACAGAGAGTGTTTTTTAACATTCTCATGAGTTTATGGAGTAAAAAAGATTTGCACTTTCTGTTTTTGTTTCCAAAAATAAAAAATGTTATTGTATATAAGAGTGTAAATTCTATCCAGCTTAGGTGGACCACCAATTGTGGGCCCACCGTGCATATATTATAGTAGTAAATTTGGGTTTCCACCTAAGGTGGAAATAGTTTTAACTCATAATATAAACATGCACGAGATTTTGAACTGATGATTTTTATACTATATATGATGATGCATGCAGTGGTGCAGGGATGGACATAGGCAATAATCCGCAAGGAACGACGTCCCATCAACTTGTGGTCGGGCCATCTTCTTCTTCATCGGGACCCCAACGGTGCGAATCAGAAATTCCACGTCCCAGAGTGGAAGATCGGGCCTATAGGAGGTTCACCATTCAAGACGTTAAAAAGCTAATTCAAGGAGTTGAGAAACATGGGAGACGGTATGTATGTTTTAGATGAAGTTGCATGCATGCCTCCTAGCTCAGTCGGTAGAGGGAGATTCATTTGGTGAGGGTTCAAACCCCACCCCCACTTGCCTCTCCCCTAAAATAGCAGCAGAGTAGGATTTTCTTTGACAAAAAGGACTCCCTCCGTCACTTTAAATGTTACCTACGAAAATTCGTGCATTTTCAAATCTCAAAAAATATAAATCTCTATTTTTTTTATGAGTACTAATTCAGGGTAAAAAATATAAAAAATAATATATAAAAATACATTTTTTTTTGGATTTTAAAATGCACGAACATTTAAATTGGGACAAATGGAGTATCTTTTATATGGCCATCGTACATATATACACACATATATACAGAGGCGGCTCCACCTCTCGGATTTTAGAAATGCATTAAAATTTTGTATTTTTCTATATAAAGTTTGATTTTTTTTTTAATATTATTGGCATTGACTAAATGATCATCTGTATCTAACGTAAATAAATTCACTCAAAATTGTGAGTAAGTAGTATATAATATGGTTCAACAAAACAAAATTCTCAAACAAAATAAATATGCTATTTTATGTAGAGCATTGTATGCAAAAACTCTCTTAACTAAAATTCTGGAGCTGCCCTCATGTATATACACACGTGTTACGTTATACATAGAGTGTTATATACTTGTTGGAACATGGAAGTCTGTCCATGGTCATTTAGACCGACTGCCAAGATAATAATATTTTGGTATATTTATTGGACAAAATTCAAGTTTATCCGTCGATACCTTTTTCTCTCAATTCGGCACAAACTTTTACTCTGCTCAGTTTTTCAAATCATCCAAGTTAACAATTTTACATCAGACACAATGAGATGAGTTTGATTTCATGGTATGGATTTTAAATCTTATTAATTAATTTAACATAGAGGGGGAGTACGTAATTCGATTTCATCAGTTACCCTAGTTTAGGGGCATGTTTGATTTGTTTTCATTGGTATCCCAAATTCTGCAGATGGAAATATATCAAGCTTGAATTTTTCGAGGATTCACCTCGAAAGAAAGACCAGTTGAAGGTAAACTTATCCTCTTCATTACCAAATTATCGCTTACTTGCCATACACCATAATAAGGTTTTCTTAATCAAAATGGACTATTAGGAGTAAGTGCAAAACTTTTGTACCTTGTGATGGATATTTTTTTTATCAGCAAAAGAAACTTTATTAACTTTTGAAAACGGATTACAAAGATTAAAAGGGGTCAAGAAAAAAAAAACGGCATCACAACGGGGCACATGCATCCCACTATATTGGCACCCACCACGAGCCTAGACAATCACATGCCACCTTGCGATGAATATTTTTATTTATTAATTAATCTCTATAAAAGGATTATAAAGATTAAAAGGATCAAAGGCACACTGGCAAAAAGTCACCCGAGACCTAGAAGAAGGCAAAACGCCAACTGAAACACCAAAAAACCCAAATAGACTCAACATAAAATAGCCAAAAAAAACCCAAACGAGCATCATACGTACCCATCCAAACAAAAAAACCAAGCCACTAAGACCACCGCAAAAGATTACACCTCTTTTTTTTCCTATCATATATTTTCTCGCCCAAACGAACCATCCAAAACCAAAACCAAAAAGCCACCAAGAAAAAATCAGAATAATCAAACACCCCATACCCCCCCAATCTCGAGATCAAAAAGCCAGAGAGAGAGAAGCACTCTCCTCGAAATCAACATCGTCCTCCGAAATATCTTCTTCCTCAAAATCATCAAGAGCATGTATCCTTTCTTTCAACATCGCCCTCCTTGCGATGAATATTACTGTCATCAACATATTATGCTTGAAGAATTATGTTCAAAACTATGGTCGGTCGGTGTCCCTTCTACATCGAATTTTTGATTCCCCCACTGATTATCGAGCAATATTTTTATGATTAAATACTTCTTTAGCAAAACGTGTTATTTTCATTTATTTGCGCGATGGTTGGTGTAATTTGTTGTGGATAATGGGGATGTATGAGTGTGCAAAATAAGGAGAAAATGGTGTTCAAATTAATATGGTCACAAGGGCGGTCAAACCTGGTGGACTATGTTTTTTGATAAAATAAGTGGCTAAAAATACTCTTACGCTTAGAGAGAAAGAGAGCGCTAAAAAGAATACTAGATTCCAACTTTGTCACTCTTCCATGAACTGTGTTATTGTTGAAAGTACATATTCAAATGTAATTCTTTATGGGTTGCAAATACCGTGCTACGCACGGGTTTGCTGCTAGTTGGTATAAATGAAATTCAAACATAGCCTTGATATCTTGTCCTTGCTCAGGGTTGGCTCATAGGGGAGGCGAGAGAAGCGACCGCTTCCAGCCCCCGAATTTTGGTCTAAAATTGAGACCCCACTGTAATGTAACTTAGATATTAATATTAGAATATTTTCAAATAAAGACACAATTGTATCTTATTTTCTTCAAAAACTCTTGCAATCATATCTTTTTACATTTATATTATCATAAATGTATCCTTTTAGTTTGGATTTTTTTGTTATTTTTGTACTTTTATCATTTTTTTAAGAAATTCATGAATATGTAAGGGTCTCAATATAGAGAATTTGCTTCGGGCCCTTCAAAATATATGAGCCGGCCTTGAGTTTGCTTATTTGGATGTGTGTTTGATGGTTCTAGACTTTTTGAAAAATACTATTTCATTTGTGCATATTCTGAGAGCAGTCACTTTGTGCATATATTACCAAATGCTAGGTCTGTCTTCAATCATCCCCGTCCATACCTCCAATGATTGGGGACTAGATGGGTTCTGTTATGTTGTTGTTGAACTACTTCATTTGTCCTATAAAGTTGGTCTCCAATAGAATTACATACAATATTTGAACTTAAAAAATATATGTTTGCTAACATAATTTTTTACTTTTTTACACCGTTCAAAAAATCTTACCGATATCTATTAAGTAATATTTATATTGTACAAAAATTTATTTTAATTAGTACACTAGTTTTATACTTAAAATTACATGTAATTTCGTAAGAAATCAATATTATGTATAAAATGGAATGGTACCGTTGGGAAAGACTTTTTTATTGGAGACAGAAACTAGTAGCCGACAAAGCTAATCATGAGTTAAAAATGGCTTTAACCGTTTCGGAAAGTCTGAGAAATTTCTCCTTCCCAAAAGAAGATGTCCAGATTGTCCATGCATCCATTCACACGACGGCGGCTAGCGTAAAATTAGCTACTACTAGATTCTTTGGGGGTGGTGGAATCCATTTCGGAGATGGTGTATTTAATTATCGAAATTGCATGCTATGGGTATATATACATCACCTTCTGTGAGATCATTTTGAGATCAAATACAAATGATTTGAGCTGTTCAATTTGTTTAGAATTTTTTTTGAAAGGTCCCGAAAAAAAAAAACTAGCTCAGCCGGATATCGTACGGACCGGACCCACAAAAAAAACATATGGATCAAGCACTTATCTATATCTGTTTGAACTGATTTTTTACAGGAACTCTTCAAAAAATATTCTGAACAATTAAAAAGGCAAAATATTTGTATGTGATCTCAAAATGGTCCCAGACAAGGTATGTTGTGTACAAGTGTTATACACAAAAGTGTTGTACCCATAGCGGAGCTTTTAATTATGTACACCTTGTATTGTACAAACAAATTAATATACAATTAAAAGTCCTGCTATCGAAAGCCTATTGAGTTTTTATTTAACTAAACAAAATAACAAAAAAAAAAACACACAAATTTTACATTTTTCTATACACTTTCACCTATTTTAATACTATTTTCACACATTTCAATAATAACAAAAATGTACTGGACTATTTCTAGCATTTTCCAATTAATAAATCTTAAAACACATTCATCGTAAGCCTCAAAAAGAGAATGGAGTCAAGCTTTTAACTACAGTAGTTTTCAATTCGTTGTGTTCATAGACTGACTCTAGTATAATCCATAAGTACATTCCTCACGTCGTATTAGGTAATTAACACATTCGATAAACTGTAACTTATTATCCATACACTTGCATTCGATAAATTGTATCTTATTTTGTTCTCCCATAGATTAATATGGATACAACAATTGTATTTTGACGACTTACTACTAATTAGGTGGTGCAGGAAAAGTGGAGACATATGTTGAAATCTGCAAATACTCAAACAGATCCTATGCGGAAGGAGCTATACTCCTGGGCCAAGAATCTTGACGCTACTCTTCCAAAATGAGAAGAGAATATTGTTTCTACGATTCCACCTATATATCTTTTCTAGATCGGAATGATCGATTTGATTCCGCCCTTAATTTGTACATATGCATTTTCTTTTTATTTCTCCTTTTCTCTCTCTTTTTTCTTTTCAGCAGTTATTGGGTGTTTTCAGCAAGATAAAGAAAACGTGCGCCTTGTCCATGGTAGAAAACGTATATATGTGCAATATAAGATCCTTTTTTAGATAATAAACTAAAAAAAATAAACAGGTATGTGGCTATTTTGGAATGGCGATGATCAAGAAATTAACTGTATCGGCCTGACACATGATCTGGTTCTTCAGAATTTTGAATCAAAATTAAATGCTCTCTCAACATAATCTTGGAAGATTGAAAGGGGCAGTGAAAAAAATGAAGTTTGTCTATAGAAGACCTTTTTTTGCTAATAAAAAATAACAAGCTTGCTAAAATGAGATTTTAAAAAAGAGTGAGGCTAATACTATACATTATTTAGCAAAGTCGTTCAAATAAAACTTCATCTCCAACGAGAAGAGGAGACAAATATGATTATTGTAAATTTAATAAGCTATAAAAAAATAAAAAAAAATAAAAAACTGATTTTTTTGATTCATTTCATGCTAAGCCTATGATTTGAACAAACGGTGCAGGGAGAACTTTTTAACGAAACATACAGAACCTGAGAAACTGCAAAAGCCCGCAACGGCTCTCCCAAATTCTTTTAGTTAGACATTTCTATTACCTTTTCCAAACGTTTCAGCTGAAACCTTTTTTTTTTCCCTACCTAACAAAAAATGAAATGAAAAGGTTCGATCCTGGCGACATAGGGTCGTAACCGGGGCATTTGATTTTGATCCAATAGTTGTGTGGCTGTACGTATGTGCAGTGCATGTGATTGTGCATTTAATTTTTCTGCTAAGGGAATAAATATTTATTTTTCAAATAAGTACTAATTATTTAAATTAAATGTGATGTATTATGAAAGAATGACATGTCTCGTAAATTAAAAAATAAATACTTAAAAAATAATAACCTTAGCTGAACGGGGCCTAATAATTTAGAAAGGAATTTGTATCATACTCTGGTTGTGCAAGATAAGTGGAAAACTCTGGTGCACTCGACAGGAATATCGGCCCAGCAAAGGAGGAGTGAGCCGGTGGCCCAAGAGTTTCTGGACCGGGTCCTGAATGACCATGCTTATGAATGGGCCAAACAGAACAAGATTAAACTTCACTGTTTCCTGAAAAATAAAATCTAATCTTCTAATCAATGCCTACTTAGCATTTAGCTACTAATATAATTGTATGTCATGATTAATTTTGTGTTTTCCGATGCTCCGGACTAAGAAGAAAGGAAGCATGAAAATGTGTACAGAAATTTATTTGGGTCTCTAGGCTTATACTCTCTGATGCCTTTTAACTTGGGAAAATGAAGGCCCATGACGTATTTTGATAATTAATACCCGCCAAGGACATGCTGAGAATATTTGTTAATGCTGAAAATGTCTTTAACATATATTAATTATCAAAACAAGTTCTTGGCCGTCATTTTCCCTTTAGACTTTGAATTGGGGCATGGTTCCGCAACAAAATGTCTTTTTAGCTCCTCAGTTTAGAGGTATAGGGGAGCCACTGTTTTAGTGATATTCTGAGACCAATCACTAATTGTGAACAACAAAAAAAAAAGGTTAAAACGAAGCGGAAAGGGAAGAGGAGAAGAAGGCGGAAAGGGAGGGGTAGGGTGGTAGAGAGATGAAGGAGGGGCGGCGCCTCTCCCCCAGGCAGAGAAAACCCTAGAGAAGTCTTGGACCTTTTGAATTCTAGAGAGAGAAAGAGGAAAAGAGAAGTCTAAACATTTAAAAATCTTTTAAATTTCACAATCCACAACCCACGTGTATTTTTAGAATTCAACAATGATAAAAATGTTTCTTTATATTACTACTTTAAACTTGATAATGCATATTAATTGCTTTGTCACCAATGGCCAAAGTGGTTAGCTTAAATTTTACTTGACTTAGTTTCAAAACCTGACAGTTACAGTAGCATTACTTTTTGGGAAAAAATATTTCAAAAGAAAAAGCTGCTTAGAAGACTCAAACTCGGACACTCCACATGAACTAATGTCAAGTTACTTCTGAGTTAGCAAAGACATTTGTATTATAACACGATCAAATAATATATATACTTATTTATAAATAATATTGGAGTGCCCCTAAAATTTAAAAATTTTGGATGCCCGAGGCCTAGGCCTCTTGGGACTTAGGGTTCATTTCATTTATGACTGGTCACAAATCGTTATTAGATTATTTCTAATCCAGACCGTTCAAACACATCTGGACGGCCAATATCAATTGCTCAACCGACACAATAATTGTGTGTGTAGCATTATTTATTTATTTTTTGGTTGCGCTTTCGTTGCAGGCGAGTTTGAGGATTTTTTTTCCATCAATATACGAGCCTATGACCTGTGCGCACTCCACCGCTACGGACGCGGGGGCACTGCTGTCCTCTTAGGGGCAGCAGCTTGCGGTTGTGTCCCGATTTTGGGTCCACTCTGGTCTCGTTCCGATGATCGAAAGCGTTCACTTCGTAGAAATTGTCGAGTAGAACAACTATGCAAAAAATCAGTTTAATTGGATATCATTAAATGCCTGATCGGAACCTTTTTATCTTGAAAAGAATGGATCCGAAACACTGGATCAAATCCGCTGTAACCTATGGACCGAGAGTTGTATGGGTTACGATCAGACACTTAATGATATCCAATTAAGCTAATTTTTTGCATAGTTGTTCAACTCGACGATCTCTACGAAGTGAACGCTTTCGATCATCGAATCGAGACCGGAGTGGGCCCAGAATTCCGGGACAGCCGCAAGCTACTGCCCCAAGGGTACAGCAGCGCCCCCGCTTCCCACCGCTACATGCCTACATTGGACTATCCGAAACAGTTATTGAAAAAGTCAATCCTTGGAAGCTTTATTATATTCAACTCAAGAAAAGCTTAAACATAGTATTAGTATTAGAGCGGAGTTCATTCTATCTCATTATTTAAAATTCACAATTCATAACCCACACGCGATGGCAGACCGGTGAGAAAAAAAAACTGCACAATGATAAGGAAAATGTTAGGGACAAAGAAAACTTACCCCGAAAGTATTCCGAAAAAAATAACTAATAATTGAGATTTACTTTGATGTGTGTAACTCAACCATCGAAGTGATTCTTAATCACTAGTTGCTCTTATCAAAATACTTTCGGGATAAATTTTTTTTTGTACGGAGCATTCCTCCAATGATAAACCCAACAAAAAATGCGGATCAAAAAAAAAAAACCCAACAAAAAGGAGTGTTGCTATATGTACCGACCAAGGGGAGAGGGAAAATGTACCGACCGCCGCCGGCCGGCCGTCTCTGGCCACCGGACGGCCGATCCGAGCCGTCCAAAAATTCTAAAAAAGAAAACCGAGGGGGCCTTCGCGAGAATCAACGGCATCCGAGGTGTGTAAGGTGCTTGATCCGAGCACCCCTTTTTCGTGTATATACAAAAACATATGTATATA
>JAOTQK010000001.1:23380945-23396257 GCA_025642025.1 Rhododendron ferrugineum
GAGGTCGGCCTTTGTTCAGAGGTTTTGGGGTTGAGATGCAGAGGCGGAGAGGGTAAAAAGAGAGAGAGAGAGAGAGTTTGTTTTGGGGGTTTAATGGGGCCTGCGGTCCTGAGGGTAAATTAGAAATTTCCAGATAATGGGGACAAAAATTGGAGCGCCAGTGGACATATTTGGAGCGCTGAAATCAGCTCCCCATGAACTATTGTAACACCTCATCCTACATTGGAAGTCTACATGGATGACTTGGGCATATAACAAACCTTGTGGGCTGCTATTAGTACCTTGGGCGTAACCTTTTGAGCCATGTGGTGTGGCTTGTGGATCAAAATCAAGGTACTAGGCCAGCAATGGCGTTACAAGTGGTATCAGAGCCACCCATGTACACGACCATGTGGGCTCAGACCAGAGAAAAGACCCGGGTAAAGCCGTGGTGACTCTAGTGCTCAACCTTGCGAGGACGCAGGGGAATAAGGTTGGGGAGATTGTAACATCTCGTCCTACATCGGAAGCCTGCATGGATGATCTTGGGCATATAACAAACCTTGTGGGCTACTACAAGTACCTTGAGCTTAAGCTTTTGGGCCATGTGGTATGACTTGTGGATCAAAATCAAGATACTAGGCCAGTGATCTGCTTGGGGCGTTACAACTATTACCTATTTGTTGGTAAGTTTTGCCATTCCATGGATTTCAAAAACCTGCTATTGTTCTGTTGTGCCTTCTATATTGTATAGAAGAACTGGGATTCCAATAGTTATTTAATCTCGGCTTCGTAATTTGGATGCCATGTATTCATTAGGGTAAAATATATACTTGCCGCCCCTTAACCTATTCAAATTTAGTTTACTTGTTTTTAAACTACCAATTGCACATACTTGCCCCTTAAAATATCAATTGCATATTCACTAAGGACAATTTCCACTTTCCATCCATGTTTGGACGGAAAACTAACTTGAAGGCTATAAATGTCATTTTACATGCCAACATACATACATGTATGTATCTCCTTCTTCCTCTCTATCTATCTCACAGCCCCAACCTGTTCGTATTTCTTTGTTTGTGTACACATATATTGCAAATCATTTTCCTGCAAATAAGAAGAACGAATGAGAAGAAGCCAAATAACTTAATTACCTTCCCGAGTTCAAAAAAAACTTAATTACCATGAAGCTGAAGCCGGTGACAGAAGCGAATGAGGTAGCCATGGAAGCACCAGAAAAAGGTAACTCTCCAGGATGCCCCACAATTTTGACTGATATCATCTATAAAAAACATAGTTACAGATTCACTGAAACTATAGTCCCAGCCAAACACAACTGCTTCTTCACTTCATTGAAAATCTCCTCTGTTGGTCACTCCCTCTTTTGGAATCAGTGGCTGTTTTTGCTCATCTTTCTCCATTCTTTCCCATGAAAACTCTCTCTCTCTCTATGTGGTCGCATGGGGTGTTAGGTTTCCGGCTGATGGAAAGCCCCAAATTGATTTGTTCATGTTTTCGTGTTTTGAGAGTAACAGTCTAAAATACCCCTCTATTGGGCGCCAATAATGTTGGGTAAGGTTAAGTCAGCACTTTTCCATCCAAAATATGGATGGAAAGTGAGAATTGTCCTTAGTAAGTATGCAATTGATAGTTTAAGAGGCAAATGTGTGCAATTGGTAGCTTAAGGACGAAGTAAAAAAAAGTCGGATAATTTAAAGGGTAAGTACATATTTTACCCTATTCATTATAACAGAGGTCCCATGAGGAGGATGCTGAAAAATACCCATCTGAAATTTGCTTCTTTCATTCGGTGCAAATGCGTTTCATTCTGTTAGTACTCAGGTTCATATTCACGCTGTTTAGGGATCGTATAGTAGCAATCATGCTAGAGACACACCCAAAACACAAACACTTACACACGCGCTCATACTTGGAAGGGTCCTGCATACACGGCAGTATTGGTCGTGTAACTAGACTTTTCGCGGATAGCAGATGTGATAAGAAGTGGAATCATTGATGCACAAGACTTATTAAGGTTGAGTCCCTTTTCTAAGCTTTATTGGTAGATAAGGCTTGTTTTCAACACCATCCACTGGATTTCCTTTACCATTTACAAAACTTTACTTGGCAGCCAACTTCTTTTGACTTTTATTCTCTTGTTTGATTCTTTGAACCCTTCTGTCGTATGAAAGAGAAATTTCATCAAGTGGGTCTAGCACCTTGACGGTGACTGTTGACTCTGACAAAAGACAAATGGAATTTGATAACCTTGAGCTATATTTCTCTAGTAAAAATGGAATTTGCTCTTGGAACATCAACAGGGTTACTCTTCTGAAAAGGGTAGCTTTAATGATTTCATTCTGTCGGTAAAGTTGAAATCATTAAGTGAGTGTGGGGTCAGGATTCCTGTAATCAAATTATGATTTCAACCATGGTGGGAAATCACTAAGGAGAAGGGAAGATAGAGATCACCCAGGGAACCACCGGCATCTATGACTGGACATGACAGGCTTTAGTCGCTAAATAGCTGATCCATTTTAGCCGATCCATTGACCATTCTTTGTTGCAGAGGAGCTATGCAGCCTAAATCTTCTTGGGTTTTATCTGAGGTATGTGTTTGACGGTTCTTCAAATTAATCTCTCTGTCAATCAAAATATTTGGTTATGAGCTTAGGTTACTATTTGGATATCAATTGCCTGCAGTTTTTGAGTTATTGAATATGGATTTTTCGTCCAATTTCTCTACCGGAAAGACGCTCATGGATTCGTTTACGGGTCCATTTTCTGGTTCGACGATTGCATATGATTGCGATCACGAGTCTGTGTCAGCCTATTCAGATCTTGATTTTGTCAACGGATTTGGATTTGAAGACAACTCTGTACTTTATGATGGCGTGGATCTTCGAGCAACTTCAAATATTCAATACCCCATAATTTCCAACGGACTGGAGTCAGTGGACACAGATTCTGCAGAAGAAAAAGACGTCTCTGATACGGTTCTTAGGTACATAGATCAAGTACTAATGGAAGATCATTCGGACAATGAGGCCTTCACTATCCAGGACTCCACTCTTAATGCTGCTGAGAAATCCTTATATGAAATACTTCATAAAGATCCTTCTTGTTCCTCATCCTCGCCCGATTCGACTTCGGAGACTCAAACTAGTTGGCGATTCGGTGATACGATAGAGGAAACTATAAATGCCCTACCATGTAGAAACTTGGAAACTTCTGACTGTGGGTTCAACGGATTAACCCCTTCAGTAGCCAAGGAAAAGGTGTTGACCATAAATCCCAACCCAGAAAAGGAGGAAGGGAAATTGCTAGATAGAACACCGAGGAGAAGAAAAAGTCTTCACCGAGAGGATAGTGATTTAGAAGAAGGGAGAAACAAGAAGCATTATACGCTCTGTGCTGAAGAGGCAGTTTTACATGAGATGTTTGAAAGGGTACTGTCCCTATACCGCGACGCCTTACCAAATGGGGTCAGTGTGGAATTCCTTCAAAAGCGGGGAGTAAAAGGGTCTAATGACGAATTGGCGTACTCTAGAAAAGGGATTAGCAAAAGGGAAGCAATCGATATGAGGAATCTCCTAATGCAATGCATGCAGTCTGTTGCAAGCAACGATCATGGGAGCGCAAGAACTTTACTGAAGCAGATAAGATCGCGTTCTTCTCCTCTCGGCGATGGATCCCAGAGGTTGGCGCACTACTTTGCTAACGGCCTTGAGGCACGCTTAACTGGTTTAGGGAATATGGAATACAAATCCCTCGCATCCAAGATGTCTGACGCTGTTGTCCTAAAAGCGTATAAGTTGTACCTTTCGGCATTCCCTTTCATGGAGACCACATATTTTTTTGCAAACCAAGTGATCATGGAACTCGCCAACAAAGCGACCACTCTTCACATTATAAGTGGTATCACGTTTGGCTTTCAGTGGCCCTACCTCATTCAGCACCTCTCAGCAAGACCAGGTGGACCCCCCAAGCTTCGCATCACAGGAATCGAGTTCCCCAAAGAAGGTTCGCGGTTGGCTTCAAGGGTTAAGGAAACATTAGCAAATTGTTGTGAGAAGTATAATGTTCCATTCGAGTACAATGGCATTGCACAAAAATGGGAAACAATTTGTGTTGAGGATCTCAAGATTCAGAAAGATGAGGTGATTGTTGTCAATTGTTTGTACCTATCTATGTACATACTTGATGATTTGGCTACGGATGTTAGTCCTCGGGATGCTTTTTTGAAGTTAATCAAGATGATTAGTCCCGATATTTTTATACATGCAACAGTTAATGGGAATTATAACTCCCCATTCTTTGTATCGCGGTTCCGCGAGGCTCTCTTCCACTTCTCCTCATTGTTTGATATGGTTGAGGCTATTTTGACCCGGGAAGATCAGGATAGGATAGTATTTGAGAGGGACATATTGGGGAATGCTTTTCTCAATGTGATAGCATGTGAAGGAGTAGGGAGGATTGTGAGGCCGGAGACATACAAGCAGTGGCAGATTAGGACTGTGAGAGCTGGGTTGAGGCAGGTTCCTTTGAAGCAGGAGATCATTAAGGAAGCAAAGGCTAAGGTGAAATTATGTTACCACAAGGGCTTCTTCGTAAAAGAGGATGGCGGATGGATGTTAACCGGGTGGAAAGGGCGAGTCGTCTTTGCTTTCTCCTGTTGGAAACCTGCGTAGGAGAGGGGATGATATAGACAGGAAGTTCTTCACTTCCATGTTTTTCCCCCCAACTTTTTCGGTACTTTTCGATTGTACGTATATATTGTTTGCTAGTTTCAGGTTCTATATTAGTATATTTTACAACCTGAGCAAAATTCTGCACTCCAAGCCAAGTTTTCGCGCTTTGGTTGCTGGGAGAACTTCTACTGATATTTGGTGATATGCTTGATCAGCTTGAGCACTTTTCCGAGTGTTTATTTGGATCTAGTGTTTCAGAAACTACTTCAGCTTGCTTCCTTTTAACTTATCCATTTCCTTTAGTTGCTTGAAATAGTTACTTTTGAGTTATCTTATACATGCTGTGTGGTCATTTTCTCTGTAATACCGAAAAGACACAGGATTCAGACGAGTTGATAACAGTTTGAATCGCTTGGATATGTTTGGTTTGTGCGAATCACACACATGTGTGGGTCGTGCGAATCACACATATGTGTGGGTCGGAATGTTTTTGGGTCCAAATAAAATCATTCAGTAGACTGAATTAATGGAGTAGATATATGCGGTGTGAATGAAGTTTGACAACTGCGGCTGGAAGCAAATCGGCGTGCATCTCTACTAGCATTACTGTCGCTTAAATTAAGCCATTTCAGTTGTGTAATTATTTATCGTACCACCTCCATGTCTCGAAAGAATTAGTTGTGTAATTATTTCAGTTGTGTAATTATTGCAGGATTCAAATACCCCAGATATACATTGTTATGCTTTATATGATAATATCTTCGGGATTATTTCTATTTAATATCTCAGGTTTACCAAAATAAAGAAAAAACTGTCTTCTCGATAAAATATTCATATCTTTGTATTTCTTTTTAAATTTTTTTACTCAATTTTTCTGTTCTTTCAAAATTCAAACCAACCACCCAATTGAACCCTAGCCAAATACTCGAAATACCATTCTGGCTCCCCTAAATCAAGACCTCTATCCCCAAATTCGCTAATCAAACCCACCCCAATCAATCGCCTTCTCCAAATTAACCACATCGTCTCTCTCTCTCTCTATCCACACACACAACTTTCTCTCTCCTAAAAAAATGGGTGGTCACCGGCAACAGTGTCTTTGTGTGCTATTGTGGCTGGGTTTGTTGCTGGTCATGGGGTCGCGCTCGTGTACTATTTTTTGTTGGGGTGGTTGTTGCGAGTGCATCAACAAAGGTATGGTTCTCAGTCCGGTCTAGACTTTTCGGGGGCTTAAAGCGAAAATTAAAAATATGGTCTCTTTTGTTGTACTATAATAAGGAATAAAACAGCAGAAGAGCCTTACAATTCATAATTTTTTGGAGATGTAAAGTGGCCGCAATACTTAATTTAGGTCGGGGCCAACTCTGGTCTCAGTTGACAGTACAATTGAGAGGAGCAATAAAATATTCTAGTTTAAGAGCATGTACACCAGTAACACCACCCTAGCAAAAATTTGAGCCAAAATACCTATTCAAAAGTCAATTTTCTAAATTAGCTAGTTACTTTTTAACTCATACTCTCCAGTCTCCCTATTTTACCTCTACTCCATTTAAAATAGTAGTACTCTTTTTCATCATTTTCTTTATTCAAAACATAAATTCCAAACATTATACTCCTGTTTAAGTATACGGTGCCGGACATAGACTGAACCCACAAAAATATGATCCGAACCACTCATATCGTTGGTGTTGTTGAGAATGTTATTCAAAAAAAATCATCTTCATTGAATGTCGATAAGTATCAACCAACATCACGTTTTAAAAAATAATTTTATTGTTTAAATACCTATAGATGTTCGATGAACATAAATTTTTTCATAAATAAACTCAACAAGCCTTACAAACTGAACGATTTAGACTTTTCGATTATGAGGTGGACGTATGCGTAAAAATATTTTTTCCCCAAAAAAAGTTAGAAATATATAAAGTTTGCCTCATTCTTCAAGGCTGAATGGCGTAAAGCTCGTGAACAATTCCTCGCTAGAGAAAGCGCACAATTGAGCATCCTCATCACCCTCAACAAATTTTGAACTAAAAAATCACTTTTCCACTTTAGCTACTCACTTTTTTACTACATCAGGCTCTCTATTCTAACTTTACTGTATTAAGGCCATGTTCCATTAAGGTTCTTATTTTTTCAGTATTTATTTTTCACTTTACAAGACAATTTATTCTCTCACAATACGTCACCTTCAATTAAAAAATAAGTACTTATTTGAATTTCTCTTAGCAGAACATGGCCTAAACTATTCTTTCTTTCTACATCTACTTCTACTTTTCTATTAACGGCTATATTCCAACGGTCGTATGTCTATCGTTCATATTTCAACGATCATATTACCAACGGCTATATTTCAACGGTCGTATTCTCTCATTGAATATATAGAGGAACGCATTCTCAACTATAATCGGACTTCGTCAAGCACAAACTACATAGCCAATTGCAGGGCGTCATTACGATTCTAAATTGTGTTGTTTAATTTTCATTGTGGTCATATTAAATTTCATGTGTGCTTGTAATTTTGAAATGTTTCATGTTTTAGTTTTAGTATTTGTGTGATTATAATTATTATTTCTGTTCACAGACATATAGAAGTCCTTTTGTGAGAAATGAAAATAAAAAGGAATAAAATTAAAACAAAAGGCCATGGAAAACAATCTTTATACTCCTACTAGTATAATAAATGACGTAACTTATGATGCTTTATTTGGGTCATTAAAGTCTCATCTTGGTGACAGTATTCAAACACCAATTGCTATAGAAAGGAAAAAAAAATATCACTCTAAGGTCAATTCGGTTGGTTGGTGGATTTGATTTTTACACAATTTATCAGAGTTTGATTTTTGGGATCAAGCCTTAAGAAAGTAATTTCTTGTGAATTCTATAATCCCGACATGAATGACTTGCCTTTGACCGAACTGGATAGAGGGTTAGTTGATGTGTGCTTAAACTGGTTCGAACACGGAAAAAAAAAATCACTAGAAAAAGTAGATGGGTAATGATTATATTTCTATTGGGACATTCCCTTTCGCATTTTTCAAACAATGAAAGGTAAATTTGGTGATATCACTGCTATGTCTGCAAGTGCATTTGATTAAGGGAGTAGCTCAAAAGTCGCAGCTTTTCCGCTTTTGCGTTTGAAAAACACACCCAGACCCGGTCTCAGCGCCTTCTTTCTCACAATAAAGGAATACCCAAATTGTCTTGTCTGCTCAGCTAACCTTACACAGATAGTACATGTCTTCCTGAACCAGACGTGAAATGGGTGTCGTCAATTCTGCCTCGTGCATATTTCTTCTTGTTGCCCTTTGCGGTTTACCAGCTGCATATGGGAACGCGGAGCTGAGAGCTCTCATGGAGATAAAGCTGTCTCTGGACCCACACAACAACCACTTGTCCTCTTGGACTGACGGCGGTGACCCTTGCAGCAGCGGATCGTTCGAGGGTGTGGCTTGTAACGAGCACCGGAAAGTGTCCAACATTTCGTTGCAGGGGAAGGGTCTGGACGGGAAGGTTTCGCCGGCGGTGGCGGAGTTGAAGTGCTTGTCTGGTCTCTACCTGCACTACAACTATCTGACCGGAGAGATACCGAAAGAGATTGCGAATCTCACCGAGCTGACTGATCTGTATCTCGATGTCAATAATCTCACTGGGACGATACCTCCTGAGATTGGAGGCATGACAAGTCTTCAAGGTTAGTATATGAGCATCTTGGGAAAACAATTCTCTTCTTTATCCATGTTCTAGATTAGGATTCATGTAACGGAAGTTTGGTTTTCAAATGTGGCTTTGTCGGAATTCTCTGCTCATCTTCCATTTATTTGGTTTTGGGGGGTTCAAGCATTAGGTGTTTGTTGGCATCTTGTCAACTTTTTTATCTAAAAATTCGAGGGGCCGGTGGGTAGGTTAAGTTATGCGAGTTGCAACACTAGGAGAGTATTATACTCTTCGAAGCTCTCTCGATGCAATTGTTTTGTTTACCGTAATGATCTCATATGTTACCTTTATGATGATGAGATTTTCCTTGCCGTTCAAAAACAAAAGGGTACTCGAATTGAGATATGCTCAGCAGAATTCGATCACCCTTCAGTTATGAAATTTGGGTTCTTCTCCAATTTGAAATGGAACCAGAACAATGAGTATAAGCAGTGGCAGTACTACAGCTCTAGAATTTCTTGCTATATGTGTGTTTTCCACTTTCTGTTACAAATTTAGCTTATACGTATGTGTATTTTTTTGGTTTGCTAGTTCTGCAGCTTTGTTGTAATCAGCTGACTGGAGGCATACCTCCAAACATGGGGTCACTAAAGAAGTTAAGCGTTCTTGCTCTGCAACATAATAGACTGAATGGTACTATCCCTTCGAGCTTAGGGGGTTCTGGGATGTTAAAAAGACTTGATTTGAGTTTTAATCAGCTATCGGGTTCAATCCCAACAAGTTTAGCTAACACTACCCAGTTGGAAGTTCTAGACGTTCAAAACAATTCTCTCTCTGGTGTTGTTACTCCTGGTAAGTTTTTTTTCCCCTCCCTCCTTGTTTATTTTAATTGCATTGGTCTCTTCCAAGTCTAGTTGTTGTTGGTTAGATTTTTATCACTTCCATTTGGATTCTGGTTGCATATCTAAACTGACAGTAACTTTTGGGTGGGTTCGCTGAAGCTTTGAAAGGACTGAATGGAGGATTCAACTGCAGTAATAATCCAGGTTTGTGTGGTGTTGGGTTTCCATCATTGAAAGTCTGCACTGGTTGGGACCAGGCGAATATCATTCAAGTTGACCCTTCTAAAAATATACCGAACAACACGGCTAATAATGCTTCAGTAAATATCCCCCCATCGTCTAATTTCCATGCACACTGCAACCAAACCCATTGCTCAAGTTCATCGAAATTCACGCAATTCGCTTTTGTATCCGGGGTTATTATGGCCACTGTCATGTTAACAATCGGAGGATTTCTGTTTTTCATCTGTTGTCGGAGGAGAAAACAGAAGATTGGGAATACTTTTGATACTTCTGATGGTCAACTTAGCACTCCGCAGGCCAAACAATTTTCTAGTAGAATTGCTTCTCCCTTTTTAAATCTAGAGTATAGTAATGGATGGGATGCTTTTGCCGATGACCATGATAGGAATGGAGGCTTCCAGGAATTTCCACTTGGCTTTAATTACAATTTGGAAGATGTTGGATCAGCTACTCAGTACTTCTCAAAGGTAAATTTACTGGGGAAATCCAAATTTTCTGCTGTCTATAAAGGAATCCTAAAAGATGGATCGGTTGTAGCCGTAAAGAGCATTAATGTGACTTGCTGTAAGTCTGAGGAAGCTGAGTTCGTGAAAGGGTTGAACTTGTTAACCTCTTTGAGACATGAAAACCTTGTTAAGCTGAGAGGTTTCTGCTATTCCAAGGAGAGGGGTGAATTTTTTCTCATATACGATTTTGCTCCTAACGGCAACCTGTCACAGTATCTTGATGTGCAAGACGGAAGCAGCCATGTTCTTGACTGGACCACTAGGGTTACTATCATCAATGGCATTGCAAAAGGTCAGTTTCAAGCTTCCTAGTAATTTATAATCAGCAATAAATTTTGCAACAGGGTTATATTTTCCCATTTGGGTAGTGAAAACGACCTTTAACTAAAAGCTTAATTTCCTGCATGAAAGGGCAAGATGTGCTCTTATATCTAGTTTAAAGCATGAATGGTTGATGTCTTTCTTTTGAACAAGAGACATGACACAGTTACATTTATTGCTTTTTTAGGTAACTCATTGTCTATGGTCCACAGTTCGAGTCATAGTTGCCGTCTCTTTTCATGGATTAGTCGGAGTAAGATGCTAGCTGAGCTAACATACATCAAGGAACACGATACTTGTCATTGTGATTTTTTCTCATCCAGCATATGCCAAAAGGTCTTGAGCAAATATTCAATATGTCAAACAGAGAATTTCCCAATCTGTTGGTTTTTCTCCTTAGAAATTCTTCTTTCTAAAGTATATGAAATCAAAATGAAATTATGTCACTTAACCACACTAGACATGCATAGCTGAGTCCCGTATCATACGTCTATGTTATTGATCATTGCCATATGCTAAAACACTCTTTTTCTGGCATGCATTGGGCTATCCCACGATGTGTACGTTAACATGCTCCGTTTTCCTGTTGATTTTTCTTCTACCAATCTGGTATAAATCATTATATCACCATATCGGACAAAAGAAGAGAGGCTTTTTGGAACCTTAAAGCTGCTTTAAACCCTGTTCCATTCATAGCTCTTTATCTAAATGGGCATTTTGTAGATGATGATGCTTAGACACCTTGAAATAACATGTAGAATCACAATACTACTTCTGTTCTAACTTTCCCTGTTCTCTTTGTTTTTTTTTTCCTGCGATCAGGTATTCTGTACTTACACAGGAACGAACCAAGCAAACCTAGCATCGTTCACCAAAACATTTCCATTAAGAAAGTTCTCATGGACGGAAACCTTGAGCCATTAATATCGGATTCTGGTCTCCTCAAGCTCCTAGCTGATGATGTCGTCTTCTCAGCTCTCAAGTTCAGTGCTGCCCTAGGCTACATGGCTCCCGAGTACGTAACGACTGGCCGTTTCACAGAGAAGAGTGATGTGTATGCATTTGGAGTGATCATCCTCCAAATCCTTTCCGGTAGAAGTCAACTCTCCCACCTGATGCGATTGGCGGCTGAATCTTGCAGATTGGAAGATTTTATTGACCCATATCTGAGGGGAAAGTTCTTTGACTCTGAGGCGGCTAAGCTTACGGAAATCGCATTGGCCTGTACCCATGACCTTCCGGACCTCAGGCCAACTATGGAAGCAGTGGTCGAGGAACTAAAAGCGTGTGATTCTTAGGTACTGTTTTTACTTGAGAAGCTTGCTGAAGATTGCGTTGAGGTATTAGGCCTTCTGAAGTGCTTGCTCATTGTTGCTAAAACTGCTCTTACCTACCTCGTCGTGAAATCGTCTGAAGGCCAAGGACAAAATGTAGATCAGAATGTAAATTAAGACTGGTTCTTTACACTGGGAAAGAAATCCCCCTTGTATTCTATAGTAGAGGCTGGGGGCAACCCCTTCTGACGTTGAAGCTGCAAGGAGTGGGGAAAAGGCTTGTTACAACTTGCTTCATTAGGCTTGTTACAACTTGCTTCATTAGAGTTTTCCATGCACAAAATTTTTAGCAATCAAATTTTGATTACCTGCAAAAAAATTAAGCCTACTGCTAATTCAGAACGAGATTCTACATATGGAAAAGCGAGCCGCAGAAAGAGAATGTTTTATGGTTATTCATGCATTTTTTGCGTCAGTTTTGTGATCAATGTTTTTTTTTTTCCAAAAGTTCAGAAATTTCATTGATAACTAGAAGAGTACATCAAATTACATATTCTTACTTAGCCAACCAAACAGATAGGCTCCGACGAGGAAAGATCTACACCCCAAACTCCTTACGAAGTCCACTGAGGTACAATAGCTTACACAAAACTCACACCACCAACGTCAAAGAAAGAAGAGAAGAAAGAAAAATACACTACACCCAAAAGGGTTAGGAAGACCCCCCGAAGAGGAGAAACACCTGCAAGCGGGACATCACAGCAAAAAATTATAAAGAAAAAAGAAACCACCGGTGGTGCTGGATCAGACAACCCAATCTTCCCTTCTCCAAATCAACTCACAGATTGGACCCTATTCTCCAACCTCTTGACTCCAAACTCTATTCTCCAAACTCTGCAACCCAACCACCTGGTTTTGTGATCAATGTTTGTAGAACCATAGATGCATATTAGTTCGACATCAACGGAGAAAATGTATCTTGTAAGCCTGTCAATGGACCGGATCCGGATCCAATAGTGGTACTCCGAATCCGAAAAATTTGGATCCGATCCTAAAATTTTTGTACTTCAAAAATTTTAGCAAAATAATAATAATTTTTTTAAAAAATACAATTTTAAAAATATATATATTTTCCAAAAAAATTAAAAATTAAAATACAACTTCTTAAACTTTTTTTTTTCAAAATAAAAATTTACAGTTTTTTTTAAAAAATAAAAAAAATAAAGTTCGGATTCGGTTTAATAACGGATTTAATCCGATCCGATCCGATCCGAATTCGGATTATCGGATCGACGTTATCGGATTCGGATCAAATTTTTCGGATCGGATCCGGTCCATTGACAGGCTTAGTATCTTGTATCAATCTATAAGCAAGCCCTAAAATAGTTTCATCACTTGCATATTCTTGGCCAACACTGCTCAACCATGAGACTTCCGTCCATGCATTCCACTAGACTCTCATCACTAGCATATTTTTTCTTTGCTTTCTACCCTACGTTTCAGGTTCCCCATTTTCACTTCTAACTCCTAATTTGAATGACTTTTTTTTGGAACCGGGGGATGGTGTTGTGCTTGTCCAGGCCATTCGTTCGGCAATCCAACAGTCCAAATCTCATCTTCACCATCCGAGCCGTTCATTACCGAGATGAAATCTAGACCATTGGATTACCGAACGGATTGTGATTAATTTGTACAAATGCAATTGTTTTATGTAGAACTGTCTTATAGATCTGTTGGATACTATGGGTGAATAGAACTTCCAATAAAAGATGTTACAGCGTAAGAATGATTTTGTTTAATTGGAAAACAATTTTATCAGCTCATTCTATAAAAGTTATGTCACTTCATCTTTGTTTTCTTGGGACAAAAATCTTGCTTCTACTTCCTCTGGTTCTTTCTTTTCCAACATTTTGCTTAGGCTTCATATGGAACTGTGATGGTTATTTCTTTCAGTTCTCCCTTTCACCCCACTGTTATTCATTTCCAATGGCACTGAAGTCGTAGTTTTAATGTGGTGGCGGTAGATTGAAACATAGAGAATATTCTCAATTTTATGTAGTGTTGGTGGTTGTAGATTCCCAAGTTTGGCTTCGAAAATATATAAGTCCCGCGCCTTGGGCGAATGTCGACGATGAAACGATTTTTCCTACGCTTTGGAGAAGGGTAGATGCTCTATGAACTAACTCTTTGGAACACTTGAGAAATGAAGAAATACCAACGAACTATGGATTTGATCACCGAATGAAACTTAGAACGTGTTTTAGCCTTAGTGACTTTGACGATTTTTGTAGTGGCTTTTTTTCTACCCACTTTTCATATAAAAAATAAAAACTTATATATTTTTATGGTTGGATTCCACTATCTCTTAGTACTTTAAAAATTATATTTGATTATATATAATGGGTCTTGATCCGATTTAAAATGAGGAACATACGAGCGTTTTACCGAAATAAATTATTTTTTTAACCACTGAGGGTAAAATGGTCACATCTCTTGATATACAAATGATTTTTTATCCAAATTACTTGGGTTAGAAAGTAAAATGAACAAGTTTTTCAATAGTTTGAACCACGCAAAAATCAGAGTTCGAAAGTGTCCAAAACAACTCCGCCAAGTTTGTCATGTCAATGCGCCCCAGGCACAATGCTTCGCGCCCCAGGCGCATAATTGCAAAACAAAAGAAACTTTTAGACAACGCGACGTTGCTTAACCAATAATAATATCAATTCATAAACGGAGAGAAAACAGAGGCCCTCCACCGACGTTATCATCTTATCCTCCCTACCAAACTCTGAGACAAACCCATCTCCGACTTGTCAAGTTTGCTATTATTGCAGCAGTGGACATGGAATCTTGGAGTTCAGCCGTTCAGGTTTCTTCTTCTTCTTCTTTTTATTTTTTTTATTGTTTCTACAATATCAGTGGTTTGATGGGTCAATAACATGATTTGATGATCAGAGAATCAGAGATTTGTATCAATAGTTGACATAAATCAAAAGCTATTTCGGAATGGAATTGAAACAAAAATGTGTTGGAAAAATATGCTTACTTTTGTGATAAAAACCGATAATATGAGTGCAATAAAATCATAACTCAAAACCTGGAAATCGATGCAAACAAATTGGTGATCAAGGTGAGTGTTAGGGGTTGTTTGATAACCTAAATTCAGCACTTAAAACTGAATCAATAAAGTAATAAGTGATTCAGTCGGTTTGATAACTACATTTTACATTGCTTAACAAATTAAGTGTCACTTAAAATGTAAGTTAAAAAGTTGAAAAAAATTAAGTAGCTCTTAATTCTGGCTGAATTTTTTGTACTTGCATTCAACCACTATACCACCACCACAACCACTCCTACCAACACCTACACCACCACCACAACCACTCCCACTCCCACCACCACCACTACCACCACCTCCACCACTCCACTACCACCACAACCATCACTATACCATCACCACCTACACCACCACCACTCCTCCACCACCTCCACCACCACCACTCCACCATCACCACCACCACCTCCACCACCACTACTCCACCACTACTCCACCACCACCGCCGCCGCCACCACTACACCACCATTACCACCATCTCCACCTCCACCACTCCACTACCACCATCACTATACCACCACCACCTACACCACTCCACCACCACCACCACCACCACATCACCACCACCACCTCCACCACCACTATACCACCACCACTACAACTACTCCACCACCACCACCACTCCACCACTACCACTCCACCATCACCACTACTCCACCACCACCACTCCACCATCACCAC
>JAOTQK010000001.1:23396357-23407748 GCA_025642025.1 Rhododendron ferrugineum
ATCAAACAGCTTTTCAGCTTAAAAAATTCAGCATTCAGCTTTCAGTACTTAATTTTTCAGCTTTCAGTTTCAGTTTTCAATTTTATCAAACAGCCCCTTAGTGTGTGACACTCTGTACTTAAGGCAGATTCGTCCCCGCTACGGTGCTCACGGTTTGAATGAACGTCTATCTTCTAGCACTACTTGATCAAACTCCCTACAGAAGTAGCACTAAAATCGATGGGTGTGTTGAACCTCCTTGTGTTTTGTAATCTCATATGAATGACTCTGACTCCATAAAATTAAGGACATAAGCATCTTTTCGAATCGATATAGAATGAATGGAGAACATCCTATTTATAAACCAATTGGTGACTATTCCGAATAGTCACCAAGGGAGGAGACACATCTATTTATATAAGACGCGTCGGTCAATAATGAATATGTGTCACTGAACAGACATGACTCTAAATCAAATCAATTCATATTCAAACCAAATAAAAATATTATATTTCAATAATATTTTCCAACAAAATGATTAGACTCAATAAATTTGGCCCTAAGGAGTATTTGCTAATTTATACCAGAAATTCTATTCCTTTCACATACCAAACAAAGATAAGAAAGCCCAAAATGGATCAAGCAACAAACCCTGAGATTGGGACATGCTTGAAAACGATGGAGCTTTAAGCCTTTGATTTGGATGAAAAAGAAGGGTTTGGTCGGAGGGTGTGGGGGAAAACAGGAATTGCAAAGGGAAGAAAGGGAGAGTCGGAGAGAGAGAGAGAGCGTTTTTCTGTTTTCTTCCGTTTGAGATTTTTGTTGGCCAAACGATGTCATTTCGCTTGTGGAAAGGAGTCTTGCATAATCCACCCTTGGATCTCTTCATTAATTAATGAGGTGGCATCTCCAGGTTAAAAGTCTCACATGATCCTCACAGAAGATCCGAATCCAAAAAGAATCGGTTGATTTTCAAATGCACATTAGTCACATGGTTTTCATGAATTAACTAATACTGTCGAAGGTTAGATCTGTCTCAAATCCTCCCCACCCATATCCCAATCAGTTGGGAATTACATGGTTTTTCTTATTGTCGATGTGGTCGTTGTTGTAATGGAGTGAATGGAAGCAAGCGTGAAAGTATCATTAACATCAAGAAAACAGTTATTGATTATTCTCAAGTTCACATGGATTCATGTCCGCTGCAACAAAATACAAACAGTCAGGGGAAAACCCTGGCCACATTATCCTTCATCCGTGGAAGGCATTACAAAGCTAAGCTCTCACTTGTGTCTCGATCGCAACTTTTTCTGGATAGGCAACTTCTTCTGCCCTTTCAATGGATTCCCAGAGCTCTGGCAATGCTTCCCTGATGTTGTGGATGCTCTCCAATGCGTAATCCACACCTTCTGTTTTGTGAGAAGAGCCCACCTGTTCATTCCATTCAAATACAAAGGACGAGCATAAGCAACTAGCTGTAATTCAAGCGATACTTCATCAACCATATTGGACTAACGGGAGGGAAAAAGATTGCGCTTCTAGTTCCTATAGCATCAACTTACCCTGATCGTGTGGAGGCCCATGCGTTTCCCAGTCTGTAGATTACGGAGGCTGTCATCAAAGAACAACTGGCAGAAAAGATTTTGCGTTTTGTTAAAACAAAAACACAATGGAAACGTGAGATGACTGGAATGGGTAAAAATTCATGAAAGATGTAGATTGCAATAAGGAAATAAATTATGGTGACGTAGAAATGTCAATCGAATGATGGGTGGAAAGGTACTGAAAGTGAGAATTTAGTCAGATATGATCACAATCTTTTGCATTCATTCAAGCGAGTTAACAATCTAATTAGCGAAAGGTTCATTTATCTTACTGTTCTCTGAGGGTCGATCTGGGCTATCGCAAAAGCTTGTTCAAAGGAATCCTCAAATGGTTTACAAACAACTGGAGTCTTCGGAGATTCTGCATTGATCTCAGAAGAACTATTAACAACATCGGTTCCAGTACTAGGAATGATACTTCGTTTGGACCCTTTGAAGTTGGCATCATTTTCATCATCAAGCAAATCAGTCTTTTTGATTGAATTCAGAGTTTCAAAGCTTATAACTCCTTCAAAGCAGTCCTCCAATCCAAGCCTGCCCAGAACGTTGGCAACGTGCTCTTCATTTGAGTTCGAGAAGATCTGTTTCGAAAACAGCGAAAACATTGTCATAACAAAGTAGAGGCTCACTGCTTAACCTTGTTTTGACTATATATATGCTAGCGGGACAAGAAACCTACCACTTTGCGGACGGGCAAGCTATGGAGAAGATTTTTTAAAACTGGGTCTGGTTTTAAGATCTCATACGGTAATCTTCCATGAACAAAACTGTGAAACAAAATATCTTGAGATCATATGAATTTCATACAGAAAAAATACATAGAAATATATGGTGAGAAATTGTTACCTATGGTAATCATCATAGTCAAAGTCATAGCCAATTGCCTGGGAGAAAAAAGAAACATAGAATTAATAGGTTTGCATAAAAAGGCCTATTTCAATAAGAATGTTCAAAACTATACCTTTAGACCGGCCATAGTTGTTCCATAATCTTTGTATAGCTTCACATTCAATTCAGGGACATTATCCTTTATGCCAAGCTTATTAACCATAAATTCTACACATTTGCAAAATGGAAAAAAGGGTCAACCCTAATAACCTAAAAATGAAAGATCCCATATGAAAATTAGTAAGAAAATGGAGTTACCAATTATGTTCTTGGTGACTTCACCAGACAATCCAGAGTGCAGGGGGTAAAGGGTGTCATCAACATCTGGAGCAGAATCACAAGTTATTGTGTTCCTTAAATGGTAGTCCTAATTCATGGAGAGAAACTGATAGGAATATAAATGTTTACCGAAGAGAAGGCAGTCAAATTTTGGCTTTGGAACGTGTTGGTAGCGGTCTCCGTACTCCATTTGGAACTACTAGTTAAGTTCACACAACAGAAATGTGGATACAGCAATTAATACAGAGATTAGCAAAAACACAGAGTACTTTGTAGCACTAACAAAGAAATAAATTGAAGTTCAAGAAAATGACAGGTTTGGCACAATTTTGCTGGAAAACATAACATCAATTCCAAACAAATAAGTAAACAACTCATTGGGTCTATTGCAATAAAGAACTAAAATAAATCTATTTGACAAGAGACTGGCAGCATTGTGAAATAATCCTACTTTCCATTATTTTCATCGACAAGTAGCGAATTAGACAAAGTTTAAACGCAACATAATAATCCGAAAATCGACATTCCTAAAACATAGAGATCTGAACACAAATATCTGAAAACAACGCAGAAAACCCAAAATGCTGGTGAAAATCTCACTGATTTGGAGAATTGTCACACTAAAAGATCCTCAACACTCACCGGTCATCGAAAAGAGCAACTAAACAAATCATCCAATGAACCTACCTGAGAGAGGAAAAAAGCCCTAGAAACGAGTTAATGTGTCCACAATTTTTCACCAAGAAAGATAATTGATTTTGGCACTCCAATTTTTTTAGAACCACACTCCAAATATTTGTCTTCCAGTGTTCATAATACACATAACATGAACACCAAAAAGACAAATATTGGACTATGGTTATCAATATTTGGAGTGCCTAAACCCAGAAATTGCCAACACTAATCTGGGTGCGATTGGGTATGCAAGAGTGAAGTGATCTGAAGTACTAACTTATTATGTGGTCTTTAATTTCAAAATAGCATCGCACGCATAACCGATCGTTTAGATCTTAAAACTTGATCATTCAAGCACCCATTGGAAAGAAATCTCAAAACTACCAAATACAGTAACTGTACGTACATCCACAGATCATAAAGAAAACTGAAGAAAAAAACAGAACAAACAAAATGATTCAACAAGCACAACCCAGAAATGTACTACACCAGAACAGAGCACTGCGGCATTACCTGAGTCCTGATCCGAATGCTATCTATTTGCAGAGAGAGAGAGAGAGAGAGAGAGAGAGAGAGAGAGGGTTGAAGAGTGTGATGGGGGGGTTTAAATACGCAAAAAACCGGTTGAGAGTTTCGATTTTTTTTTTTTCAAGATCAAAAGAAAGCGCGTTTTTATTTTTATTTTGATTTTTGTGGAGTACTAGTATTTTTGTAGACTTGTCGGTCTAGAAAGGTGTGACCCAAAAACGCCGAAGCTCTGGGAATAATATTACCTTTGAGTTCGTTCAAAGAGAAAAAAAACTGTTTGAAACTGCTCACGTACGCGTATTACAACCACGGACGCGTATTACACGTAACTGCCTACGAAATTACAACCACCTACCCCATCTTTGGGGTTGGGGCCTATAAATGCAAAGATTAGTAAAACAATTATTCCCTTCTCAATTTATTTGTCTTTCTTTTTTTATTTGGTGATGCAGGGTGTCCCGGGCAAAGCTGCACACACCTCGGATTAAATTCCTAAAGCCTCTACCGCAGCCGTTTCACACGCTTACGCGTGGGGCAAGGTAACCCCAAGAGTTGTTAGCAAAAAGAATCGAACCTGAGACCTTAAAAAGAAGTAAATACCTAAATCTCAGGCCATAAAGAGCGGAGATTATTTCTCTCTTTGAAAATCGTTCACATTATGAACAAAAAGATAAAATATTTTATATCAGACAATTTTTTACTACATTTTTTAAATTTTTGTATATTAATGCTAAAACTGCTTTATCTTTTGTTAAAGTTTCAACATAATTACAATATTGATCTCAGTTTTGCTGATCAAAAAAATATATTTTTTCAGTTCGCATCTTCTTGTTTTTTTTTTAAATGTTTTCCTGCCCCTACAGGCTACAACGAATATCAAAAAAAATTAAATTAAATAGAGACTTTGTTTACACTTCAGCCAAAAATACATTGCAGGAATACATAATTATAATAATATATCTTGGTTTTTGTTCGCATCTTACTTTGGTTGTTGCTAAAGCACGTCTAATCTATTGAAAGAATCAATCTAAACAAGCCACGTGTTAAGCGATAAAGATTGTGGCAATACTTTAAAGGATTCCATAAGGTGAGGTGTTGCACCTGCTACCTCAGGTGTTACAACCCCGATGGTTCAATATCTGCCACTCATCCTCCTCTACTGTCTATTGCAAAGTGCAAACCTTCCTGTGGCCTCAAGGTTCGAAAATTTCACCCATCTGCTACTCCAAACGCTGCAGTCAACAACATTGCAAAGTTAACTTTATTTGCGACGTTGAAGTTCCATCATACAAGTAAGCACTCCGCCATACAAGTTAGCACGAACACGAATATGAGCAGGCAATGGAGTTGTCTAGCGATCGGGTTCTAACTTAAACATCGTCACAGGGCAAACAAATAAAATCGGCTGATAGCAACGAATGAATCAGACACTGCTTTGAAACACAAGTCGCAGCCGTACAAATTAAAACACCTTCATGAATGAAGTCAAAAACTAATTTACATCATCCTAATTTCATTCCCTTTTATAAATTAGTCTCACGCCCTGATGTGCATCTCAACAACTGCAGCATAAGATGCCCCCAACAGCACCATTGTTCATGTTTCTTTACAGGGCTGACTTAGGTATAGATACATTGGTACCGAATGTCAGTGGAGGAGTCGTCATGGGATCAGAAACTGGAAGATTACAATAGGAGAAGGACGAGAGATTGTTGCACTTCATATACAATCCGAGACTATGCCGCGAGACATTACGCAGGGACAACCTCTGGTCCGAGGGGGGACGCCTCATCGTCTTCTGTGGTCGCACCCTCCACAACCTGTCCTCCCTTCTCACCTTCCTTTTGGAACCCTAGCTTAAACTTCTCATAATTTGTCATCTCAGCCGACTTGAATGGCCTCTCACCCAAAACTTTCAACAAATCATCTTGGTGAAGAACTTCTTTTTTGAGCAGCAGCTCGGCAATCTGAGCCACTTGCTCTTTGTGTTCCTCTATCAATTTTACCGTGTGAGCGTATGCCTTGGCAACCCACTCCCGCACTTCACCGTCGATAAGTGCCCCCGTCTTGCTGCTGTAAGGCTTGGTCATTTCATATGAATCCTCCCTTGGGGGGAAAGAGAGGAGACCCACCTTCTCACTAAAGCCATAGACAGCTACTTGGGCATATGTCATTTTCGTCACTTTCTCCAAGTCATTTTGGGCTCCCGTTGAAATTTTCCCAATAAGAACCTAGTTCCAAAGAAAACCCAGAACACCATTATTGACAAAAGAAGAAGCAAACTTGAATCGGTTTGTGCAGAAAAAAAGAAAGAGTGGACATTCGATTGTGAATTATGTTCCATGATTTGATTGATTTCCATCTATAACTACAACAAAAATGAGAAGAGTGGACAAACATTATTATTACCTGTTCAGCTGCCCGACCACCAAGGGTCATACATGTCATGTCAAATAGCTGCTCCTTTGTCATAAGAAGGTTTTCATTAGGAACATATTGGGCAAACCCAAGCGCGGCAGTACCACGAGGAACTATGGTCACTTTCAACAAGGGCTCTGCATGTTCCAAAAACCAACCGGCTACAGCATGGCCTGATTCGTGATAAGCTACAGTTCGGCGTTCAAGCTTGCTTATCACCTGCATAAAACAAAAAGTACAATGAAAAACCAATTAGTCCACATAATTTTCCACATCTAGGAAACTTGTACTATAAGCATCTTAGAGAAAACATGTAACGCAATCAATACAGGAGCAAGTTACCTTGTTCTTCTTCTCCAGACCACCAATGACCCTATCTATAGCTGACTCAAAATGATCCATGGTCACCTGCGTAACATCATTCCTTGCAGCAATTAAAGCAGCCTCATTACAAACATTTGCAATATCTGCTCCTGCAAATCCAGGAGTGAGAGCTGCAAGTCTCTGAGAGAAATATGATGGTTCGTTATCAAGTTTGAGCGTCTTCAAATATATCTGAAATATTTGCTCACGGCCATTGATGTCTGGTTTATCGATGGAAATTTGTCGGTCAAAGCGACCTGGCCTTAAGAGAGCTTTGTCTAAGATATCAGGCCTATTGGTGCCAGCAAGGACAACAACTCCAGCAGTGGTTCCAAATCCATCCATTTCTACAAGCAACTGGTTAAGAGTACTTTCGCGCTCATCATTGGAACCTGAGAAGCCCCCACGTCCCCTTGCTCGACCAATCGCGTCTATCTCATCAATAAACACTATACTAGGTGCACACTGGCGAGCCTCCTGGAATAAGTTTCTCACCCTAGATGGTCCAACTCCAACAAACATCTCCATGAAATCTGAACCGGAGATAGAAAGGAAAGGCACACCAGATTCCCCAGCAGTTGCCTTTGCCAAAAGAGTTTTACCTGTTCCTGGAGGACCAACCAACAGAGCACCTTTAGGAATTTTTGCACCCAAGTCCTCGTACTTTTTTGGGTTTTTGAGGAAGTGCACGAACTCCATGATTTCCTGCTTCGCTTCATCACAGCCAGCAACATCTTTGAAATAGACCTACGCGAACAAAATATAAAAAGAAATTTTGTTTAACATTCCCACAGTGACGAAGAAATTGCTATACAGAATTAACAAGGACAATGGAGAACCAAATTCTTGATCACAAAATGACATCCAACCTTGTGTTTTGCATTCTTGTCTACTTTCGTGATGTGGGCTTTTCCGATGTTGAATATGCCACGGCCACCCTTTCCACCACCTCCTCCAACACCTAGTCCACCTTGCATTCTACGCCCCATATACCAAAGGGTTCCCAAAATCAACAGTGTCGGTGCAAATCTCATCAGCTCTTGGTACCAAACCATTTCAGAAGCATAAGTAACAGGAACATAATCATGAGAGTCTATCCCTAATGCTTCCTGGGCTTCCTCCAGCTTCTCTTCAAATGATTCAACACTTCCAATGTTGAAATAATACTTATATTGACTACTGTTTCCTCTAGCAGGTCCTTGGATAACTGTTCCCTCGAGAACATCATCGCTTGTGTGATTGCGTGGTGAGGCCCTTACATACACTTTTGCGACTGATTTATTCGAAACAACTATATGATCCACCAAACCTGGTTCCAGAAGCTTATTTTTGAACTCTTGGAAACTAATCTGCAAGGAAGAACAATTCAGTGTTTAAGGCAAGTAAGATTTGACAACATTGCACTTTAAATGACTCAATGAGATATACAAAATCATTAAGAAACAATTGAGTTTAATGTGAAGTACCCTGGACAAAAAACATAAAAGACACGAAAAAGCCAATGAAAGGCAGAAGCAGTAGCCTCTTGAAATGTTAAATAAGGCAAAGATGTGAAATAGGGCCATTAGGCCCATTAACCAACATTGGTCACCATCTCCTACAGGGCTTCAGTCTATAAGTAATGCACAAGCCATAGTAACCATGTAGCCACCCAGGGAAGTTTAAAGATCATAAGATCAGCGGCAAAATAAGCCTGCATTGTTGTATTGGATAAAATACATCGCTTAGTAGTAGGATCCGTCTAAAATGGGTGCACTCCCTAGACGGGAGCTCGAATCGGCACTCCCAAGATGGGAGCTTGACGGGAGCTCGCTCCTAACTAAGATGGGAGCTTATGAGGCTATTAAGGCAGTTATTCTCTTACTTCTAAGGGAGTTACGCCATTGTGGAAATAAAAATATGAGAATCATATTAGTCAAGACGTTTTGCAAATTGAGAATATATAGCTTCCAATAATTACGCTTTAAGATGGGAAATTTTTTCAGTATGTATCACTTTTCCTTTAATGATGAAGTATTTAAAGGTATTATATAATTTATACACATATTTTTATATAATCTATATACGCTCCTTAGGCGCTCCCAACCTTAGGAGCTTCTAGGTGCCTCCGCTCCCTCGCACCCGCTCCCGCCCCCACCCCCGCTTTGTGCTACTAAGATACGTCGCTTCATATAGTACGGTTTAATAACTCCTCAATAGAATAAAGGTTTGCTGTGGTGCTTCCATTTGATAGAGAAGTTTATGAAGCAGAGACATTTTAGTAGCCGGAGTGTGCCTGACACATTCAATATGCAGACATACGTATGTGTATGTGTTGACATACATATATGACATTTCCTAGTCTACAAACATACACAATACATACATATGTGTCTAAATCAATAAAAACTTGAAAATGTGAGAACAAGATGCCCTACTGAGCTCCACATACTTCTCAAAAAAGAGAGACAAAAAAGAAAGAAAAGCATTGCCCTATTCCACCAACTAAACCAAGTCCTGAAGTATAATAAGACATATAACTTACCTGTTGTTGCTCACGTGGACCAAAAGAAAATGATGAAAGAAACAGGCCGATCACTAACATTGGAGTGATCAGATTTTGAAAGTACTTCATGAAAGACTCCTGATAACTGCCACCATGATCCCCCGTGTTTGCATCCTCTGACATAAAAAAAGTGAAGTCAAATAAGATATGCAGAAGACATGAGCAGGAAAATTTACAAGTTCCCAGCACAAACTTTGCTTGCAGCATGCACCTAAAAGAACACAATAGTGAACACGATGAAACTTCTTACACATTGATTCAAATCCTTTTTCATCTTAAAAACTCATCACTCACCAGTAAACGAACGAAAGCATTTCAAGTGACTACAATTTACCGTGAAACTGAAATGTAAAGCATTGAACCTAAACAGCATCCCGTAACACAGATTAAACTTAAAACAATCTTGAGCAGTACTCAAAAGACAGTTACTCACCAGACTGCTCTTACATAAGGAACCAAATCCAACCGGACTTTTCACCAACTTAAAAAGAATAACAGAAAATAAGACACTTCTACCTAAAAAAATAACATGCTCACAGAAGAATTGGAAGAATTGCCTGTCCAATATCTACGTACACAGTTTGGAACTGCAATGCACAGTAGGTTTCGGTGTAATAGTGTACTACCATGCATCTATATGCAGAAATAGATATTAATCATAGATCATAGTCCACTGTTATTTACTATAAACTATAACATGCTTTTTCTTCTCGCTCCTAGGTAAAGGAATCAAATTTTATTCCAAGATCGATGCTCTTTCCTCAACAATATGATCATTGTAGAAATTCAAAGGGTTTGGCTGCCCTACTTCGTTGTCTTTCAGTAGGATAGTAGTGATACTTTATATAAATTGGAAGAATTCTCTTTCCAATTCGCCTGCAATTGCTTTATTATGGATCACTCGGTTCTAAAACCACTGTGAGTCAGTGACCACGTTCTTGACCATTTTTCGCTCCGTATGTAGAATGAGGCAACATGCAGTGCCATCAAGAACCAATCACACCTAATCATAAACTACTTACCATTTTACCATAATCACACTTCCAGCCTCCTCCATCTATCACAATTGGCTAATCCCGTTGCAGTTTCAAATTGTCACAGTAAGTCTTCAGCAAGGCATCAGAGAATAGAAAGCCAGAGATTGGCGTCAAAAACTAGCGAGGTGCAGGATCAAACATCTCACTTTTTCACAGACAATAATCTGATTCGCTACAACAAAGAGACACTTACAAATCTACAAGATTCTGTATCTCTTTTCCTATGACCCTTTGACAGCTGTGAATATAGGACAGCTAATGAGCTAATTACTGATTTTGCACAAATGTTAATAAGGTCTACGGTTTAGATTATGCAATACAATTTAGAGCAACCCCACGTGTCAAATCCATCGCTAAAATCGAAATTTGGCCACTGAACAGTAAAACAACAGCTCAAGCGGTTAGCCACTAGTCTTGCCTAACTTTGTCAAAGCCACTTGTTGTGCCAAAGTTTGAGACAAGCTTGGCCCTGCCAAAATTCCCACATCGCCATCAATGCTTTTGATGCAATGCAACCATGGAAAACTTCTGATTTATTTATCACGGCACTTTCCCTAGCCCCCTTTCCTCATTTCCCAAACTTCTAAAGCTTTTGTTGTAACTAATGGAAGTAGAATGGTAGTTTCTTATGGGCACAGGCATTCCAGGTAATTCGGTCTTACCTTGAACACTGGACATAAAGGACAAGTGTGTGCCCAAACATACCAATATTAGCATTTGGCACTACTTGTGATTCCGGCTTCACGCAGGCATCGCCTAAGCTTTCATAGGAGAAAAAATTTGCGATCGCATTTGTTCCAAAATGGCTTTGTACCAATGGAGAAGCAATACAACTTTTAGCCTTTTTCTAAGTGTATCAAGCCAAAAATGACTTTCATTTTGGCAGAATAGAGTACCAAACGAGTGGTAGGACTACAGATCTTTTCCCCATATGTTAATCTTCTGAAACCCACAAAGTTAGCTCCTTTTTTTGCCAAAATCATCTAGACACCCATTATTGACGATAACGTTACGCTATATCCCCCCCCTCCCCCCTCATTCTAATTTTCATTTGGTTCTCACATTCCTATTTCTA
>JAOTQK010000001.1:23423279-23443810 GCA_025642025.1 Rhododendron ferrugineum
ACCAAACGCAATATTGTTAATACCTTCGGCTTAGTAATCCAATCCCATCTCCTAAGAGCTTTATCAAACGGGGCCTAAAAGGTGATGGTGATTTCACCCCCACCCCCGCCCCCACCCACTCTATGCAACATATTCTCGCTTGGACGCAATCAAAAATTAATTGTTCCTGATAGATCGATTTGATCATAAATGATCTTGAATATATGCTCAAGTATATGCTTACCATCAACTAGCTGGACAAGTTGTTTGCTAAATCAAGTTTTAATTGATGAGAATAACTTGTCTCGAGATTCGTGTATTCGTGGGTTTTAGTCCACTTAGTCCGTTAAACAATAGAAGAAATTTAGGTGGAGTATTTTTAGGACTTTTTCTTGTTTTGCTCTCATTTAAATTTTTGTCGTGCTTGTTACTTTTGTGCCTCATTTTTTGTTTTTTTTTGGCAAAAAAATAGTTATTTCCCAAAATATTTAGGTAAAAGTAAAAAAAAAATTACTTTCCGTTTCGCCTGACGAATCAATAATCTACAAAAAATTGATGCGAAACTAACAAATGTGAAAAAAATTTGAATAAGGATAAAAAAAATATTAAAAGTTAAGCGAAACGGGCTCTCGGCCTAAGTTTAAATACTACTTCTTTCAATCTCAAGTTTTTAACAATTCACTGTTTAGCTCATTGGCCAACTTTAGCATCTCCCTTTTAAGCTCCGTTTGTTTCGATGTTAAATGTTTGGTTGACACTTGAAAATATTTTCAGAAATTGACAAAATAGTAGAGGGGGGGGGGGGGGGGGGGGGGGGGGGGGGGTGGCGGGGCTTAAACGGTAGAGAGATCTGAGAATATTGGAATTGAACGTGTGTCAGAACTGACGATCGAGGAAACTGAGTAGTGAGAATTGCAGTAGAGGGCAACGGGTTCATTTCGGAGAATAACTTACGGAAGATTTAAGAGTAAGTCATTTTCATCCAATTAATGAAAAATATTTTACATGTAAAATAAAATATTTTACTCATTTTTTACACTACCAAACACCGAAAAATAGGTAAACTATTTTACCGGAAAACATTTTACGCCCAAACAAACGAAGCCTTAGGTGATGTTTCCGGTAGTGAAAAATTTGTATATTTTTATTTGTGGTTGAGAAGTTGTTAGGTTTTTCCGGTAGTGAATAAGTTATTGAGAAATGTCAAGTTATTTCCGGTAGTGAATAAATTGTTGATGAGTTTGTGAGTAGAGTTACAGTAGCAAAAAAAGTTTTTGTTAGTGAAAACGAAATGGTAAAATGCTGAAACTTTTTTGTTAATGAAAACGAGATGGTAAAATGCGTTAAATTTTTAGCGTTTTTTGTTAGTGGAAACACCCCATTAGATAAAGAGACCCTGCTGCAATATGGATCCAGACACGTAAAGCAGAGTGTACCGTCTCAAAAAATCGGTTCGTTATTTAACTTATTTTGAAAAAACACGCAAGTCCATCTAAGAGGTTCATGAGAAACTTTTATGTATACCGGGGATATCAATCTCCTTGATATTTTCTCCGGTACATTTCGTATTTTTCGGCTATTTTTCGATCATATTTGGATGATCGGTTCCGTTATTTTGTAGAGTTCGGCAAAAACTTTAATCATTCAAAAAATCGTGTTCATCGAACTTTAATAGGTACATAATCGACACACGTGAAAATTAAATAAAACCAAAACTGGGTAAAAAAAAAACACACTTAATCATAAGAGTTTCGCAGTTCAGATCAATCAGAAACGCACGAGAAACATGTTATCTGTCCCAGCAAGTCCCATCCACTATGATCCCACCTTTGTATTTGTAGAGAAAAGGGTATTTGAGTGGGGATCAATTCCTCTCCATACTCCGGATCCCCTTGTCGTCGACCCCCACACCAATGCCAAGGATCGAAACGGTTCACTCGTAAAATTCGCAGTTATTTACGTCTGTGAAATAAACCAAATTCATCGAACATTTTATTTCATAAAATGGAAAGCTATGCGAGGCCTATAACTGTCCATTGTTTGACTATAAACTGGTCGCGACGTTCGATTTCGGTTAAAAACATTACACGGCGGAATTAAATCTAATTAACTAAATTACTAATTAGATGAATGCATGAAAACATTATCACTAATCGAAATTGTATTTGAATATATAATAACTAACAATTTTCGGAAATTGAGATGTGCAATTAAACATGCATGCTCAAAAGAAAATCAAAGAAACAGTCAAAAACAAAAACAAAACAAAAAAAAAACTGCCAATTCTGATAACTACCCGAAGGAGGAGTAAAACAAAATGCGAAGAACTTATAGGAATTTTAATTTTGGTGCATAAATTAAACACTTAAAAATGTTATCGTAATTAATTCTCTAAATAATCATCCAAACTCTTATCTTTACGGAACCTTCTTCACGAAAATCTTGAGTCTGTTAGATTGTCACGGTAGCTAACGTTGTAAATAGTCTTGGCATGTATTTAACCGGGGAAAAAAAAAATCAATCCGCCTTCACATATTACTCCAACCGGTTCATCAGCAAAACATAAAAATGTGATTAATACGGAGTATCAGTTAAATAATAAAAAAGTGATTAATACCATACATTTATTCCAATAGAATGGAAACCCTAAATTAGATAACTACCAACAAGTGATCATTGACTACCATCTTCAACTAAGTTGGACGAGTAATGCTATAGGTACGTACATATGGTTGGACATAGAGATCAGTATGGTGTCGTTCATGCACGTGGACCCCACACGATATATTTGACATCCACATCCATCGAACTGTTACGAACACATCCCTATATAACATCCGAATATCTGTGTCCAAATCATTTCCAAAGCTGGATGTCATGTCATGCACTAGAACTACCAGGGGAGCCTACTGTCCCTTAGGGAACAACATGTGTGTTGAACCATCCGGGCCGTCCAATTTCGGCAATGGACAATTCAAATTTTATCTCAACAATGTACGGATGAATGGCTGAGATGAAATCTGAACCATCAATTACCAAAATAAACGGCCCGGATGGGGTCAACACGCACTCCCCAATTTCCTGTAGAAGCCCGAAACACGAATGAATTTCGTAGTGTGAATTTTAAATGAGTGGAATCAGTGAAAGCAACTCTACTCGAATACTTATATTTTTGAAATTTTGATAAGGTAAACTATTTGGAAAATCCAAGCCTACTGACAGGTGACGGCGAGGCATGTGCCTGTGATTCTTTTCGCTCCCTAGTTTGACTCAAGTCACGGTCAAGTTTGTTAGGGGCTCTTCATTTAGACAATGTGTACTAGTAGTATTTGATTATCTTCGGTTTAAAGGGGATCACTGCGTGGTTTCTATTTCTCGCTTGGCTTCACAAAATTGCAGATGATGAGACAATTTCTTTTCTTCTATTACGGGACGGGTGTCCATACAGCATACATACACCTCAATTAATTTTGACTATTAATGTTGACGGCCGAGCAAAACTTCAACACTTTGAGAGTTTTTTCGCACACCGTTGAAGTCGAACCTATGGTTTGAAGGCATAAACCATTTATTTGTCGTCATACTAGCTCCCACCCAATCAAGTCATTCGATTGATAAAACAAGTTTCAACGCTCTATACGCAAGTGTAGTCCGATCGGATCAAGAGGTCAAATTTTTTGAGGTTCTTTGTGTTAGACCATAATTACGAAAACTCTGATTGCCTAAAGAGTAAGAGCAAGTCTCTAACACATGTTGAATCTATCCCGTATCATTTAGAAGTCATTCCAATTGATTTAGAGTTAAAAGTTTTGTTTGGTTTGATTATGAGCCTAACATAGGAATCAGATCAGGGCAATGCGGTGCCAACTTGACTTCAGTTAGGCATACCCCTAATCTATCTCTCATCAAAAAAGCATAAACGAGCCCTAATTAAGTTTATAATTGTGCAGTGCTACCAAAAAACCAGTCAACCTTTACGAAAGCATGCACCCAACAGATGTTCATTGACCACCGACCTCTCTGCTCCAAAATGGAATTCCAATTTCAACACTTTTTTGAATGATTCCAATCTGGTCATGTCACACCTTTCCCATTCTGCCCTCAAACAATTCCATGTGGGTGTCCGACCGTTTGGCTCTTCAGAAATCAAGGCTACAACCGATAAATAAAGATAAGAGTGTCTGTCGCATGGAGCACCATACAAAACCCCTATCTCCAAAAAGGCTAAATGGATCTATAAACCCCAAGGGGTTCACCTAGTTTTGCCCGAAATTTAGGGATTTGTTTTCTCTTGAGATCTCACGTTTGAAATTCCTCAAGTTTTTTTTTTTTGAACACATTCAATTCATTTCATAACAAAGCCCGAAGGCAATACAGATTTCATCAAAAGATACAAGAATGAGCCAAAACTACGTACCCAGACTTCGACACAGGCACCCCCTGCAGAAGCAAGACCGGCGAAATCGCCAGATGAGAACCAATCTAAATCTAGATAGTAGAGAATCCCAAACGGACCGGACCCCAGCTCAAACCCGAGAAGCGCATATGAAATCTGGATGGTTTCACGGCCGTGATACTAGCACCCGCCGGTGGACCAGCGGATGGTGCACCCACGGCTACTGAATACCGCGACCGAAAAGCCCAATACAAACCAACACCACTCCAGGAACACTATCACCGGTGCAAGTCCGGCCATGGCGGCCACAGATGGCGTCCAACCACCAGACCAACTAAACTAAAAAACTGGAAACACAAACCAACAGGAAAAGAGCTACAGAGCTTAAAGAACAAACACGTGTCGGGTGCAACATTGGGCCCCATCGTCACAACGCGAATTTCTTTTAACAGAAGCTCAAACGTCTACAACAAAATTACAGAAAAAGAAAAACAAAATACCACAGATCCAAGTTCGAACCCTTCTGGCAAAGCTCCGAAAATAGATCTGATGCTCCAGAAACCCAAAGAAATACCAACTCATTCCAACCATGGCTCGGGTAAACAGTGGACGGCGGCTGCAGATGGGGATGGGGGAAAAGGACAGGGGTGGAATTAGCGGGGATGGTCTGGGGATAGATGAGATGGTTGCGGAGGTAGGTGTAACCAGAGAGGGCAACCAAACGACGGAGATGATGGAGGGAAGGGCTACCAAGGGGTGGTGGGGATGGAGGGGAGGGCACGGGGAAGGGCTGGGAATGGAGGGAAGTGGTTGCAGTGGACAGTGGGGGAGACGGCGGCCGGACGACGGAGATGATGGTGGTAGATTTGAGGGGAGGAGATTAGGGAAAACAAGACAAACTAAAAGAAGAGGAAAAGGAGGTAAATAAGAGAGGATAGAACCTCACGGAGGAGGTAGACAAACCCCACTGAGGGGGTAGGAGCTCTCAGATCTCAGCTCCCTCCCGCCGCCCGTAGCCTATAGGAAAACCCTAGGTTACAGAGCGTAGAGAGATTGGTTAATTTTGTTCAGATTTTAATTGAGTCCCTAACAAGTGAGCAGTGAGATTGGTTAATTTCTCAGGATTAGTTGAGGTGCATGTAAACTGGCTTGAATAACTTAGTAAAAAAAAAGGCTTGATGGATCTATCATCTATAGGAGCTTCAAGTACCACGAGGTTGTGACGATGGGAAAGAAGTTTGACGACACATAACCAACCAATGGGATTGTGACAAACATTACCAAAGTTTGGGGTCGCAAGAGTTCTGTCTGGCCATTAAATTTAGGATCCTAGAATTAGTCAAAATGCTCGCAGATTGACCCGGACATTCGATTATAAAAATGAAGAAGATAGGCATTGTGACATGGAAACGATGTGAAAGACAAAGAAGCACACAATAGCCCATACACAGTTGGTCGCAGGCATGGACATGTGCTCCCCAACACTAAATTAAACAGTGTCAACACCCACTTGCAAGTCCCCTCGACCCACTTGTGCTTAAACAACACAAAAGTCGCACCTCTGACCGAATTTGATTATGCACAAATTGCACCATTTTGATTAATATAGAGATCCTAAAATCTAGCTAAGTTTGTAGATCTCCAGTTGGACATCGATTAAGACTGTAGTGTTACTATGCAACATTCTATTAGAAGCTTGTAAAGAATAATAACCTTCTGCTCAATGTTATTACTATCACTCTTCATTTACTATGATACCGGATACCCGTGATTTCAATTTATCGTGTTTTTCTCTCCACAAATGAGCCAGAGATATTGCACGTAAAAGTGTAATGTCGTGATGATACTCATTTATCACAGGATGATGATGATAACAAAATTGCTTTTGTTAATGTCGAATTTTATAGTGCGTAAAAGATCTGTAACATGGGCAGAATGCAACACTACTATGCATTAAAATTTTGACATTGTCTTTTTCCTTTGTCATAATGTACATTTCATTTTATTACCCTGCCCCTAAAATTTCTATATATGCAACTTGCCAACAGCATCTAACATCAATTAACCTTGTCTAGCTCCTCTCTCTCTCTCTCTCTCTCTCTCTCTCTCTCTCTCTCTCTCTCAAAGGAGAGGAGATTAACGTCAGAACCCTGCCATGCACTAACAATTGACTTTCTATTGTTCCATAAACAATAAAAGTCGCACCTTTGACCTAATTTAAGAATGAGCAAATTGCACTATTTTGATTAATACAGTACTTCGTACACTCTAAGTCAACCGCATAGATCACCCGTTGGATGTCGATTAATACTGTACAAGTACATGTTATGTTCCTCCTCCCTTCGTCTTTCGTTAGCATCAGGCTTTTGCTTATTATTTTCGATGTTCGGAAACTCCAAACTAATTTGCACTCAACTCAACTAATTCAAAACCCTAAATTCAACGACGTGGTAATTTTTATAAAAAGCTTACAAAGAACTTCATATCCATCTGCTCATTGTTATCATTCTTCATTTGCCATGATGCTGGATCCCTTTGACTTTGATTTATCGTGATTTTCTCCCCACAAGCAAGCCAAATCACACGCAAAACTGAAATATGATGATGATCGTGTGCAAGATACAAATTTATTGTGCACTAGATTAATTGTGGAATTAACAAAAATAGTTTTCATATTATCATTTTCCTTCGCCATAATGTGCAATTTATTCTTACTATCTTACATGAAACACTTTACTAAGCTTTGAAACAATATGTCCTCATTAAAAGTTGTTACTCCTTTCTGCCCATATTATCAGTCCGGTTTGGGATTTTCAACTTTTTAAGGGACATGCATTTAATTCATGTTTCTTCAAAATTTAGTTTCAATTTCCACTATTGTCATTCGATTCCCACTTTTAAAATTATTTTTAAACATTTATGAGGGTTGTTTTGAAAATCTAAACACTTTTTCGTTTGACTTTTTAAATAAGACTAATATTTCGGACCATCTGAAAATGGAATTAGAGACTAACAAAATGAGACGGAAGGAGCGTTACCAACAAATGTATGAGTGGGCAAGAATCATTGCAAAGCAAATTGTCAAGAGGATAGTTTTGCATGTGAGAAGCAATGCCAGCTTCGAGCGAGACCTCAGCGGGCCCCACTCGGACGCGGTGCTGTCCCTTTGAGGGAAGCACGCCCCCTCCGTTCGTCAGCTTCACTTACAATATTATTGACTTAAAATTTTAAATTGTTGAATTTCAGACAATTGGTAAATTTAACATTCATCCCAATACCCTGTACCTAAAATTTGCTATAAATACAACCTGCCCACAGCATCTGACCTCAACCTCTGGTCTAGCTACTCTCTCTCTCTCTCTCTCTCTCTCTCTCCAAGCAATGGAGGATTACACCAGTAGCTATTCCACTTCTTCTTCCACATCCTCCTTCATGAGGAGCATTCCCAGGAAGAGCTCTGCTTCCAAATCGCCATTTCTGATCGGGAACGTATCCAAAAAGAGCTCTTCATCTCCACCGCTCTCGAGGAATTCTTCACTGAAAAGGACCAATTCGTTCAAATCACCGCTCTCGAGAAGTTGTTCACAGACAAGCTCTTGTAGTAATTCCAGGTACTCTGCCCTGCTCTCAGGGAGGAATTCTTCTTCACGAAAGTGCTCTGCGTTTGTGAGAAGGTGCAGCAGCTTGGCCAAGGAGCAGAGGGCGAGGTTTTACATCATGAGGCGCTGTGTCACCATGCTTGTCTGCTGGCACGGCGAGTCTTGTTGAGAGAGCGAAAGAGCCGTTGCTGACTTTTCACGGGTCTAAAGCAAAGATTAAAGATTGAAACTTTTTGCTAGACTATCATGGGTACCAAAATAAGAAGAGCTCCTAAAATTTGAAATTTTTTTGGGCTTAAATTGGCCGCCTATTTGGTTTTAGATCAGGACCGACTCTCGGAGAGAGATATCAAGAAAAGGGATTTCTTCTTCGTGAGAGATGGATCTACTGTTGGGTTAATTTGTTTTGAGACCCAATTTGAGTTTTCTGCCATCCCGTTTGGAAGAGATTGTAATAATTTTGGTTTTGGTTTTGTTTTCTTCCTTTTATAATTCTGTGCGTGTAAGTTATCTAGATCCAATTGTGTGTTCCAATGAAAGTTAAACATTGGGCTGCAATTGTTATAAATATGTACTATACTTATGAGGATTAGATCCGATCACATCTCAAAACCCCTGCAAAAACTTCTACAGGTTCTTTGTTGGGGAGAGGTTACTTCAACAACAGTGAGTCTCAGATAGAAGAAGAAGAAGAATAAGAATGAGTTTGGTTAGACTATGTGGCAACAATCTAGCCATGGATCTGAAAGTAATTGTCATTGGTTGATCTTGTCCACACACACCGGATGATACTGGACTTGAAAAAACTGGAAGGGAGCCAATACATTGAGTGAAACCGTTTACTTTTAGAGCTCGTTGAGAATATCGATTGTGTCAAAAATAATGTTGATAGGATGTAGATTGGTATGTTTTCAAAAAATCATTTATCTTAGAAAAATTGAAAAGGTAAATCAGAAACCTTTTATTTTTCAAGATAAATAAACTGCGAAATTGAAGTTATTGATCTCCAATGATTATAATTTCTACCATGACTCAGTGTTCTTGACGAACCTACAAAATGAACGGTGTGGATTATCGAAATGGGCTCGAAAAAACCTCTAAATTATTGAACAAGACTATTTAAAGAATTGGCGAGGATCTCATTCGTTGGGGCAATAACACCACACTATTCACAATTTGTCATGAACTATTATAACAGAGTAATGTTCGGGCACAGATTTAAATAAAAAATGTGTTCGAAACTGTCCCATGTACGTGAGCCACACGCAATGTGAATAAAGACTTACACGCGCCAAACAATTGTGAATACATCTATTTCGAGGTCCTTATCCAAACATCTGTGTCCAAACTATTTCAATATTTTCCCTCACAAATTACACATCATTTGGGCCTAATTAACTAATTACGCATCCTTTGGTAGTGGCCCAAGAATCACTGAATAATAGCAAACCGTTTTGTTCGATGATGCATGTGGGTTGCATTATGATTTTCTGCACCTTTGTTTTTCCCCCCATGAAGCAGTTGTGTTGATGAGTGAGTGAGTGAGTGTGATATTCCTTTAGGCTTAATTAGCTACTTTTACAGCTAGCTATTGTGTATGGAGGGATCTGCATCGGGAATGTACAACATGTGCCTATCTGCTTGCCTTGAGATTTTCTGCCCATCAAAATCCTTATTGCTTAGTTTTGCGGGGTGTTACTCCCAAGTCCCAACCAATTATTGTGCAAGCTGGGTTTCTTTCTTTTTTTTTAATAATCCGGTTGTCCGAACCAGATTGCGTACAACTTGACTAATTGAGGACCTTGAAATCGATGATCGGGCAAACCTCCAGTGGCCTACTAGCTAGGTTTTATACACGTCCTGTTTGATTCTTCGCACCAACGGTGAAGTTCTAGCTAGTGAGAAAATTATCAACATCACGCGGGGTATAACTTACACTTTGTGGGATTAGTTGTCCTAGATTATACTAACATCATTCAGGCATCCAAAATGCAAGCCAATGTTGACTTTTGTAACCAATTGAATTGGCAGTACTAAACGCCTATGAAAACCCAACCTCGTCTGATCGATTTGATAAGTCACGAGATCATTAAGAGCATATATTGATGGGAGCTAATTCAGACAAACGTTCAAATAGCTGTATTTAACTGCATTTTTCACACTCCACTTCATCAAGACTATTATTATAGACGGACAACTCTATGACCGTAGGGTTTGTTCAGATGCCCCTGAGACGACAACCAAAGCCAAAGGAAAGGATTTTTGCCTAAGAGTTTGCAAGGTCGAATCTAATAATCATTACAAGAAAAATTACATTGGGTGATGATCGTCACAAATTGCATGTTTTTCGTCACAAATAATATAGGTGACGAAAAAAAATTTGTCGACTAAAGGTTGTCGAAGATTCCTACCTGGTGACGAAATCTATTTTTCGTCACCTATAGTGTCTTTTGATGACGAAATATTTCGTCACCAGAAAGTGAATAATTGGTGACGAATTTTTTTTTCTCACCTATTGTGCTTTTTGACGACGAAATTTTTGGTCATCAATTATTCCTTTTGGCGACGAAAAAATTTGTCACCGATGGGTCACATCGGTGAGGAAAATTTTCGTCACCAATATAAGAAATCGGTGACAAAATTTTTCGTTGAAAAAAAAATCCCCCTTTCTTGCTCTTGCTGGGTTTCGAATCAACTGCACCACACACACTTTTCAGTACATATTTGAAATATCTAATATATAACATAAATGTTTAACATGAAAATATATTTCGAATGTAGTTTTGAACCTTTAAACATTAAAGTTAGCAATTTTGATAAACAAGAAAGTTGTAGGCATTTGAGTTATTGTTCAAACCCAATTTGAATTATCTCAATCGAGTTCTTAGTAAAGAGTTATATCCGAAATACATTTAGTAACAAAACACAATTATTATCACCCAAGATTGTATGATCTTGGGGGCTTAAATCCTCTAATTTGTAGCTTTTATGCATTTTAGTAGTTGTTTTTATTCGATAATGCACGTAAGGTATTTTTGTGAGCGTTTCAGGAAAAACGTGCTATTAAGGCGGTTTTGAACGCCAAGGGATGTATCGAGGTGCAGCCAAGTGTCCAAGTGCCCGCCGGTACTCATTTCTTTGCAAGCGAAACCTATCGGTACCTCAAGAAGCCTTGGAGGCCACCCGTTGGTCAAGATTGTCATGAAGCGTGCTAAGGTTTCGAAAAGAAGGCAAATGCATTAGGGATAGCTCCTGAGGGCATCCGAGAGTCCAAGGCCTTAAGGCACCCCTACGCCAAGTCCCGTTGGTCAAGAAATCAAGCATCGCATGGTCGTTGGGTCACCACGAAGCTTAGAGACCCAAGCTGATCTAGTTCTACAGGTTGTAGACAATGGTACCGGTACCTCAAAAACATGGTATCGGTACCATCTTGCTGAAATGGAAGACATGTGGGCATCATGCCCTTAAAAAGGATTTCGTTCCTTTCTAAAGTGGCCCTTTCGGATCGAGGGAGCGCGAGCGCGGATGGCAAGCGCTCGGAATACAGAGTCGCCACTTGGGTTTGAAAGTCCGACACCCAAGGAACCGTATTCGAAGCACCTGCCACGCTGTTTGATTTGAAAAAGTGAAGGTACCAGTCCGTCATAACCATATTTGGGTTCGGGAGCCAGGTTACGAGAGGGGAAAGGTTTTAAGGCACCCCTTTCGCCCAATCCGAAGATCGGTCTCTACTTAGGCATTTTGTGAAAATATTGCGATTCTTCTTTTACTAATCGATTTTTAGCCAGTTAGGGCGGGGAACAGTTTAATGGGGATTAAGCTGTAACACTTTTGCAGGATGTGATGGACAGCATGCTTGTTTATTGAAACAGTTAGTATAGGATGAAAACAGACTCCTGTGGGAGTTTTGGCAGAGTGGAAGGCCCTGTCTTGGAGTGACATGCGTAGGAAGAAACCAGCATGCACTGATCAAGTCACTACATGTTGACCAAACCTGCGCACGCTACTACCAGACCTGCGCGCGCCAATAAGCCTAAGCCCACAGCTCTTATTTTCAACCCTCTGGGCTCTGGAAGGACCAGTGCACACCTAGGACAAACCAAACAGTTATAGTAGTTACACTACACAGTTTAAAGGCTGAAAAGCCTTACAAATTAACAAAACACCACATAAACAGTGTGGGGATTAAAACAGAAACCAAAGGCCTAGTTACCCATGCAAGGCCAGTCACTGTTCAGAGACCAACCTGCGCGCGCAGGTAACCCACAGGTGCGCGTTGGTCAAAGCCTCTTAACCAGTGCTTGGTTTACATGTTTCTGGGTTCTGGGACATGTCCAGAAAAACCCCAGAGGCATTCCACAGCAGTAAATATGGATATTGAAACTAAGGCTAGCAGTTCTAACAAAGGAAAGCAGTAAACTGATTTTTATCATACTTACAGTGGCCTATATACAAAGAAGAGCATAAAAGGGCAACACCTCTGTCCCTAAGCATGTCTATGCACGTAGCCACGGAAGGGCGCACGCTCACAGGCGACCAGCGCGCGCAGGTGTGTTGATCACTCGGTTTTTGAAACCTTGTCAGCCTTAGGGTCAAGGCATGGTATTGATTACCAGCCTTGACCCTGCCAGCCCCCCTCAGGGATCAGAACAGTATGCAATACAAAGGTGTTATACCTTTTGTTTTTGGGTTTGAAAGGTGTTTGAACTTTGAGTTAAGGATTGGATGATGGATGGATGAAGAACAAGTGTATTGCTTGTTGGGTGCCTTTGTATCTCTTTGGTTTTCAAAGAAGTGTGAAATGTTGAAGGCCAAATGTTGTAACCCTAATTTTTTTTACTCTTTGAAAGAGAGACAAATGAGGGCTATTTATAGGAGGAGTGGTGGTAGATATAGAGGTGCAACCAGCCAAGCAATGGCTGGTTGGGGTTGTTTGGTGGCTAAGTTTCCACCTTGAATAAGGTTGGTGGGAGATATGGGGGATGTGGACACCTCCTGTCCGGATTCTGCTTTTCCAACAAATTAAATGGAAGCTTCCAACGGGCTATACTCCACTGATAATGATTTCTGCATGCTGAATAAAACAAGTTTGACCAGACGCTGATCAGCGCGCGCGAGTCCAAGCCACCTAGAGTTGGTCCACGGTCAAACCTGACCATTTGACCAATACCTGGCACTTTGACCCACACGCACTGGGTCTCAACCAACGCGTGCTAGTAGGGTTTTGGGGGTTTTGAAAGGCTTTGGCTAGGTTCAAGGGTTCAAAAAGGTATCAAACACTCGAAACTCAAATACTCGACATTCCCTGGGTGTTCTTGATCCGATTCATCATTGGGGAATCAGAAACTGAAAGTAAACTAATCTGGAAGCTCAGATTGGGGTGTCTACAGACAGGTTAATTGGTACTGGTACCTCAAAACATAGGTATCGGTACCAATGCCCTTCGACCAGCTTTTTGTGCTGAATATTTCAACCTTCCATTTATGAAAAGTTTCTACTTTAGACATGTTTTTTGGATATTTTAGGGACCTTTTGGTCCATTGTATGGCTGATTTGTATAGCCTTGAAATAGGTTTTCATGCCATATTTGGCCATATATAATCTTTAACACTTTAAATCTTTTTGAGTTTTAAGAGCTCCATAGTACGTTATTGCTTCAAGCTCTTGTCTTTAATTCCTCAACAACTCAAGTAAGTAGTGGTTGTATGTTTAATTCTCAAGTATTAATGTTGTAGCTACGGCTTGGATCTACTTATAAATCAAGTTTATTTTAGTTTTTATCGGTGAATCATGTTTTCTATGCTTAACTATTTTTCTAGTCTTTTTGCTATGGTTGAGTAGTATTTAGTCTTGGTCATGGGGTGATATTCTCCCCATGGCTTAGTGGATTTAATGGTTTTTCTATAATTTAATCAAGGTTTTAGCAAGGAGAAGGCTCAATCTCTCAATTTCGGCCAAACCAACGGGGTTTAAACCTTCTTTGACCGTGTGTTGCCCGGAGTTTCAATCTACGGCTTGCACACGGGACTTGGGGCTTTTAACGCTTCCGGCGTTTGATACAAATGTCTTCCAAACGAGATTAAGTCATTTCCGAGTTAATGCCATGGTTATGCTCGACTTTTAACGTTGAGTGCTTCTGGTTAAGATTGTCTATGTCTTGACTTGGAGTTGTTAGAAAGAAACGGTTAAATCGGCTAAGTCATCGGGCGTTTTCAGCCCCTAGACCTTGCCGCCTGTTTTTATTAAGCACAAACCACTTTTCTAGTCTTTTTACTATCGTTTTCCATTTACCAAAGTAAAACCAACAGTTGGCCGTCTTAAACGCCAAGAACCTTACAAAAATCCTACAATCCGATTAAGCTATCTTTGATTCCCTGTGGTACAATCCCGGTCTTACCGATTTATTGCTATCGACGATCGAGCCCTACGCTTGGGGTTTCCGACCTTATTTCGAAGGCAAGGTTATACGGTTAAGCACACAATTCATAAATTTCGTCACATTAAGGTACCCATTTGACGACAAAATATATTTTTCGTCGCCGAAAGCGTTCAAATGCGGACAAAATTATTTTTCGTCACCAAAGTTAAGCATTTGGCGACGAAAAAAATATTTCTTTACTAAATTGGTCCCATTTGGGGACGAAATATATTTTTTTGTCATCAAATGATTATCTTTGGTGATGAAAAATAATTTCATCACATTTTTTAAGCTTTCGGCAACGAAAAATGTATTTCGTCCCCAAATGGATACCTTTGGTGACGAAAATATTTTTTTCATCGCTAAACAGGTATAATTGGTGACAAAATTATTTCGTCTCGGAAATTGTCAAAATAGTGACAAATTTATTTTTTCGGTCGCCAAATATACTCATTTAGTGACGAAATTAAATTTCTTCGCCACTTTTTCATCACCAAATTTTATTTTTCTTGTAGCGAATGAAGGCCAGCATTTCGATCTTTGGGCCATTGGAAGCAGTGGCGACTCCGAGAATTGTTATAGATGGGGTCATCATTTCGCTTATCGATCTAAATTATAGTAATTTTCTATGGAGAAACAACTTCACATTAATGAACGAATAATCCTTTAATTCTAAGGGAAAATAAAGTTTCAGAACTATAATCTTCCTACTCAAATCCATAAATTTTATAATTCTTGCTTTCAAGTGAGTTAAATATAAATTAATCCTTGCTTTCAAGTGAAAATGAATTCTAAAATCAACACGTGTTTGGAGTTTAATGGTTCAGCAACCTAAAAGGTAGTAAATTATCTAATGCTACTGCTACCTCATGAGTGGGGCCTGGGTCCTATTCCATGTTAATGGTGTCAACTGTCAAATGATGGACAAACAGAAATGGTACACTACTAGCCGCAGCAGTAAGGTGCCGTTTCAGTTTTCTTTCTTTTTTTTAAAAAAAAATTTCTTCAATTTTCAAACTTAAATATAATAAAAATAAAAAATAATGTTTTAATTTTTTTTTGCACCGTATAAAAGATCTCAATGAGATCTATCAAACAAGATTCATATTAGTAAAAAACTTATTAGCGTAAACACATAATTTTTGAACTTGAAATTACCTTCCTTTTCTAAAAATTCTTTTTTCTAGAAACCGAAACACCCTCTAACACATATTTTCCCATGGTGTAAGGCAACCTCATGGTTTCTCCATTGGCGTCTCTTCTGACCGGAAGATTGTTCAATCATTAATTTCAAAATTTTAGAATTAATCGAGTTATACACAAATTAGTCTAGACATCCGATTATTTAGGTACAAAAAAATACGGACAGAACTACCTTAACATTCTAGAAATTTTACGTGGTGATGTGCCTACATCATCCCCCTTTATCCATGTTATTGACCAGGCACACAACGATGCTGTATTTTGGAAGGTTAGATGATAAGTGAAATAAATGCACCATGCATGCAATATCACTCCTTTGAATCTCTCTCTGTCTCTCCACCAAACCCTAGCCGCCCCCCTCTCTCCTTCCCCTCCTGCACCCCTAGGGTTTAAAATCCTTACTCGGCGGCAGAAGAGGAGGGGTTTCTCCTCTCGTGGGTGATCTCCCTCTCCCGATTCTAGATCCAGAAATTTTCTCTCTTTTCTTCCATCACCCCCTTCTCCTCCCCATATATACCGTACCACCAGCACCAGCGGCCTTTCTCCGGGTGTCGCTTCTTCTTCAACGATTCCAACGCATTGTAACTTGTAAGTAGACAGGACATTCTAAAGAACAAAATATTTCCAAGCCGAGGGCATCTTTTTCCTAGTTCCCTAGAAGGATGTACCAAAAACGCAACCAGCTCTTAAAATCGTAAAAATTGCCAGTGGGCAAGAAGCAAATTAACAAAAGATTTGACACACTTCTGCACATCTTATTCTGTTTCACAATCGTTGACAGCATATTACACCGAGCAAGTCTACTGACACAACAATGTATTCAACAATTTGCACAACAAGTTGATTGGGCAATCCATGATTGGCGATTGCAAAACATTTTTCTATCCAGTCGACAATCATGCAGTGCCAAATCATCGTTCCCATTAGTAAACTTTCTCTGTTACACCAAATATACACACACAAAAAAAAAAAAAAATTCCCAATTTCAAATGCAATTCAAACCAAACCGAATCGGCCTATGAATCCGTGTTTTCCAAATGCAACCCAAATCAGCCGGAGTATTTTGCTAGGTATCCCAGGTCATCACGACTGCTATAATCCCCACACCAAGAAACACTGCAAGAAACTTGAAATATGGGGTGTCAAAATAACATGGACCCTGTGGTTTGAACCCTTTTGCAATCAGATGGTTGATGGCAACATAGATGAAAACACCACAGGCAAGGCCCATGGAGATTGCATAGGTCCAATCAGCTCCAGACCCTTGTGTCGTTGCATCAATGGCTATGCCTATACCCACTCCAAGAGGGCTGGAAATGGCAAAGGCAAAAGAATACGCCGCGGTCGTCAGGAATGGCCTCTTCGGTAACATTCTCAGCAGTGCTATCCCCATTGAAATGGCTGCAAATATCTTGTGCAGGGAGATTGTCCACAGGTTTTTCCATGCTTCTCCCTTGGTAGCTGAACATACAGGTTTAAGGAGACGAAAGTTTAAAAAAAAAAAAAAAATGATGAATTACACAAGTCTGTTGCGGTTTTAATCTTAATGTAGGATTAAGGGAACACGAATGCAGGTAATAAAGAAATCGGAACAAAGACGGACTGCGGGCGGATGAACCGGGGCGACCACCCTATATCCACTTTTTGAATTTCTACTGGAATTATAGTAGCCAGTTTTTATGTTAAAACTTGTATGTTTGCCTGCTCAATATTATTTTAAACAATCCAGCACCTCCATAACCAATAGTTATGGGAGAAGATAGTGCTATTTTTAGGAATACTTGGGTCGAATATGTCTACAATAATAGTTTTGGTAGTAGTATTTTTACAACTCATGTTGGCACAATTAGTATCGCGCGCCATTTATAAGTTACGATTTTTTTCTAATGCTCGTCTACCCATGAACCTTAAAATTATGCGTCGGTCTCGGAAGACAAACACAGTAAGAAACCAGATTTATGTGTATGATCACTGCAACTGTGTCATATCGAAGTTCTGTTATCGTTAAAAGATACAACAAGAACCTAGGATTTGCAAGGGTGCGACAAACATGGATTGGTAATTAAATTTATAAGGCTCAATACTCTAAGACAATATGCTACATAATTGGTGCTATACATATCATGATCATAATTTGTACACGTAAATACATAGTTTTCATTTTAACAGAACTAATACCAAGCAATAGAATTCAGCTATTACGGGCAAATAAGAACACTTCATACTTGGAGTTAGCCCATTTTAAATGACATGCAATCAAGAGACTAAGACAACTCTGCTCTCGCTAAGCAACCATACATGGTAATGATTTGGCCAGAGTTAGCCCATTTTAAATGACATGCAACCAAGAGACCAAGACAATTCTGCCCTCGCTAAGCAACCATACATGGTAATGATTTGGCCGAACTTCTCCAATGGTGGCAAAGCTAAAATTTAGCTATACCTTCCTGCTTCCTCAACTAACATCAAACTATCCTTTTCTGAACAAACTTTTGAATTACCAACTAATTTTTTTTAATATATTTTAACTATCTTTTGACCACATTCTAACCAAGATTTTACTAGTATTTTCAGGAATGCACCAACTTTCAGTTTCATGCATTTCATAATACTCTTCTATCTGTCTATTGTTCCAATAACACAAAACGTTATCTCTTGGTCCGTGTTCTCGATAGTTCATTCACACCGTTAACAGATTAAGTTATTTATGGAGTTCTTTTCTTTGTATTTTATGCGTACTGTTAAAAGATCATAAGTTTATGTTTGAATTTTGTTCTATGTATTTGTATTTCATTCGTACTGGTAACAAATAAAGTTATCTGTAAAGTCGTGTTCTCTGTGTTTTAATCGTACTGCTATATATCGAACTCACCTTGTGGAGGTAGTAGTAGTAGTTATAATATTTTAGCCGAGGTTTTAATAAAGACTCTTTCGTTTGAATTGAAATTCATAGTAAAAATACAATGCATACAAGTAAATAAAATTACAATCAGAAGTTAAGATTTTGTGTGGGATCTTACTGCCCGTGTTCTTATTTCTCCTATTTATTTTTATCTTCTTAGACTTGACGAAATTTGATCAGAAATTGCGAATTTTAGGAATATTTCCCAACATATGTTTATATATTTGTCAACACCATCAAAGAATTTGTTTGTGTGAAAAATCTGTGTTATTGAGTTCTTGGATTCAATTGTTTGATTTGGATTTTTGGTTGTAGAAATTGGTGGAAAATCTGATGCGGCGCAAGTGGCCCTTGCCATTTTTGCAGCCAAATTTGGCCAAATGGCTGAGCCATTTTTTAGCTACCATTTTGGCTCCCCCGTTGGAGCTAGGTTTTTTTTACCTTCAGGACAAAATATGATTTTGACTGCCACTTTGGCTTTCTGTTGGAGATGCTCTAAAGGTATTGATCATGTTTTGCATGTTTCAGCTAGCTAGGGTTGTTGGTTACTAACAGCTTATCAATTAATTTCAATTTTTTTTTGATCCGCCAATTAATTTCAATTTAACAAGCTTTCTTCAAGACAAGATGTCTGAACCACTTCGTATGCACCTTAATTAATTCTGATACCCTAAAATTAGCACCCGTTTATGAAACGGCTTAATTAAGCATGATCATGAGGATTGTGCATGTTTACTTGTTAATCATTCAAAAATTTGATGCACTTTATCTTCCTGGGTAGGTATGAATCTGATGAAGCTAAAGCACTTTTAATCGACAAAAATACACCCCCTTTTGTAACATCCTGCTGTGGATATATAGTACTTAATAATGTAAATTCGTTTTTTTTCCCCTTTTCGTTTAGTAATTAATTAGATTAATTTTCATATACTTACATTTGATCGTATTAAGAAAAATCATCAGAAATTTTCACGGAATAAGGCAAAAGTATTTTCATGAAATTTTCTTTTCCTTTCTTTAATTTGCTCATTTTAATCATTGTTCCCGTTACATGTGATTAATAGAATTCTTTCTTCGCTGTTCAAAAATAAAATAAAATCGAGGACCGACATAATGGTATACTCCATAATTTTAGAGGCGGGTTTCTTCTTTGTCACACCTATTCAAATCTACCAAAAAAAGATTATAAAAAAAAATGGTTTGTAAATAAAAATGTAGTAACACATACCTGCTACTCCAACAGCAATACCCTCAAAAACAGAATGAAAGCACAAAGCAAGAATAAGAAGTATAGCGTCCCCTAACGACGTCGTCGCCCCGAAAACCGGCCGGTGGTGTGAATCCGTGATCCCCGCCTCCGCCTTTCTGTCCTTCACCACCTCCTCCTCCGCCTCCACATCTCTCCCCCCTCCGCTTTCCACCTCCTTCTCACCTCCCCTCGTCATAACAATAACCACAACACAATCACCAAACATGGTGAGGAGGTACCCCGCCGCAGCCAACATGTACGAGAAAGGGTACGATTTGGTGGTCAAATCACCGAAGGTTTGAACCGAGTCACTCAAGAAGTGCATGAGCGAAGTACCCAGGAACACGCCGCCGGCGAACTGGGTGCCGAGCAGGAGGAAGCTCTCGTTCCACCGGTAGAAGTACGGGGAGACTCCGCCTGCGAATGTGGTTGTGAAGAGGATTATGAGGCAGTAGATTTTTACTAGGATTAAGCCTCTTGAGTGCAAATCCACGGTGCTGATTTGGTCTTCGTCGGCAGTGGTTTGGGAGAAGTGGAGGGATAGGAGGAGAGAGGAGATGAGGAGGAAGGTTGACTTGAGAGGTTTCATGGAAGCCATGTATGAAGGCTTAATTTGATGGGAAGAAGAGAACTCTCTCTTTCTTGGTTGATACATATGAGTCACTGTGGACACATATATATATGCACCTATAGCTCATTGCAAAGTAGAATAATATTATTAGAAATGCGTTTGTTTGACAGAACTAATAAGGAATGATATAAAATGTCATAGTAGAAAAATGCGA
>JAOTQK010000001.1:23769413-23780405 GCA_025642025.1 Rhododendron ferrugineum
TCTCAATTACTTTAAAAGTCTAGAATTAGACTTGAACCTATTATTAAAGAGAAAAAAAAAAGAAAAAAAAATCAAACGAAGAAGCACTGTAATGAAAGAAAGAAAGAAAAGAGAGAAAGAGAGAGAGAGAGAGAGGCGGGGGTAAAACGGGAAAAGGGAGGTGGGGCCGGGGGGTGTGTCAGGGGGGAAAAGCAATTTACATTGAGATGGTGTGTGGGTATTATTTTTTACGTTGAGTGCATCATATCCCAACAAATTAGAGGACCACTGAGCATGTGCTGCCCTCATTATCAATCACGGGCTCACTCCACCTGTTCACTTTAATTATTTTTCCATTATCAATCACGGGCATACTCCACCTGTTCCTTTCCTCCTTTTTTTTCCTTTATCTTTCTTACCGAAAAAAGTGATTTCCGAGGATACGACTCTCATACTATACGAGGTACTCCTTGCACTGCCATGTTTGTTTTCATTTTCTTATTCATAGTTGAAATTGAAACACAACCAAGTAGGGTTGTTCGGCTAAAATTAATGCTGTGTTTGGATTGGATTTTGAATTTTTTTTTGAAAAATAGTAGGGATAATAAGTGGAGAGAGAAATGTTGAAAGTAGGAGGAATCAATGGGGGAATTTTTTGAATTTTTTTTTTGAATTGCAAAAAGAACTAGGCAAGTCATTTGACTTTTTTTTTTATTCAATTTTTTTTTGTACTCCGTATTTGTTAGTTTTTTTACCAAGTGACTTATTTAGCTGAACAACCCCGTAACATATTTTTTTTTATTTGAGATTCAAATGGTAATGGATTCAAACTTTAAATAGAGGACAAAGTTATGGGGAAGAGTTTTTAGGAATAGAAGTAGTAGTACGGTGTCGTTCTAGATTCTTAAAAAAGGAAGTTTTAGAAAAGAATGGTAATTTCAAGCTCCAAAATCATGTATTTACGTAAATAATTTTTCTATTAATATGAATCTTGTTTGATAGATCTCATTCAGAATTTTTAAACGGTGCAAAAAAAAAAAATTCATTTTCATTATATTTAAACTTGAAATTACTTTTTTTTTTTTTAAATTTAAAAAGAAAGCGGAACGGGGCGTAGTAATACTAACAACGAAGCTGTCTTGCTGGAAATGTAAACAAACGTTGTTGACACGATCTCCCCGCCCTGTAAATATGTTTCACTTCCTTCACTCCCAAGCCTCTGGAGCAATAACCTGCAATCACTAATAAGTTCATGATTCTGTACTTTGTCGTCTTCCAAGAGTGAGTACTGCTCCTCCTCTGGAGCAATTGCTAATTTTTTGAAAAATTACTATCCTGAATAGATTTTGAGATATAAAAAGCACTCCCTCCGTCTCAAAATGTTCGTCCGATCCATGAAACCAAAACTTAAATTTGAATTATTGGTTTGTCTCAATTAGAAGAATCGAAAAAGAAAAAAATCACTACGACTTTTACCCCAATTTCTTTTGATAATTATCTGAATTCTACGTAGCTAATTTTTTTTTTCTTTTATTGAGACAAATCAATAATTCAAAAAAAAAACGCAAATTTAATAAATGCGATTTTTTTTGAATGAGGAGGAAACAGAAAAAAAAAAAAAATTTATTATTATTATTGGGAAACTGGCCTTCTCTTCTCAACCCCCAACTTGAATCCGAGAAAAAAAGCAAAAACAAAACCCATTTTAACCATCATCTCCGATTAGAGTCAAACTTCACCTGATATAAAACTCACTCTTCACCGTCATATCCGTTTACTCCAATCGCTTACACCCACCAATGGCGGATCCCAGGCAAAATACGGAGATCTCATTCGCCGGAACTTTCGCCATCAGCGCTTTCGCCGCTTGTTTCGCCGAGGTATCCCTCCCACACCCGCTTCAATAATTCCAGTATCTCCTTATACAATCCAGTACATTTTAGTTAATAATTAACTCACCATTTTAGCGCATTCTGAATTCGACCGGTGAAGGATTTTGACTTGTTGAGATAGTGCCGTGTATTTTGCCGTCATTAAGACGATTCTGGGTCGATTTTTCTTAAGTAATTGTTATGGGTAGCAGCACAATTGGTATGCGCATAGACGTCATCACGTCAATTTGTTTCCATTTACGAGTTGGGGAAACTGATTCTATGCATAACAGTCACGAAAGTGTGGATTGTGGCAGCAAGTTTTATTTTTTATTAGATTTCGGCAATGATACGGAAAAAGTGAGAACTACTGTATTATGCCAAAATATGGGCTTTACTGGATTGATATGGTATTTGTTTGGATCTCGAGTTTGTGGAGGGATTGCGGAGGGAAAATAAGAGGTAAGGATTTCCCTCCACAAATGCTAACTGTGTTTCCCTTACATGCTATTTGCTTTGCGCGAATCTCTTCACAAAATCTCGATGAATCAAGGATTTGGTGAGGGACCAGGAAAGATAAAAGAAATACACCTTGAATCGTGGATAAAATCCCTACATTTTCTTTTCCCTCCACGAATCATCAAGTGTCGTCATTTGTGTGCCTCTAATCCTCAATTAAAATGCTAAAAAGTCTTAAATACTTCTGATCTTCCATCCTTTCGTTCCTCTCTTTAGCATTCTTGACCAATTGTTGCCGTTATCACATCAGCATGAATATTCGATTTTCAGTGTGGTGATAAATCTGCATTAGTGGTTCCAAACAATTCTGAGCCCAATAAGAATGAGATTTTAATTTTTTTTTGAATTTGAATTGAAAAATCAGTTATGCCCAAGTCAAATGTAGAAGACAAACCATTTTGGCATTTTGTTGTTTTTTTTCTTGCCAAATGCCGAGATATACGGTTGAATCACAGTGGGCGTAAATACATTTCTTTTGTGTTTGATATCACTGATGAATGTGACTGTCCTTAGGTATTGATTGGCATATTGCAGATTGGTTCGTGAAATATATGAATCCTTAATTTGTGCATATGAACTTTGTGCAGTTGTTTACAATTCCTTTAGACACAGCTAAAGTTAGGCTTCAGCTCCAAAAGAAAACAAATGTAGAGGAGGGGGCAGGCGTTCCTAAATACAGAGGTATGCTGGGTACTGTTGCTACTATTGCTAGGGAAGAAGGTTTAGTAGCGCTTTGGAAGGGCGTCGTACCTGGATTGCATCGTCAATTTTTGTATGGTGGCTTAAGGATTGCACTATATGAGCCTGTATGTTTTGAATATTTTCTGTTCCATTGAGTCAGCTAATTTCTCTGTCTTCAAGGTGATAGACTATTGTGTATAAGTGATTTCATGTTTTACAGGTCAAGGCCTTTTTAGTTGGCAGTGAGTACATTGGGGACGTTTCTTTATTCCAGAAGATACTTGCTGCTATGATTACCGGTGAGTGTTTTAGGTAACTGCTGCTTCTTTATTCTTCATGATAGTTGTTTTTTAATTGTTTACATGCACACTATAGCTTACGACTTGCATCAACCCCTTCTCGTGCTATTATCATCACAAGAAGTTATTAACTAAACACGTTGATTGTCTCCTTCACTTCTAATTTTAAGTTGGTACTTGGACATCACACAGGTGCTCTTGCAATTGCAGTGGCTAATCCAACTGATCTTGTAAAAGTTCGACTTCAAGCTGAAGGCAATCTGCTGCCTGGAGTGCCTAAGCGTTATTCTGGAGCCTTGAATGCTTATTACACCATATTTAAACAGGTATGTATTTTTTTAGAAATTTGGGTCCATCAAAATCTGTCGAACTTTCCCGTACTTTTTTAGTCTAACAAAATAGAAGTAGGAAGGACTGGCAGCTTTGTGGACGGGGCTCGGGCCTAATATTGCACGCAATACTATTATAAATGCTGCAGAACTAGCAAGTTATGACCAAGTGAAACAGGTAACATTATGATGCAGAGCCCATTGTTTTGCCTGAGTTATGTTGTTAATTGCATTTTTTTGATATCTGAATATTCTGCCCTATGTTGTCTCTGTCTGTGCAGACACTTCTGCAAATTCCTGGTTTCACAGACAGTGCTTTTACACATCTCCTAGCTGGTTTAGGGGCCGGGTTATTTGCAGTTTGTATCGGTTCTCCTGTTGATGTGGTAAGCATTTCCTTTCACTTCCTACTTCCTTGAACAAGCTAATTGATTAAGCACACTATAGCCTCGTTGGTAGTCGTGTAACAGCAGCAGGCTGTCTACTTATTATCATGTGTGGACTCTTTTTCTATCGGTTCGACGGTCAAGGGTGTTCGGGCCAGCTTACGCGCACCTCGACTAATCCCCTCCCGGTCCGGTCAAAGGCAGGCATCCATGCTGGGACTAGGGGATTCAACAAGAAATTACTTTCTTGTGGCCTGGCGGAATCAAACCTTGGCCAATTGTGTGGGGAGCAAACCCACTGATCAACTAAACTAACCCTTGGGGGCTTCATGTGTAGACTTTGATTTGCTAGCTTTTGAAATATGGTGAAGCTTATGGAAGTCCATATAAGTATGTAGTAGGAGGTGGAAATGTCATCTAATTATTTGAAACTAGACTAGACTTGGCCACGAAACGTACAAGGTTTTCGTCCAAAATGCTGTATCACTTGTTCCACTCAGGTTCTCACACAGCAGGCTTTAAACTGAAATCTTTTAGGGTTCTGTTCCAGGGAGCCTTTTTGTTTACTTGATTTGTTTGTACAATATTTTTGGGTTGAACTTAGGCAATATGTTCTGTAAACAATCTAAACCAACATCTGTTAACTCCCTTTGACCTTTCAGCTTCCTGAGGTTTGAATCCATTCACTCTCAACAATCGGACATTTATTGGTCTCGGTTGCCCTAGGCTAAACTGTTCAGGTTGCCAGGCACTTGAATATATCCTTTTTTGGGATTGAGAAAATGCATCTTAAAAACAAAGGAAATAATCATATCAAAACAAATGCTTCTAATTTTCTTTTTCCACTCACAAACTTTTCCAATCCACTTTTGACAAAAGAACAGAAATTATTGCTTTTATCTCTTACTGCTTTATAGAATAGGGGCCTCTGATGTTAAAAGGGGATCAAACAGTTAATTTCACATTTCTTTTTCGTTCAAAAGTATATATTTCTAAGAAATTAGCTTCATTATGTTGACAGAGTTTCTGTATTTCAAGTGAACTTGATGAAAAATCCACATCACCCGACAGAGAGACTCAATATACGTAAATGTAGTTCTCCAAACTTATCAGATCGTCGCTAGTTAGTAGCTACTGTACTTATTCTGGGTATTGCATCACAATCCATGCATGAACGGTTGTTTATATTCGTCAATGTCAATTTGTTGGAGTTGCTGGCAATTATGTTCACTCAATGTCAGCTTGGATATCTGGTTATTATGTTTTAGGTTAAATCCAGAATGATGGGAGATTCTATCTACAAAAGCACCTTAGACTGTTTCATCAGAACTTTGAAGACTGAGGTACAAGGTTTTTTTTTTTTTGTGTGGGTTTTTTCAGCTTTTAATCTGTCAGTGCGTTATGGAATCTACTGTGTCATTATTGCCCTCTACAATCTTAACATTGAGAGGGCAACCAACATTTCAAATTTCCTACAGCATTGAAGATCTACTTGATCCAGTTAGAAAATATTGTTAGCAGAGTTAAAACCATTCTTTTTGGGCTATATGCCTTTTGTTTCTTCTTAGTGCTTGCATCATTTGCACCTTCTTAATCACTTCAAATATGACGCTTTTAGGTGAAGCAGTTCTCACTTCTCTTACCACGGATAGTGGCTTTCTTGTATCTTCATGCACAATAAAAGAAACTGATTGCTATTACATATGCTAACTTCTCATATGCCTGGTCAAAACAAATGATTCAACACTTTTTAACATGAGTTTGTTCGTACTTATATCCAATGGTGTCTTCTTTATTAAGTTACAATGGTATGTCATATGTACCACTTGATTGCATGGAGTCACTTTTTGGTCTTGGGCTGTCGGGTTTTAGAATCCATATTTGAAGATGAGATTGTTAGCTCCACAGTTAGTCAGAACCATTCCAGAATCCCATAGCCCTTTCCTAAAGGGAAAATTTGAAAATTTACCCTTCTATTTTCCTCGTGTAGTTTTTTGTCCCTTCCTTACAACTGAATTTTGACTTAGTCATAAAGACATGGTTCCAGTTCTGTACTACTCTTTCTGCTTCTTGCTACCTAAACTTGAACTTCAGTTCACTCATGCGATCAGCTGACAGCATGCTGCTAAGAGGGAAAAAAAATATGCTGGAATAACTCCTTTATCATATTGACTGCTGCTTTTTTGTTTCAGTAGTGCTTGTTTGGCTGTATTCACTGTTCTCAATTTCTCATGTCGGATTTGATGTTTGATTTAGTACTAAATCAAAATTTGGTGTTGATTGAGGAGATACTAGTACTGACACTATTATCAAGCTCAATCAAGTAGTTACTAATTCTAGTTAACACACTGCAGGGACCCTTAGCCTTCTACAAAGGATTCATCCCAAATTTTAGCCGGATTGGAATTTGGAATGTTATCATGTTCCTGACTCTAGAGCAAGTAAGATATCTGGATTCTGTGATTTTGACATATGTCCTCTAGCAGGAAATTTTTAGCAATTACGGCATGCTAAATTCTTGCTATAGGAGAGGGTATTTTTGTTTATCTCGGACTTGAAATTGACAATCTTTCTTCTTTTGTTTGTAACAGGCCAAGAAATTCTTTGTAATAGCAGTTTAGATGGAACCACATAAATTATCAAATTTGGCAATGGGGGTGCAGCTTTTGATTGTCATATGCCTTCTCATCTCTCAAACATTTTCATAGGAGTGGTACAAGTTCCCTTCTTCCATTAGGCTTTCCATTTCAAATCCAATAGTAACAAGAAATTCAGGTCTTCAAACTTACGAAACAGACCTACAGCTTGATACATTCAAAGGTTGCAGTGGAGCACACCCCCTTGTGTTGTACAAGCTGCTTTTGTCTCGGGTTATATCTAATGGAATCTACCATAATAAGCAGAAATGCTATTCCTGTTTAAAATGGGTGAGTTAGAAAGTCATTTGCGAGCATACAAAGTTATACGGCGGGTGACAAAAAGTTGGTTACAGGGGTTAAATTATTGATCTACATTGGTAGATTCAATATATGTGTATTTGTAACAATACATTAGACGGAGTAATATTTCATGAGCAATGATGTAATTCCTCCATCGAAATTCTACTTGATCTCAAATCCATGATGTAGAATAATGCTTGAGAACACTGTACTGAATCTCCATTGAACTTCAATTCATATGGTATAGTTCGACTGCCCGGTACTTCAATTCAAACGATCAAGAATCGGGGCTGTCAATGCAAGCTTTTCTCTCACGCCCTCCCTTCCTGCAATTTTTGGAAGCACCTTTTGCAGTTAACCAGAAAATACATTATCCTCTGTAAGCTTTTGTCTTCTGAGAAATAATCATAGCAGATTTCTGTTAACTAAAATCTCCTCTCAAGGAGCGAATGCAACAATATTGCAAAGAAAATCATTGCCAATTCTAACAAATGGCAATTGTAATTTGCTGCATTCTGACCCAACAATGCTTCACGCCCAGTGTACGAAAATACAGAGACCGGACGGTGCTGTCGAGGGCTGTGGCGTCAACCAGAAGTCCCGTCTCGGTTATGTCCACTGTTCATTTTTTCCGCTGCTCATAAACTCCCTAGCCTTGGTACCTGAAGTTTGATACTTTGATCATTATCAGCATCTGAAAGTGTAACATCCAAGTTCAGGATTTGCTTTGTTAGCAGTGAGGAAGTGGTCACCAAAAATCTTTACAGTTGCAACTACCATCCAAGAACCTGTGGTATCTGTTAACATCTCTCACAATAATCTCCCTCTCCACCACTCTACTGATGTACTTAAAAGCCTCATGACAATCCCTACAAATCCTCAAATTCTTCACAATCCTCAAAGGCTTCCCCGGTGGTGCCGCTCCACTCACCAACCCAAAAGCCAATGCCAACTTCTCACTGTGGTACATTAGCGCTTCCTGTTTCTCTCTTTCCCCCACTTCGTGCAACATCTCCTCCCAACGCGGCACATAACCCAACTTCCCTATCTCCTCAATCAACTCTGCCAACTTTGCATATATCTCCTCTGTCTTCTCGTGCCTCTGATCCGCAGCCAAAAATACATGAACCTGTCCTTGCACTTCGATCCAACTCCTCCCCCCCTTTTTCCTCACCCTTCCATCTTTCATCAGCTTCCTTACTTCCTTAACCTCATCCCACCTTCCTGCACCCGCAAATGCATTCGCAACAATCACGTAAGCAGAGTCATCACATGGATCAAATCTCAATAATCTCTTGGCCATAGTCCAAGCCATTTCCACATTACCATGTTGTGCACAACTGGACAACAGTGCACGCCACACAGGTGCGTCTGGCTCAAATGGCATCGTCATTGCAATCCTCTCACCATCCTCCAATCGCCCTGCTCGACCCATTGCACCCACTAAACACGTATAATGCTCTAACGAAGGCTCCAACCCATAATCAACTCTCATCCTACTCAACCACTGTTCAGCCTCCCCAGCAAAACCCGCATTGTGAAACGATGAAAGAATCGCTAGGAAGCTATATTCATCCGGCTTAAGCCCCGTATTTTCCATTTCGCCAAACAGCTCCACCACTGAATTCCAATCCCCTTGTTGTGCAAACCCTGCCATCATTGCATTCCACCCGATAACACTCATCTCTGGCCTCAGCTCATCAAACACCCCTCGAGCCTCCGTTACCAAACCACATTTCCCATACCCATCAATCAAAGCGGTCCCGATGATAACATTCGAATCAAATCCGGTCACAACCGCGTGCCCGTGAATTATCCTACATTGCTCCAACGCAGCAAGCCCAGCTGCCGCACGAAGGGCTCCCGATACAGAATACATAGTAGACCCAACCCCACACTTCCTCATACCAGAAAAATAAGACAAAGCCTCGACCGGTCTCGAGTTCTGCGCAAGCCCGACGACGATTGCTGCGTAACAGACTTCGTCTCGTTTGGGAATTTCGTCGAACACCTTCATAGCATGGTCTGGGAGGTGGGTCTTGGAGTATAAATTGACGAGGGCGGAGGCGGTGAAGGGGTGAGTGGAGAGGGAGATCTTAAGAGAGAGAGCGTGGAGTTGGAGGCCGAAGGAGAGACAAGGGAGGGAGGCGCAGGACTTGAAGAGGACGGAGAGAGTGCGGTGGTTGGGGAGGGTGGGGTGGCGGAGCATGGAGACGAAGTGGAGGAGAGAGAGGGAGGAGAGAGAGAAGGCGGAGATGAGGGCGGTCCAGGAGACGACGTTCGGGGAGGGGATGTGGTGGCGGAAGAGGCGGAGGGCGTGGGAGGGTAGGTTCGATTTGGAGTAGAGGGTGATGAGGTTGTTGAAGACGGAGCGGTCGGTGGTTAGGGTTTTGATGGCTTGGGCGTGGGCGCGGCGGGGGTCGGCGGTTTTGGGTGGTGGTGGCGGAGGTGTTTTAGCCGTTGGGGGGGCGGTTGACGACGGGGACCACGTTTCATCGTCAGCATTGAGAGATGAGAGCATTCTCCCTTCGTGTACTTGGTCAGTTTACTCCCAAGGTGTGGCAGTCTAGTGTTCAGGGTACTTGATACTTTCTCCGTCCCGGTTTGTTTATCTTTTTATTATTTGTGACCTTCTATAAAATTATCCATACGTTTTAATTTGTAATGATTTTTATATGTAATATGAATCTTGTTTAATAAATCTCAATTAATTTTATATATTTTTTAAATTATGTAAAATATTATAGATTGTGATATTAATGAACAATTTTTTGAAGGGCACGTATGTCAAAGTTGGACAAACAAATTGGGACGAGGTCAAGGTTCGAGCTGTGTTATCGATGTACCTTTGAACCTTGTCCTCGGGCGATTCCAGGCTGTGTTTCTCAAGCTCTTGGTGGGGCAGTAGTAGCCATGGCTCTTTGGTCTCTTTTCGGGTCCGTCGCCGCTTTGGAGTTCTTATGGTCTTGCCTGAAAAAGGCTGATACGTCTGGTTGCCCCCTCCTTCACCCTTTAGAGTAGCAAAAAAAAACAAAAAACTTAAGACAGTTTTGTAGGAAATACTGTTTAACCCTGAACTGTGGGCCCGCAGGCTGCTCTAAAACCAAAGTGGATTTCATCCCAGCTGAAAAATTGGATAATAATTTGAACCATCTATTTTGCAGAATTCGACTAAGTTAATTATGTAGAAGATCAAGTTTGTCATAGATCAACAACTCTGGAACCGAATTACTCCTATATTATTTTCGGAAAAAGGAACAACCAATGTGACTTCAGAATTGCACTTTGAATACATTTCATTCGTTGATGTAGATATCGATATCCGATCCACTGTATTTATTTATTTATTTATTTTTGCAAAGATCATCGTGAAATTCTCCAACGCAAACGGTTCGGGACTATTTTTTGGATTCCGAATGAATCCCAATTTAAACATGACCGAAAAGGAAAGGCCTGATTCAAAGACAGCACCAGCCCCCCAAGTCCAAGCATGTTCAATCTCACAAAGTTTTCATCCAACTTCAAAGAAAAAGTCCACGTACTGAAAATTAACAGAACAAAGTTTTCCAAAAGTAGCTCAGGCGACAATTTTAGGTAAAAAGCCAATTCATTCATTTCTCTAAAAAACTCCCAACATGACTATTTGCGAAACTACTTGTCTTTTTAGCACTTTTAGCCAATTCATTTCTCTTAAAAAACCTTAAGCACTTTTAGTCCCTTTAGCACTTTTGGAAAACAACTTGACTTTTTTGAAAAACGACCCCTAAGTAGGTAAGAATTGGAACATGTCAGAATCAAAACTCGGCTATCCGCATGCGTCCAAAGTGTTGTCTATGTTCTATATCTAAATTTGGAAGATACCAAAAGGTTGATTTATTACAAAGTAAGAGTACTTTGATTCCAAGCCCACTCCAAGGATACGATAAAATCACAAACCAATGTACAAGTATAGCAGAGAGCTTCGTCTTTTTTAACAAATAACAAACCAA
>JAOTQK010000001.1:23813424-23836223 GCA_025642025.1 Rhododendron ferrugineum
TGGGTGGGTGTGTGTAATGTAGTGATTTAAAAGCCTATTTTAGCAATCAACATTTTATATTTGGGAAAATGACGGCTCAGGACGTGTTTTGATAATTAATACTCTCAAAGGACAAACCAAGAACATTTGTTAATGCTGAAAACGTCCTTGACAGGTATTAATTATCAAAACATGTCATTGACCGTTATTTTCCCTTTATATTTCCACCCTGTGTTGTATAGAGAGGAATGGGGCTATGCTTGGCCCTGCCCCAGTTGTGCCCTAAATACGGGGTTCATATTGTGCCTAGTAAAAGTGATTCATATTGTTCAACTCATCTAGTTTGTTATGTATGCAAAAGTCCCACTGGTCGGATATGGAGTGGCATAAAAAAACACGTTTGCCTTGCAAAAAAAAAAAAAAACTTAATGACTTGTATGATATTGAGAATAAACTTCAAGATAAATATGTACTATCAATCATGTTGTTACGGACACTCGATCAATGTGATTTTCCGCGTGCGTGACACACTCATAAATAAACCAAACAAACTGAACATCTAAATCCCTGTTTGGTCTTGATATATTCATCGCTTATGTTTAGCAAGCCTCCCCATATCATAGTCTAGAGCCTAAAATTAAGAGAATTGTCATAAATGCCGTCATGGTTGGTTGTTAGACTAAAAGTAAGGCATACTAATTGACAATCGTCATAAAATCTTCGTAATTTTATTTCGTGTCTGAATTTAGACGTAATTGTATTCAGACTAATCGTATCTAGATTCAGGCAAATAAATAAGCAAATGAGCGAGACAACCAAACAGACCGTAAGTAGGATGATTCCTTCGTAGTTTTTTTTTCCCCCCTGGTCAAAGGAAAAATCTTCTACCCCTACTAAATTTAAAAAAAAAATTACACATTTCTTTATCTATTCTTCTGAAATTAAAATTCTAAAAAATCCCTAGGAAATGGAGTGGCCGCATCATTTTTCTCCATAAAGCAGGAAATTAGAGCAGACTGGGGCTGTTACCATAAAGTTGCAGTATCCACAAACCCCATAAACATCCAATCACATCCCACCACCTTCAACCTCTCTCTCTCTCTCTCTCTCTCTCCCAGTAGATCGCTCTATCTCCTTCAGTGGAGAGTGTTTCTCTCTCTTCTTTCTCAAAGATTTTAGATTCTTCCTTCAGGCTCGTTAATTTCCTTTTCCCATTCCCATCATCTTCTTTAAGCTTTCTTGCCTTTTTCTTCTGTTCCCAAGCTGAGCTCAGGGAAAAAAGCAAGAAAAATCACACGATTTTCGTGTCTTTTTCCACAATTCCCCTGCATTCAGGATCCACCCCTTTCACAGTTGTTGGTTTTCACTTCCAGCTTTTTGGGTTTCCCTTGGATTTGCTTCTGAGGTTTTCCTTTCTTTTCCCTCATTTTCTTTCCCTAGAAAGTAGAAACTGTCCTGGGTTCAGATCTTTAAGGGGTTTTCTTGGGTGTTAACAGTTTTAGGTACTTATTTCTTCAATTGTTACAAAAATCTCCAGGACATTTTCTGCAATTTTGGAAAAGTGGGTCTTTTTTAGATTCCTCAAATAAGGTTGGCTATTGAGATAAAGATATTCTGATTCCTCCCAAAATGCCTCTTGATTTAACACTGCTATCCCCATTGTGAAAACTCACTCCCCTTTCCATTTCCTATCTACCTCCTCTGCCTTCTCTTTCTCTGTTCTTTCCCCTGTTTCACCATATATATTCATATAAAAAATTCCAAAATCGCCAATACGATTCAATTATGAGCCCAGAAATTTCACCATCATGAGGTGGGGAATGGAGATTCTCTCGCCGGCATCGTACCATTCGGGCCCGAATTGGTCGCTGGAGGAGAGCCGGAGCACAAAATGGACCCCGGCAGAGAACAAGATGTTTGAGAATGCTCTAGCCATCTACGACAAGGACGCGCCGGATCGGTGGCAGAGAGTCGCCGCCATGATACCGGGGAAGACGGTTAGGGATGTGATGAGGCAGTACAAGGAGTTGGAAGACGACGTTAGTAGTATTGAAGCAGGGTTGATTCCAATTCCGTGGTATAATAGTGCTTCTTCCCCTTTCACACTGGAGTGCGGAAATGGTCATGGGTTTGATGGGTTCAAGCAGGGGTATGGCCCCGGTGGAAAGCGGTCGTCGTTGGGTCGGGGTTCGGATCAGGAGAGGAAGAAAGGGGTTCCATGGACTGAAGAAGAGCACAGGTCAGTTTTACTGAATTTTGAAATTTTTGGTCTGTTTATTTTCTTATTTATTTGAAATGCAGTTTCATATGGATTTTCTGAACTTAGGTTAGTTTTGAGAGCTCTTTTTGTCTTGTGGGTATCACATAATTTTGTTCATGTTTTGGGCAATTATGGTCAATTGACTTGTGGGTACAATTTGTCATAAATGTTCTCCAGTTTTTTAGGCTTTAGTTTATGCATTTTCTTCTTTTTGACACGGGTTTTGGGTGACTTTAGATGAAAATTGGGCTCTATACTCAATTGACAAAGGGCTATAATAGGCCATATATGTTTCCAGCAACACGATTTGGTTAATAGCGGTCAAGATCTGGGACTTAGTTTGCTCCCTCCTTAGATAAACTTCTCAAGTACTGTCAACTTTTGGGACTTAGTTTGCTCCCTCCTTAGGTAAACTTCTCAGGTACCAGTCCGTATAAAGTTTTGCTGCGGCTTTAATTAGACTCCTCGCAAGTAGGCGGTAGGATCGGAATTCTAGATTAGTCGAGGTACACGTAAGCTGTCTCGGACACTTGAGTTATAAAAAAAGCAACATGAATTTAGTTGTGAAGATTTGAGCATAAAACTTCTCCAGTTTCCTTAGCTTTAGCTTCTAAAATTTTTTTTGGACATGGGTTTGGACCATTTTAGAAAATTTTGGACTCTGGTCAATTGACAAATGGGTATAATAGGCCTTAAATGCTACAGCTGGCTTGATGATAGAAATTCTCCAGTTTTCTTAGCTTAGTCTCCACATTTTCGCATTTTTGACATGAGTTTTGGACCATTTTAGCCCAGTTTGGGCTCTTTTGGTCAATTGACAAATGGGTATAAATGTAGCAGCAACCAGCATTTGGTTTGTGATTGACTTGATGATAGAAATTCTCTAGTTTGCTAAGCTTAGGCTCTACAGTTGCTCCATTTTGACATGGGTTCTTCTATCATTACAGGTTGTTTCTCTTGGGCCTGAAAAAATACGGCAAAGGGGATTGGAGAAACATTTCACGTAATTTTGTGGTAACTCGAACGCCGACTCAAGTGGCTAGCCATGCCCAGAAATACTTCATTAGGCAGCTTTCTGGTGGGAAAGACAAGAGAAGAGCTAGCATTCATGATATAACCACCGTCAATTTGAACGATAACCAAACTCTGTCGCCAGATGATAAAATGCCGCCTTCGCCAGACCATTCAATTGCAATTCCCCAGCATCCGAATCCTGTTTCTGTGCCCAGAACACAATTCCAATGGAATCAGCCAAACGGCGGATTGGATTTCAGCCGAGCACATGGAAACATGTTCATTTCCTCTCATGGGATGGACTCATATGGGATTCATATGCATGAATCTCATGTTGGATCCCCAAGCATCGGTTTTCGGATGCAATCCACTCACCATCACTACCCTCATGGATGAGATTGTTGTGCTTTATTTAGTTTTTTTTTCTTGTGTTTTTTTTTTTCCTGGTCTTTTGTGAATATGTTATTTGGCACTTGGGTTAGTTAGTCCTTAGTATTTTGAGCATGATATTGGAGCCAGGACTTGTATTGATTTTGCTTAGAGAACTTCAAATTCAGGAATGTGGTAACAAGACAATCTCAAAACTTGGGCCTTTCTGTTATACATGTTTTTCGCTGCAACCCTGGAACTTGCACGGACAGAACTTGGGTGAGAGATAGGCATTCGCAGATGAGGAAGCAAAAAAAATCTTTGAAACTACGGTTGATCTCAGTGACGACTTTAAACCATTGAGTGACAGGCTGATAAGGACTCGGTATAGAGTTTGGCTTCGAGGCAAGAGAGCGAACCAAAAGCTGTTGATCTCACTATGAGACCTGAAGAATGATTCTGCTCCATTGCAAAGATCAAGATAAAGATCGAGAAATGAAGTCTTTGAGTACTTGTTTGGATAGAGAAGAAATTCGAAAGATATCAGCAAGAGAATAAAGCACCTTCAATCACTAGTTGAAAGCTTTTCACATCTCAAGCAAAGACATGTTTATATAGAAGTTCTTTCTTGTCAGTGATATCCATTATATATGAAAGATTCACCAGTTATCTTTGTTTGAGCCAAGAAAATGCAAATATATCCCTATTGGAGCTTCTGCTCTTCAGTCAAATGGTTTATGCCAACTGATAGATACTTGAAAATGGCTGAGTCACAGTGCAGTCCTGATGATTAATTCCGCCCCCCCCCCCCCCCTTGGTTGTTAGATAATTGGGTATCTGGTCAACTTGACTACACCTCCACTAACATAACCCTCCACTAATGTAAGAGCCATGCAGTTAACGACCGGCAAATTTTTAGTTATCTAACTTGGGGGCATCTGGAGTTGCCTTTTTTTGCTGCTTGGTTGCCCTAATACAGATTTTAGTCATCTGATTTTCATTCACCAAATAGGCCAATTTGACCATGATTGAGCTGCGATATTTAGTAGAAAGCTGACTCTACATTCCACTGTAATTTCAAAGCATCATATGCTTCAATCAATCTCTCTCTCTCTCTCTCTTGCTTTTAATTTTATTAGACAAGTCTTCTTCTTTATTAGATCTTCCCCAAGGAACCCTTTTAGAAAGAGGAGAAGATCCTATATGTAGGAGCATTAGCTAGTGATTATATTTAACGTTATGTCGGTACAAAGCAGATTCATTCTGGATTACAAATCTAATCCAGTATATAAGGTATCTTTACAACAAATTAACCAATTCTCCTGTAGATTTAACTCACATGAGATGTTTCTCTCTCCTTAATCCAGTTTTTAATGTAGTGGTGACTCTGTTTCAATAGCGGGTTACTGTTCAAGTCAATTGAGCATCATGGTTTTGTAGTGGTGGTCTTGGTTCCTCCACCGACACACATTTATGTTGGGTCCCATATCTGTGCGGTGAACAAAGAGCTGAGACATAATAGAGAGCAGAGTCTAAATTTGTAGTCATTAAGCATATGATTGTCAAGTTCTGTTATAAATCATAAGCCCAATGGAGTGCATAATTGAATGACGAATTTCAATTATAATTTGCTAATAATTCTTCTAAGTTAATGAATTTCAAACACACTTGCTTTTGTACGACCCATCAATTTAGATCTCTCTCTCTCTCGACATGCACCCCAGATGCATACGAGTACGGAGCAAGCTCCTGCCCAGTGCATTACCCTCCAGTCTGGTCAAGTTTATACACGAAAAAAAATTAACTTGATCGAACATCGATAGATATATGAAAAAAAAAAAGATTTATGTGAGAAAAAATGACATGAGAAAACAAGATTTGCAACTATCCCCCATTTTTTCTTGCCCAAATCTGTTTCGTTCACGTAGCTATCGATGTTCGATCAAGCTACTTTTTCTCACATTCATTTTAATCGACGAGCTCTACAAACGACGATTCTGATCATTCTAAATAGGGGCCCACCAAGGACCAAGACGGTAACAACACTGGATGGGAGCTTGGTCCCACAATTACATGATGACGTAGTCCTCCACTGTCTCCATTTCACCAAATTCAACTGGTTTTTTGTTTTTCCTCCTTGTTGATCATGACTCATGCATTCAACCAGTACAGTTTCAACCCATGGTGGTCATGGGTAGGTCAAGAGAGTCATAGAGTAGATGTCCAAACCAAAAATGACAAAAAAGTAACAACAAATTTCACCAATTTGTACTTGTGCTGTTTCCACCTCTTATTCCCTGTTGTGTTCACTTTTCTGCTGCAACTTTCTTTGACATCCCCAGTAACCGCCCTTGTCACTTTGCATATGGTATATTCAGTCCCCACCCCTTAAGCAAAGAATTCCAAGGGCAACAGCAAGAAATATATGGTCATTCCATTTAGCTTTTTGTGTAGGAAGTGACAAATCCAATCCACTCTCTTTTTCAAAAGCAGAAAAGCCTTTATGCTAGCAAGTTGCAGAGTAAAGCACCTTCCCCACTTTATTCTCAACTCAATCCACACATTAACTAGTAGTAATTTCAACCACATACAATACAATACCAGGGGTAAAGCTTTCGGTTAACTTGTTCCGGCCCCTCGCTATTGCGAACAATATTCTGATTCTTCTCCCCTTGTGTGTGTATGTGTACAGTAATGATGTCCGGTGGGAGATTCAATCAGTGCTTGTTGTAACTTAGATTTAACAAAAGCTTATTATGCTACAAGCAGAAGCCAAAAGCATCAAAATGAAGCTTCCGATTTACTGATTCTTTTCCCTGCTTATTTGAGCTATTATACTAACTACTATATACGAGGAAGCAGAAGCTGCCTCAAACAAACTGGCATAAATTTCATAAAGAACCAAAAAACACACACAGGCATAATAAGCCACAGTAAATCTGCAACATAAAGGATTAAAGAACACAAGGACGGAAGCACAAAATGGAGTATATATCTGAAAGCCACCAATTCACAAAATAGGTCCTTAGAGACAGATACCCAATAGTTAGGTACTTATAAGGCAGCATTCAAATGAGAAAGGACAATAGAGTGGAGGTATGATCATTTAATAATGCAACTGTATTGATACTTATCACATATTGCTACTTTCTATGACATGGGTTCAATAATTTAGGTTACCTTTTGCTTTGCTTTTAGGTAATCCGAAATTTTATTGGAGTACAAACATTATGGAAAGACAAAAAGTAGAAGGCATACCTTCCAAATTACAAGAAGTTATCAACTGAAACAACTGTGCATTAGGGAGGGATACAACCTTAAGGAGAATTTGCCAAGAAGTTAATCCCTTCGAGACTCATATCCATCTTAAGCCAAGTTCCATGCACATGCAGCTGATAATTGCCAAAACAAATACCCTTACTCAGAATTTCAATACAAAATAGAAGTCCTGAGACACACCAACATACGGCAAGGCGTAGGAATCATGAATATGTTGAGGTATTTACTAAGGAAATGGAAAATGATAGGGAAACAAAGAATGTTTAGCAGCTTCACTTCATTAACTTTTTCTTTGCATTTCTATCGCTACCCACAAATCCCTCCACAAAGATATGATCAATATGCAGCCTAATTACGACTACCAACAAGTGGCAGACCGAATATTGGTATAGCTTATGCAATAACTAGATGCAAAATTGCAATGGGGAGTACAGACTGAAGCTTACCAAGTGGGAAATTTGGATAATTGCTGGCCCATCTCTGCCTTCCGTCATTGGATTAAGGAACTTAGACCTTCAGCCAGCAGTGCATCACATGACTGATCACTCAGAAAGCTTCTGGTTAATGCTTGTTAACCCAAAGCCAAAGGGAAATAAAGGGTCATTGGAGTTCTCCCCTGAATGCATTGGCAGTTGTTCAACCCTTTTAAACCATGTCATAGGGAGTCTTCCTTGGAACTCATAATCTCCAAAGAGAACATCTGCAATTCCCTCTCCCTCGCTCCCGGGCAACCAAGCGGCTACCAGGCCATCTATCTTTTCCAAGAGCCATGGCTCTAAAACTAATGGCCTTCCGGAGATTAGAATCACCAATGTGGGAACTTTGTCCGCAACTGAGCTAATGAGTTCAGTTCCATTAAAAGGGATTGTGAGCTCCGAATTGTCGCCCACAGTTTCAGCATATGGTTCCTCACCAACGGCTACAATGGCAAAAGAGAATTCTTGAGTTGCAAAGGTGTCAGCTGATGGGCATTGCTCGTACACCAATTCCGTTTTATCTCCCACTGCTGCTTTAAGAGCTTCCAAAATAGTTGTGCCTGAAATGCAAATGATATCATCAGTCTAATCTCAATATGCTTTTGTTAAACTATTAACTAATTAACAAAAAGTAAAGAGTTCATTCAAACAGTTTATGTCAAACAGTTTATGACTCCAACAAAGGACATAAACATTTAGACTTAATGTCATCCCCCCCAAAAATATGAAATCAGTCTACAAAAAAGACATTTGAAAAGTTTGTTTGTCTCAAACATGTGAGTTTGACCATGTTAGAAATGGCTCATTCACAACAAATACTAGAAAATGCGATTGTGTTCACACAACACAATCGCGTAAGGTGTAACTCGGGAGTAATTAGATATTTTCCTGTCTTTATGAAAAGTAAACGCAGGTAATTAAATAAGAGACATATACATATTGTAGACACAACAGACTTAATATCTGTTCTATTTTATGCCCACACAAATCTTTGTACGACTCATTAATTCACGATCACATTCCTAGATCCAAGTGGTCCCTAAGGGTATATTTATATAGTCTGTATCTGTAGACTGTATGTGGAAGAGAGCAATCAAATGATTGTTAACAAGTACATGAAAGTGGAGATATGAATGCAAGCATAGCTTTGTACTATCTATGCTATTGTACATGCCACTAGTGTAGTGAAGAGAGTATGTGCATTGTTTGTCATCAACGACCCCACCTCCATCAGCCAAAACCATGCCAATCATCATCATCATCTTTTCTAACGTGAACAGAGAGTATGCTTTTAATGAGATGATATGCAAGCATAACTTTGTACTATCTTGCTACTGTGCACGCCACTAGAGTAGCGAAGAGAGTTTTTGTGCATTTTTTTGGTTATCAACAACCCCACCTCCATTGGCCGAAACCATATCAATCAGCATCAGCTTTCCCAATTGAGAATAGAGAATTTGCTTTTAATAATTATGTGTCAGGCAACTTGCGGAATATTACATACCAATAGTTATTCTGCCGCTGGCTCCATTCCAAGTAGCTGTCCAACCCCCACACTGATATCCAAGATTATCAGCATGTGTTCCAGCAACAAGAATTCTTACAGCATTCCTATTTAAAGGAAGAAACGGTTTCCTTGGATCCTTTCCATTCTTTAACAAAACCAAGGACTTGCGAACCGCCTCACGAGCAAGTTCTCTATGCAGCTGAAGCAATATCAGAGAAATATAATTGTCTTTAAGTCACAAGTCTAGTTACCAATAACCTTCAACGAATAAAAATTGACACAAGATGAGGACAGGAAGCAACTAATTCTGCACAAAAAATTTAGAATTTAGCATGGGATTATGGTTAGTGAGTGAAAAGGTAAACTACAAGCACGAACGACATACAGAAACAAATGGACGTGTTACTGTGAATATGTTTGTGTAAAATTTGTTCTTCTGTCTGATCCGATATAATCCCTTTTTCGAACAAATTTTGAGCTAACCAAGGCGATTATTGCCTCACCACTTCTTGTCACTTGTATACTACAGTTCAACAATCAAAACACTCCAGTGATCTAGGTTCTTTAGAGGTATTTACTTAGATCCAAATACGAACACAAAATGCTGCTAGCCCTAATTCTTCTTCTCGCTTCATTTTCTTAAATTCTCCCAATGTTTATTTCGATCAGATACCAAGCCAGATGGAAGCACACATGAACCAATTGGTTTTGGTTCTATGTTTCGAGTAGTTCTATCACCTTCAAATATATGAAAACCATTTGGCTTTGCTTCTTGCCTTCTTGGTCACTTTAGATACTTAAAGAGGGTAAAAACTTAAGATCAAATAATAGAAGGAAAACAAGGCCTATTTCACAATAGATGTTCGATCCACAGCCATATATATCTAACTGTGAGAAGTTCCCCATGATCACACAATACATGGCATGGTTATTCATACGGCCACACGGATACGAATATGGGTATGGAATTTGCTTTTTGCATGCTTGAGTCAAAATGACTAAAGTGTTTGAAAAAACCCTGTTTTTACTCCGAAATTTAATAATTATGAAGATCAGAATATTAGACATACCGACGCTGACATATGAACCTAAATTTACCGACAGATGCCAAGACAGATGCAAAGGCACTAATTTCCTAAAATGGTACTCAAAGTGGTACAATACTCGTCACACACCAACAAAGTTCCCAAACAATGATAGGAAGCCCATCATTCTTTCCAACCCTCGACAAATTAAGAAGAGACAATCTGCTGATTAGTAGAACGTTGTCCTTCACAAATGAGAAAATATCTTTTTGGGCATGAAACCTGGAAAGGCTGGTAATGGAATGGAAAAAAAATGAGATACAAAAGTTTGCCCATTGAAAAACCAAGCATGCCCAATTTATTCCCAAGTAGATGTTTAATGATGCCCCCACACATGATATTCTCACTACTTTCAAATCGAAAGACACTAGGCAAACTTTCATGCGATGTTTGGGAGTCGTAAAGAAAAGGCAAGTGAATGTAGGGGATATAAAGCCTCAAAATACTACAAAAACGATACATGAATAATTAGTTCAGCTTAAGCAGAAAAGAGACTTTTTTTCCTAACAAAAAATACAGCGTATACGCTGTATGGTGAAGCCAAGAGGCAATGCATATAACTTTGAGAAAAGAGAAGTCTACCTTGCAACCAACTGTTTCTAGCAAAGATCTATCAGTCAGGGGATATTCAAAAACTCCAGCAACGAACTTCACTCTCAGGATCCGTTCTACAGCATCATCAATTCTGGCAATAGGTATCTTTCCCGATTCCACTAGATATGTCAAATCCTCAATGAATAGTTTATACCTAAAAGGCACCATCACCTGCACATATTGTCAGTGATAGAGACAGAGACATCACATTTGAGAAGGAACTTTCTAGCTTGGTTTTTTGGGAATAAAAGTTTGATTTCTACCATGTCAATTCCAGCATTGACGGATAACAAGACGGAATTTCGATAGTTAGAACCATATGGATGAGAAAGTCGATCAAGTGCTTCAGAGTCGGAAATGACAAAACCCTGCAGCATAAAGTTGGGTTAAGATATACAGTTTCATGTTTGGTGCAATTAAGGGTTCCAGGAACAATGTCTCTTTAAGCCAACAAAAGGTGCAAAAAATCATTGTCTAGTTGGCAGAAACAATGTCTCAATGAGACAATGAAACAAATAAAAAAGCAAAAGAAGAGCAGAACTCGACTACATGATTCCAAAATTCGGACAGCTTGTAAGATGAATTAATAAAGAAATCTAGACATGAACAATTGGCAAACAATGCAGCGTAGGATGAGAACCGAAATTTAGCACCCCAAAATGGGAGGCAATGTCTGAAAATATTGGTGTGATTAGATACACGCATGCTTGAGATTTAACAATTCTGAAACCACAAAGTTAGGCTAGAACTACCTTGAATCCCAGTTTTTCTTTGAGAACTTGTGTTAGGAGAAAATGGTGAGAGTGCAGTTGCCTCCCATTCCAGCTAGAGTAGGAGACCATGATAGTGCAAACTCCCCGAGAAATACAGTCCAGATAAGGTGCCATATGGATTCTCTCCAACTCATCATACGATGCAACTGTATTGCCCTCATTAGTACCTTTGTTTGTCCCCCCATCTCCAACAAAATGCTTGGCACATGCGACAACATTCTCTCTGGCATATAGAAAGTGCACTAGATTTAAGAACTGAGATCGTCAGGGAAGCATATCAACCATCAATATAGGAACTGAAGATAATATAGAACTTGATGAAAATCAAAAAGAAAACAATTCACTATTGCAGAAGCTGGGAATTCATAGCTGTTTTGTAAGGTCATGAAATTTTTGTTTACTGTTTGGAAAAACCATGTCTCTGAAGGAGGTAGGGGCGGTGGCTGGGGGAGGGGGCAGAAGAAGAAAACTTATTTTGGAAAACAAACCATTTTTTAAAATTACAAAAACATTTTTTAAACATAAATATCACTAAATGTTTCCAATTATTCGGCAAACAATAATAAAAAAGAGTTCCCACAAAAAAAAAAAAAAAATCCGACGAGATCCAAATTGAAGAATCAGCCTATGTAAAATGATGCCATTTAATTATCTTCAGTCAAACAGTCAAAAAGGTTGAAGTAAGCTCCAAAAATTAAGATGAAGACTAAATACAAGTTTGAAAACCAAATATCCATTTAACTTTTCCTGCTCCCGAAACAGTATAACTTTCTTGGAAGGGTTTTATGTTTCTCTTTTCTCTTTTTTCTTTTTTTCCCCTGATCTCAGAAATCGTTTGTGCGTAGGGTGTTAGTCGTAGAGGGGAGGGGAATGGGGTGGGTGGGACTTGAACCTCACCCAAGTGCATGGGAGCATAGAGCCGCCCTTTGCACTTGCACTCCCTTTGCTTGGAAGAGGATAAATAACGTGAATCATACCCAATAGCAGAACATGCAGCACGTTATTTGTGAGAAGAGCACAGCAAGACAGTGCAAGATGAGGACTCCTACCTTCCAGCTACAAATGGGTATCCCTTTGGATGTCCTTGGGGTGGCTGTCCTTGCAAACCTGTAACTATTGAAGTCATCTTTCTAACAATCTCAGTATCTTCACTGTAGCTCTCATAACATCTTCCCCATCTGGGATCTTTACATACCTGCCAGAATCCATTCAACAAATATTAGCAAGAAAGCTATTGTCCAAGGCAAAGAACTCTTACATGAAGGGACAAGATTATGTATTGCAAATTCGCAATGTTAGATACGGATGCATGTACATACAATCAGTTAAATACATAATATGCAGAAATAGAATTTGAAATAAGACATCATTAGGAATATACTCGAAAGCAAATGGGACCAAGAAAAAGTAATCTCTGTCTTGCATCCACAAGAGATGCTATAACTGTTCTTTTTTATCAAACGTGAGCTTATATTTCCTCCATCGTCGATACAAAAAGTGATGTAAGTGTCCAATTAAGGTACTAGTGTAGGACACATATATAATCTCCTGCCCTTACCCTTGTCATATCTGGTGAACAATGGTTACTTTGAGGAGAATTAAAAAGCCCGTGTGTCACATACTAGACAATCAGTAAAAGAACTAGGACATGAAGGCTGTGTTTGGAACCTCTAGACCGTGGATTTGTCCAAACAGGAAAGTATGAAAACAAATCTAGTTGAGTCACTTTAATTGATAACCGAGAACTCAAGAACTATAGCAATGAAGGCCAACTCGGTCTACAGGAGATAATTTTCCCTTCCGCAAGTGTGATTGCATGTTTCCCCTTTCTTCTCAAAACGATCACTGCCTTATGCTCTATAGCGGATAGATAAAGCAATGTGTTGCAGCAAGACAACGGAAAAAGCTCCAATACATAACCCGTATAACTACATATGTTACGCATATGTTGGACAAATGTTAAGCCTCTAAGTGGTAAATGTTAGAGCATCCTCAATGTAATAATCAAAAACCAAAAGGTTGCTAAAGTTAGCAATGTGTGCCAAAAAAAGGGCTCACATTGTAACAATCAAACTTAGCAATCTCTTAACCAATAATCAAATTTGGGTATTTGGATAATCGAAACTAGCAACCTTTTGCCAATAACCAAATTTATTGGACTCCACATCTTCTCAATCAAGTACAACCATCATGGGAAAGTGAAACTCACTCTCCATAAAGCAAATGCTTTATTGTAGGTGAAACTCACTCTCCACTTTGGCAAGTGGTTGTGCATTTAAAAATATTGATCATTTTATGGATTTTAACAAATGCTCTCTACTTTCACTTATTTTACTAGAATGACATTCAATGTAGACCATTAGATTGAGAAGAAAAAAACTGACCGTAAGATTTGAATTTTTGCCAACTCGTTTTGATTATGAGCAAAAAAATAAACAATGTTAGACTTGACATTGCTAACTTTAACAACCTCTAAATGGATAATCAAAATCTGATGTGGCAAGTTTTGATTATTCACTTTCGATTATTACATTGAGGATGCTCTTATGCCTCTAAATGGTTAAAGGTGCATACCGTAAGCACCATTACGCCTATTTGGTAAAAGGTTACACCAATGTTATGCCTCTCAGTGCTAAATGCTATAGGTGCACATCATACGCTAGTGTGCACCGTAGACGTTCTCACCAACATATCAAACATTCAAGTTAAAATAAGTAAACATCCGAACACAAGCATTGAGCACTTAAGATTTGACAATGTTCCACATAACATGCACACACTTGGCGGTAATGAACGCCATCGTTAATCCGGAGGAAAGTGATCACTTAAAAGAGTAACGATGAAGTTAACTACTAAATTCACGTAAACAATCACTACTTACAGCTACACAAGGAGCAAAAACGAACTGAGCGCCACAAGCCCTAACTTCAAGAGCTGTCGCAACCCCAATCCTCCGAACCAATTCCGCATCCCTGCATCAAGTTTTTAGTCGATTAGAGCCTCCGACTCGACAAAAAATAAAATAACAGTGGTTAACTAAGTACATTATAGTCCTCGGTCACATAATTCTCGAGAATGCCCACCCGCGCTCTCAATGCTCTCGCAAATTTCAGCCCACCCAGGTATCCCAAAATCCCAATTATTTTGTTGAAGAATCCGATAGTCATAAGTCCACCTCAAACTCTATAATATGGCCCAACCCAAAACCTAACTTAACTAACCCATTTCTATTTGAACCCATAATCACCGACCCCTGTTCCTTAAACTCTAATAATGCTTCAGAATCCTCCATCCTCTACCCTGATCTACAAAAAACCCCACGCAAAAATTCCCCTCCCAACCCTCAAGCCATAGTACTAGCTATTGTTTTTGATTGATTGTTGTCCCTCAAAAGAAAGGAGAACCCTGAAGATTCTGCAGTTCCACCTCAGAAACGATCTAAACCCATTTCAAATCAGGAGGTTTTGGAGGAATCAATTTCAAAATCGAAAGCCATAATTAGCTCTGGGTATGGACTTTCGAGAGGAAAGGCGCTCTTATCTGGGAAGAGTGGGCGTCAAACTAGAAAAAGCCCTTGCCGGGGTAACCCCAACCTTGATGGGGTGGTGTCTGATGTCAACATCAATGTGCAATCTGGTGAAGAAGGGGGGGATGTCTGAGGCTCCGAATTCAGGGGTTCAGATGGAAGCAGAGCCTGCTTGTGAACAGGAAAGTGATGGGAAGAATGCGGTGGTGGCTGGCCTGGAACACGTACACGCCCAATGGTAATTTTGAGCTGGAATGTGCAGGGGTTGGGGCGACCTCTGACTTTCCAGATCTTACAAGGGTTTTGTAAAACCCATCGCCCCCTAGTGGAGTTCCTTATGGAGACCAAAAATAAAAGGGACACACTAGAACAAATAAGGAATCGTTTCCAGTTTCAACATAGTAGTTATGTCGATCCCGATGGTCTCTCGGGTGGTTTAGCTTTATGGTGGAAGGATGAGGTAGATAGAGATGTTCGCTCAAAAAACAAAAATATGTTTAGGTGCATAATAAAGTGGCCGTCCAAACCTTGTCCTTGGTTGGGGACTTTTGTCTATGCCCCTCCCAATTACAAGGATAGATTAATTCTGGAATGTTCTTAGGGCTACAGCTTGGGGGAATCAGTATCCGTGGTTGTGTGTGGGGGATTTCAATGAAATTGGGTCTATGTGGGACAAGCAAGGCGGGAGAACTTTTAACAGAAAACGGTTGGAAAATTTTCAAAGTGTTATTTCGGACTGTCAGCTGATGGATTTGGAATTCAAAGGCCATGCTTTTACTTGGAGTAATAAACAAAAGGGTGAGGCTAATATTTGGGAGACGATTGATAGAGTTCTAGCCTCTGTGCCGTGGAGGGATCTTTTTCCTTATGCACAGGTGCACCATGAAGCAATGATTGGCTCAGATCATTGTCCTCTGGTGATTCACCTAATGGTTCCTCCAAAAAAAGTGAAGTTTAAATTCAAGTTTGAGAGCATGTAGTCCGCCAGTGCGGAATGCCCAGAGGTGATAGGCAAAGCGTGGGGGTAGAATCAATCAGGCTCTCCTACATACACTTTCAATCAGAGGCTTAAGTGTTGTAAGAGGGTTCTGATTCAATGGAGCAAGAAGCATTTTGGCAATAATAGAATCAAGATTAAAAGGTTGAAGGACAAAATTCATGAGATTCAGGGGCTACCTACAACTAGCGATAACGTAAGGAAGGAGAAAGAGCTTACCCAAGACCTTGAAGTGGTCCTCAAGCGAGAAGAAATGTACCAGCATCAAAGATCTCGGGTGAGGTGGTTAAGATATGGGGACAACAACACCTCCTTTTTCCATGCGACGGTGATTCAAAGAAGGCAACACAATCAATTGGTCAAAATCAGGGATGATAAGGGGGAATGGTTGACTGAGGACCCAGATATAAACCAACACTTGGCTTCCTATTTCACCAAGCTCTTTTAACTCATCGGGTCCTAGACTGTTGGATAAAGCTTTGGAAGGGGTGACCCAGAAAATCTCAGATAGAATGAATGCTAGATTGACCAGACCGGTTTCTGATTTGGAGGTAAAGAAAGCAGTTTTTCAGTTGGGGTCCCTCAAGGCTCCTGGACCTGACGGATTCCCAGGGTTCTTTTACCAAAACTACTGGGATAAGGTGGGAAAGGAGGTGATCTTGGCAGTGCAGCAGTTTTTCAATGGAGGATATATGTTGAAGAAGCTTAATCACACAAACCTGGTGCTTATCCCAAAGGTACAGCATCCGGAATCCTTGAACCAATTCAGACCCATCAGCCTCTGTAATTTCAGTGTTAAGGTGATTACTAAAGTCCTGGCCAACAGACTTAAAAAAGTCCTGAAGGATCTCATATCTCCCAATCAATCCGCTTTTGTTCCAGGGAGAATGATCCAAGATAATATCATAGTGGCGCATGAGGCTTTTCACTTCTTGAAGCATAAGAAGACGGGGAAAACTGGGTTCATGGGACTGAAGCTGGATTTCAACAAGTCCTACGATAGGGTTAAGTGGGATTTTTTGGACGCTTTACTTCTCAAGCTGGGCTTTGATGAGAGATGGGTTCAATGGGTGATGCAGTGTGTGACGACGGTGAGATACTCTATTTGTGTTAACGGGGAAGCAAAGGCACAAATTCATCCAAAAAGGGGCTTGAGACAAGGTGACCCACTTTCTCCTTACTTGTTTTTGATTGTTAAAGATGTCCTCTCGAACCTAATCCAATCTGCTGTTGATAAAAAGGAATTATCTGGTATGAAAATCAATCCTCAATGTCCTGTTTTATCTTATATGTTTTTTGCGGATGATGCTTTATTATTTCTAAAAGCGGAAATGTTGGAATGTAAAAGGGTTAGATTCTGGACACCTATGGCAGAGCCTCTGGGCAACTAATCAATTTCGACAAGTCTGGGATTTGTTTTTCTTCTAATCTCCAACCTATGGACAAGCAATTATTCTGTGATTTTTTCAATATACCTGTGCTTAAACACGACTCCAAATATTTGGGCCTTCCTTCTTTTTGGGGGAGGTCAAGATCTGAAGCATATAACTTTTTAGTTGAGAGAGCTCTCAATAAGCTCCAAGGTTGGAAGTTAAAATATCTGTCCCAAGCAGGCAAGGAGGTGTTGACAAAAGCTGTTATTCAGGCCATTCCCACGTATGCCATGGCCTGCTTCATGCTCCCTAAAATTCTGTGTGACAAATTGACGGCCATCATTAGAAATTACTGGAGGAAGGGTGATCCTGAGGACAGAGGCATTTGCTGGGATAGTTGGGACAATCTTGCACTACCAAAGCATAAAGGGGGGCTTGGATTTCGAAATTTTAAGGCTTTTAATTTAGCTTTGCTGGTGAGACAGGGTTGGAGGCTTCTGATGAACCCACAGGCGTATTGGGCTAAGTTTCTCAAGGGCATTTACTTTCCCAACTCAACTTTTTTGGAAGCAAGCAAGGGCAGAAATGCGTCATGGGCTTCGGCTAGTATCTTGCAGGGGCGTGACATTTTAGAACAAGGTTTGAGGAAGCAAATAATGTCGGGACCAATTTCTGGGAAGATAGGTGGATACCTACACTGCCTGGTTTCAAGCTTATTTCGGGCAGAATAGAGGGGTGTGAAGTTTCCAGAGTATGTGATGTTATTGATAGTAACCGAGGAGAATGGAAGAAGGAGTTGCTGAAGGATCTGGTTACCGAGACAGAACTGAAAGCCATTGAGACCATTCCTTTGTCATTGATCAAAAGGCCTGACTTAATGGTTTGGCTCTTTAACTCCTCGGGTGTGTAACAGTCAAATCTGGATACCAATTAGCTTTTAATATCCAGAGATCTTTGAAGAAGGAGAAGCCTGAACCTTCTTTTAAAGCTGACCCAAGTGTCTGGAAGTGTATTTGGAAGCTCAAAACTATGGCAAAGGTGAGAAGTTTTTGGTGGAAAGCTTGTCGAAATAATTTAGCCACGAAGGAGAACTTATTTTCCAGGAAATGCTCTCCTTCTCCCCTGTGCCCTCTTTGTGGAAGGAAAGAGGAATCAGTGGAGCATATCTTGTTCGAATGCGATTGGACTAGGGGAGTGTGGTTTGGGGGGGGGGGTGTCTTCAAGGTTTACATGAAGAACCACCTCCTAGTGTTCTGAAATGGACTTCTAGCGTGCTTCAGAAATTCAAGTCCAAGGAGGAGGCCTTGGAGTTAATCAGTACGGTGGCAACTTTTGCTTGGTTCATTTGGAAAGCTAGGAATGAAGCAATTTTTCACAAGTCCAGTGTCAATCCCATGACTACTTTGACGCGAATTGTTACTTCGAGGATGGAGTTTTCAGAAGCTTTTGAACCCTTTTTTCAAAGTCGTGATGACCAAGGTCCAAACCATGCAGTTCAGGGTTGGCTGCCACCTCCAGTTGGACATATTAAAGCCAATTGCGATGTGGCGATGTCCAACGAGGGGAGGGATGCCATGGCAGCAGTAATCCTGAGGAACAGCAGGGGTGAAGTTGTGGATGGAGCAGTTAAAGGCTTCAAGGTGGATTCGGTTCTCCAAGGGGAGTTGCAGGCTATTAGGTTGGTGTGTGCGATGGCAAAGGACCAAGGTTGGCAAAGCTTGATGGTGGAGTCGGACTGTAAACAGGCCATTGAACTGTGTGTTAATGAGTTGGTTCCTCCATGAAATTGCATAGTGTAGACACCCCAATCTGGGCTTCCAGATTAGTTTACTTACGGTTTTTGATTCCCCGATGATGAAATCGGATTAAGAACACCTCGGGAATGATAAGTGTTTGAGTGTTTGCAGAACCCTTGAACCTAACCTAGCCATAGCCACAAACAACTGGCGCGCGCTGCTCCCAAACCCGCGCGCGCTGGTCAAGCTGCCAGGTGTGGTCAATAGTCAAAGTTTGACTGTTGACCAACGCGCGCCAGGACGCACCATCGCGCGACGGTCCCAGAGCAGCGCGCGATGGTGAACATCTGTCCCCATCACGTTTATCAGCTAGGAAAACTTAGTCACTAAGTTACCCCCAGCCAGCCTCGTGGCTGGCTGGCCTCCATTCTTTAGACCAGACCCAACCACTCCACCTCTTGCCCTATAAATAAGCCCTCTTTGTTCTCTTTCAAAGGGTTAACAAAAATTGGCATTCAAAGGCTAAAACCCCAAGAACAAAGCTTGTTCTTCCTCCCCATTTTCACTCCTCAAACAACCTCAATCTCAACCTCAACTCAAAGTTCAAACACCCTTTCAAACTCAAAAACCAAAGGTATAGCTTACCTTGGTTTTGCTCTCTGTTCTGATCCCTGAGGGGGGCTGGAAGGGTCAAGGCTGGTAATCAATACCAGTTCTAGCCCTAAAGCTAGCAAGGTTTCAAAAACCTGTGGTGGACGGACCAGCGCGCGCTTGTCCCACTCTCGCGCGCGCCACTTCGTGGCTGCGCGCAATGGACAGCGTGGGGATTGGTTTTCCACTGTTTTATGTACTACTTTGCATATAGATCACTGTGGAGCATGATTAATAGCCAATTTACTGTTTTTCATGGTTAAAAATGCTAGTTTTACATTTCAATATTCATTTATGTTCTGTTGGAATACCTCTGGGATCTTTCTGGACCTGTACCAGAATCCAGAAATGTGTAAAACCAAACACTGGAAACTGGCTCAGACCAACGCGCGCCGGGGCGCAACCGTCGCGCGCTAGAGCGCAACCAGCGCGCGATGGTCAGTCAATTTCCAGTGAGTGGCTTTTGCACGGGTAACTAGGCTTTTGGCCTCTGTTTTGTCCCCATACTGTTTATGGGGTGTTTTGCTAATTTTTAGGGCTTTTTCAGCCTTTGAAATTGCTTAGAATTGCCTATAAACTGCTTGGTTTGTCCTGGGTGTGCACTGGTCTTTCCAGAGCCCAGAAGGTTTGAAAATAAGAGTTGTGGGCTTTGAGCTTACTGTCGCGCGCTGGTCCTAGTGTGGCGTGCACAAGTTGTGTCAGCACGCAGTGACTTGATCAGTGCATGCTGATTCTTTCATGCGCACGGCACTCCGAGACAGGAGCTTTCCAGTCTGTTTAAATCTCACAGCAGTCTGTTTTCATCATATACTAATTGTTTCAATAAAGCAAACATGCTATTTAGATCATATCTTGAAAACATGTTACAGTTTTAATCCCCGATTAACTGTTCCCCGCTCTAACTGGCTAAAATCGATTAATAAAAGAAGAATCGCAATATTTTCAAAATGCCTAAGTAGAGACCGATCTCCGGATTGGGCGAGAGGGGTGTCATAAAACCCTTCCCCTCTCGTAACCTGGCTCCCAAACACAGATATGGTTATGACAGACTGGTGCTTTCACTTTTCAAATCAAACAACGCGGCAGGTGCTTCAAAATGCGGTTCCTTGGGTGTCGGACCTTCAAACCTGAGTGACGACTCTGTATTTCCGAGCCCTTGCTTCCGCTGCTCGCGCTCCCTCGATCCGGAGAGAAAGGAACGGAATCCTTTTTCTTAGGGCACACTGCCCACACATAGCTCTTGTGGAAGATATTAAAGAGATGGCTGAAGAAAGGAGTATAACTCTGCAGTGGATTCGAAGGACTGGGAACAAAGTGGCAGACAAGGTTGCATCCCTTGCTTCGAAGGGGCTCCTACCTCTATCATGGCGTTCTATTTTTCCATCTACTTTAAGTTTTTGGTTACTTTCAGATGTAAGAGTTTCTGTGTAGCCGTTGTTTGGCTTTTCTCATGATCAAAAAAAAAAAAAAGAGAGTTTGAGATATTTTTCAAAGATGCTTTTAGCAATTTTAGCACTTAGCATTATACATACGGAGGTGTTTAACTCACCTGGTGGCTCCGAGGCCGATGTTGTGAGGAAACACAGTGGCGCCGTACACGTTGTTGTTACCGTGAACAGCGTCAGTGCCGTAGAGCAGTGGAATCCCTAGGCGAGACCGCAGCGCGGCCTGCTGGAATCCGTCGGTCATGTTAATCCAATCCGACGTCGTCGCTTTCTCGAACGGCCCGCCACCGCCGGCGCTGAGAATACTCCCTGCAACATCAATTTTCAGAACAATATAGTAGTATATAGACATCATGTAAATATGTGTGGACACGTGAAAGTAGAGAGATAGAGAGACCAATGGAGAGGTGATGGATGGCGTAAGGAGAGGCGACGCGACGGTCGATTTGAGTCATCTGGCCGATCTTCTCTTGCAAGGTCATCCGAGAGAGCAAGTCTTGGATTCTGGATTCGATAGGGGCGTTAGGGTCCTTGTAAAGGAAATCCATGAGCTCTCTCTCTCTCTCTCTCTCTCTCTCTCTACTTTGATCGTGTTTGTTTGTTTGTTTTGCTTCAGATTGTCGATTCGAACAAGGGCAGAGGAACGGATTCTTCCAGTTCAGTCGTTTGATTGCAGAGCACACAGTGGTGGTACCTACTACTCCTGCAAGATAGATTGTCCAAGTAAAGTCAAGGGCGCTAGTCTCTTCGATTGGCGGGAGACCCGATGGTGGGACCAAGATATGAGGATTTATTAGGAAACGAAATACTACTTCATACTTCTGCTAGGGTGTCTTCCGCAGTTCCGCTAAGGTTGTTAAAAAATAAATATTAATCTGTAATATTTAAGTTTAAGAATAATAAATTTATTGAAATAATTTTTTTTTTGGATAATATAAATCTTATTTGATAAATTTCGATGAGATCTTTTGAATGTTATAAAAAATTATTTTATAAATACATTATTTTTAAGTTTAAAAATTATAAATAAATATTATTTTTGTAAGAACCTTTAGCGGAACAGGGTGCCCTAGAGCATTCAAGGCACTCCCCCACTCCGTTCAGTTGTCAGAAATATTGTGTGAGAAATTGGTTCCCAGAAAAAGTGAAGTGAGGTGAAGTAAAGGAAAATGAATTTTTTTGCAAAAATTTCAGGAAAATTGATTTTCTCGTCTTTTTCCATTCTTTTCGTACAATTGAAACAAAAAAAAAAAAAAAAAACCTCCTGCGTGATTCCACGAGAAAGTGCATAAGGTGTGGTTCTGCCTAACTTTATTATTGAACTTTATTAGTTTATTTTTTTAGTCTTATATTAATTTCTTCTAATTTTACCTCCAATTTTTTTGGATTGTTTGTTCTTCTCAATAAAAGAAATTTTAAAAGTAAAAGATTATAACAAAAACCTTAAAACATTACTTAATACAAAGATATCCCACCCCCATATTTAGGCAAGCTTATGAAAGAGTACAGGGTGTTCCAGTTTCTCTTCTTTTTTAAAAAAAAAATCTTTAATTTTTAAACTCAAATAAAATGAAAATAAAACATATATTTTTATTTTTAAATTTGCATCGTATAAAAGATCTTAATCAGATCTATCAAACAAGATTCATATTTGTAGAAAAATTATTTGCGTAAATATATGATTTTTGAGCTTGAAATTACCTTCTTTTTCTAAAAGTTACTTTTTATAGAAACC
>JAOTQK010000001.1:23913502-23927499 GCA_025642025.1 Rhododendron ferrugineum
TTTTGGATGCAACCATGCCCACCACCAAGGTCTACATAGTGTAAGCTAATCTCTCTCTCTCTCTCTCTCTCTCTCTCATAGAGTATAATAGAGCAATGTTAGGCTATACATCCGAGGGCTCCAAAACCCAGTTGTGCGTGTATTAATATGATGAGACTGGTTTTTTTGTTGCAGATTCTACTCTTTGTACGGGCATGTGGAGGATATGGCTAGAAAAATACAACAAGGAGCTAATGGGGTTGAAGGTGTGGAAGCAACGCTTTGGCAGGTAGGACTAGGACTCTACTTCTTTCTTTCTTTCTTACAAGTCATCTGCAAAATTGTTAGGGAAACTGATTATATTCCTTCACCCAATTTGTTTGTACTTCTTTCTATTCTAATAGGATAGAAAATATTTCTTACTTCTTAATAATTGACACTACTTTTATGTACAATATGAGGTATGTTTGATCGATCTCGATTAGTTTTATCGAACAAAATTTCCAAAAACTTCAAAACATTACCGATTAAAAGAAAAGATATAAGCAATTACAAACTTCTGAGAAGGACTAACAATTGGGACGGATGGAGTAGTTCGTCGAATTGGTGCTGAAAAATTGAGAGTATTACACACAAGAGTGCATGCTCTACTCTTTTTTTTTTTTGAAAATAACACGGTTCTTCGTAATGGACTAAAATGATAGGACGGATTAAGTATTATAAATGAGTGATTTCGCCAGTCACCAAACTAGCTAATAGTGTATTTGATACCATAGTGTGGTTGTCCAAACATTAGGTAATCTCGCTTCATAGTTGCTGCATTCAAATGTGGGAAATGTGATCCCACTTATATGTTAACGAGATAACTGTTAGTAATAATTTATGGAATTGATTGTTCAACAAATATGTAAGCATTCAATTGATCAATCGTTGCATTTGAATGATAGACATGTTGATCATCCAAGATCCAGTCCGATATATGCTAATGAATTCAATCAAACAGGCCATTAGAAGGAATATGGAGTTTCTTTTTGGGTTTCAGATTCTTTTTGTGAGTTGCTGTCTATTGCGAAGGGTAGGTGCCAGAGACGCTCCCAGACAGGGTACTGGAAAAGATGAAGGCCCCTGACAAACCACATGATGTGCCGGAGATCAGGCCAGAACAGCTGGTGGAGGCTGATGGCTTTCTTTTTGGTTTTCCTTCTCGTTTTGGGGTGATGGCAGCGCAGTTCAAAGCCTTTTTTGATGCAACTCACGAGCTGTGGGTTACCCAAGCCCTTGCTGGCAAACCTGCTGGAATCTTCTGGAGTACCGGTTTCCATGGGGGAGGGCAGGAGCTTACTGCGTGAGTCTTTTCCGTCATTCTTCTTCCTCTTGTACGAAGATTTATGTTTGTTTCAATGCTTTTCACAGTTCGCATTCGATATCTAGACTGATATACCTATCCTGCTTTAGAAAGGGAATTACGCAGCATCTTGACTAATTCCCTTTCTCATTTTATTTGAAGGGCAGGGATTTCATAGAAGATCCTTGTTCATTGTGTTAGGATATCTAGTTCCTTGTTAATTTATATTAGTTGCACCGTGTTGAGCCCACCATTCAACGCCTCTCCAGCCCCCACCCCACACCAAAGAAATATGTGGATTTTGGTTATTACGAGTGGAAGTCAAGAATTTGGATTTAGCTTACGTTAAGCCCTTACGACGTAAAGATATGGCATTAGAAGGAGATGGATGCTGAGGAAGGTTGTGTACCTAAGTAGTTTGCGTAAGGGTTTGTCCAGGGAAAGTGAGTATACACCACACTCTGTGTCTTTGTCCTACTTTAGTTGGAGTACTAATAGCTGCAAGAGTAATACGTATGTCAGTTGCCATATGGCATCTTATCTACTTGCATTTGCTTTCCTATGTCATGTAGAAATGAAGGGACCAAAACACATAATGCATCATGTGATAGGTGACGGTGATGATTATGTTCACTTGGATTTGTTCATTGTACCTTGGGGCTTTGTATCTTATGTACTGTTGGATTAATGTTATTTGTTTCGTCGGTAGACCTACTGATGAGAGGAGGGATCATGCAATGCAAAAACTTCTACATGTAGGATATGTATTACTGGGGGAACAGGCCATTCGACAGGGAACGAGAAAAACTGATCAATAATTCTAATCTGTAAATGTGATCTTTGTCATCAATAAGCTAATGGTTTATGACTCATTTCCTTTTTGCCTCTTTCAGATTGACAGCCGTTACGCAGTTAGCACATCACGGTATGATATTTGTCCCTATAGGATACACATTTGGGAGTGGAATGTTTGAGATGAATGAGGTGAAAGGTGGCTCTTCGTATGGTGCTGGAACTTATGCGGCAGATGGATCTCGTCAGCCCACAGAACTTGAACTCCAACAGGCCTTTTATCAGGGTAAATATGTAGCTGAACTTACCAAAAAGCTCAAACCCCGACCCCTTCCAGCGCAATAAACATGTATTCGGATGTGGTAATATGTGACAGTGAACATCATATATTACTGGGAATGGAAGGTACTTGACAACCTTCTGACTTGTACTGTATAATCCTATGGAAAATGTCTCAAACATGTACAGCACTAAGATTACCAATTGCAGTCTATAATTTCTATCAAAACCTCCGCATTACTAGTACATCGAAATGATAATTGGATTGGAATTAGATCCAAGATGGAGCAGCTTTGCCAATATAGATTCTTGCAACCTGTGTTTGAGTGGTAGTTTTGTCTTTTTTTGTGTTTGTCTTTGAGTTTTGATCTTTGCAACTATGGGTTCAATCCTGACCCAGGGTAAAACTTGGAAGCTACCGAAATGGCTATTCCTGGATTTGCCTATTTCTTCTTCGTAGATTGCACTAGTTTATGGTTAGATTTGAGATACAAATGAATGCAGAAAATGCAAGCGTGTGACTTTCTAGTATGGAGGTTTCTAGTTCATTTGGATACATGAATGATCATTTGAAGGTGGTGCATATATTGTGCTGAGTCATGAGATTCCTCCCTTAGAGAGTGCTTGGGATCAGGCAAGTACCTCAAATACTCTTAGTAGACTACAACATCTTTCCTTGTAAGCTTGGGTGGCTTAAGATGGCAATTTAGAGAGTGCTAAATACGCGTAAATTAAATATTGGTAAGTTACTGACCAGTACTTGTGCATGTCTCTGATGAACAATGCCGAGTGCGCAACCAATTGCATTGTATTACAATCCCTTGAGAGAAATATAGAGGGCACTTGTGTATTTGAAAGTTGCAACAATCTTAAATTAGTTCAATTAGCATGAACTGTATTTCAGAGAATCCCCACCATATGATATTGCAAAGCTCATCACTGAAAATGAAAATTTTCCTTTTGTTGGATCGGATACTCGGAATGTTTCAATTAGTCATTAAGATGTGAATAGAAAGGGTGCTGGGAACCTAGCAGAGCTCGGGATGGGTTTGCTGGTGTGCCTGTTGTGAGGGAGAACACTACATAATCTTGTACAAAATTAACAGAAATATAAAATGTTGTTGATTGGTTGGAAGGGAACTTCGTAGTTTTCATTCATAATCTACCCCATATAGAAGTAAATAGCACCATAAGTATTCGGAGATCATCCGAGGAAAGAGATCTGGGTATATATACAGACATCGAAATGAAAGCTTCAAAACTTGAAAATTTCACCATCTCAATACAATCAGGCAGCAAATTAACTTCTCCAACACACATAGCCAATGCTTTTTTCTGCCACAAATAGATTTCAAGAGCCCTGAATCCATCTACAACTGCTTTGGAAAATACGGAGGACAAAACGGATCATAACCCTCGAATGAAAAATGAACATGATTCCGGTGCATGAGTAATTTCAGGAAACACAGAACTCATGTCCTATAAACAAAAAACTCATCTGCGTGATCTGTGACGGTCATCTTCGTCCAACCTTTGACGACGATGTTGAGGGGAAGAATCCCTATCTTGATCTGACCTTCTGTCCCTACCCCTCCTATCTCTGTCTTCTTTGTTGTCAGAGTCCGGCTCATGTCTTCTTGACCGCTTTTCCTCCCTCCTATCATGGTCGTCTCTTGAATTTGGTTCAGCATCATGCCTTGGAGGTCTTCTCTCTGCTGCTCGCTTGTAATAATCTTCCTTGTGACCCCTCTCTTTCTCTTTCCACTCTGATCGGTCCTCATCTCGTGATCTTATATCTCTCACCTTGTTGTAGCTATCTCTGCTAATTTCACTTCCTTTCGTTCTGAAACTTCTTGCATCTTTATCACTTGATCTAAGCCCTTCTTGAGCGGAAATCTCTGCAATTTGCTGGCCAGATCGTTTTTCAGTCTTTGTTGGACCCTCAAACCTGTCATTACCCCATCTTGAATTCTTATTATCCTCAGGACCCCAGCCAGTGTTCGCAGCTCTCTGAAAACAGAGATGAAAGAATCAAATTCAGTAAGCACCTTTTCTCACAGGACCCAGAGTCATCACCCAGATGACACTGTTTGGGATAGCTTCATATTGAGAAATAAGCTCTGTTTAGCCCATCTCAAAACAAAACAAAAAAACACAATTACTCAGTAACAAGCCAAGATGTCAAATATTCTCTGGAATATCCAATTTCCTTGCCTCTAAACATATTTCTACATCCTAATGCTTCTAAATGGAAAAAGTAGTTGTTGCAGCATAAGAATAGCCTTGAAGAGAAAAGATGGTCAGTCCTCGATAGTTTCTAAAAGAGGAGGGGGGAAGTATGAGGAAAGCTAATTTGAACTCCAACGCTTTATTGGTATAAGCGAGAAATTTAACCCAAGGCTTTCATTATGCGATTATTAGAAAATGCTGGCAGTGACTCATTGTTCACCTCAACTTCATCAACAGAAGTGACCAAACCACTTTAAGATTGAAGCGAAGATTTACATTGAAAGAGCATATGGTAGGGGTGAATAACCAAAGCATCAGAATAAGTAAAAATGCTCAAAATGTTTCGTTTGAGAATCAGCTATCTTACTTGTTCATCATGGGAAAACTTGCAGCCAGCTCCACGATTACATTCACCTTTTTGGAAAGCACGACATACTCCTCGTGCCTCCCTCTTCTGCCGCTCTGTCTCTTCATCTTCTTCCTCTTTCTTTTTATATTTATTAACGTGGTCAACCCTAATGGTTCGACCAAGAACTTGAGCGCCATTCAGGTTGTCTGTGAAGTAGATCGATGATTAGCAAAGTTTTCATTCGCAACATAAACTGGAAGCTTATCTAAAAACATTATTTCTTATCAGTAGGATGCCACATCTAAAGAGAAGGAGAGAGGGACCAACCAACAGCAAGATTTGTACTTCTTTGGTCCTCATATGCAACGAAAGCAAAACCTTTTGATTTACCAGTGCCCTTATCTCTGACTAGATTAACATCAACAATCTCTCCATATCTGATCAGTTACAGAGAGGAAAAAAAAAAAAGGAGCAAAAGGGAAAAAATTAACCCTACTAAAAATAAAATAACGAGAAACACGTTAGGATTAGGAAACTATCAGTTGAACATACAGACAAAGAATGGCACAACAAAAAAAACAAGAACAGTAGCTCATCCAAATTATGCAATCCAATATTTTTAATACACAGTTAAACATTCTTTACTACATCTATGCTTGGTCAGCAATATCAAAAGTTCCACAATTCAAAGTTAATAGAAGAAACTTAAGAGTCCAATGATTGAATATTTGAAATGCATCAATTATTTTCAAAGCCTATAGTTATAACCTAAACTCAAGTTGAAATTCTCATTGTTCAACTATTCGGCAGCTTTTAAGTACTGCAGCATATCAGAGATGTCGTACAAGCTAACTGATATCGTGGGGCAAGGAAGTAGGTTTGGGTGCCCTTCTTTCGAGGAAAAAAAAGAAGAGCAAAGATTTTTTCTGTGGACTCTCCCCAAAAGCCAACTTCTTTCGTTAGAAAATAAATTGTGCACTATTCATAAGCCAATCAGTGCGCAATGCAATAGTCCTTCTTGTTGTTGGTCATGCCGCGATGGCTTGTTATGTGTGGTGTATTGCCTCCGGTTCTCTTAGGTTGACATATTTGCAATACCAAAGAAAAGCCAAGCATGGCTGACTCATTAGACAATCCCAAGCTCAATGCTACATACGTTTTAATTGTGATAGGTGCTGCAGAACCACTGAGGTTTAAGGGTAACAGAGAAGGTAGGGATATGGCCCAGCGATAAAGGGCATTTGAAACAGTTTATTTACTTGTGATTGTCACCTTTTTCATCTCTCTTCAAAAAAAAAAACCTTTTTTCTTCTCACAAAACTTAGAACATAATCAGTATACCAATCACGCTCATTCATGTAGAATGCCAGCCATATAATTAGCCAACTACAATGCAAACAGAAACAAAGGACAACTGGCCCCTGCACTTGGGAGTGGGCGTAGCACGCAACCTTTCAGACCCAAGTCATAGCCAAAAACATGATTTCTCAATAACCAATTTATCATTTTTCAGACACAGCATTGTGATGCCAAAATAGTTGGTTCACTGGAATTAAGACAAAATGGAATAGTCATTCCAGTGGAACACTTATTTCAACATTTTGTTAGCTAGAAAATGACATAATGCGTAACACAAATGTAATGATAGTCCCCCAATATAGGTGAACGCTCATTCCATTACGATGCTCCATACTTCAAAAAGCACAAAACAACCCTGAGATGCAACCACTACCTTAATAATACAGTTCCGTAATGAAATTTGGAAACTGAATTTTAGCTAGTCATGGTAAAACCCCCATATAATAATATGTAATGTGACTCTTAGCCCATCTGGTTGTATCCCTTGGCTTTCAAGGGGAGGTATGGTATGGGGTTCAAATCTATGGAGAGACGTCGAACCTCTTTGGTTGTTAACTTACTAATTTCCCCCTAACCCACTGATGTATACAATATTGGGAAAGCCCCTGCTTTAATTGGCCCGGGCACCTGAGTTATAAAAAAATCACACACTATGTAATATATAGTTATAGGATGAAGTAAGTACTTACTGTGCAAAAACTGCAAGAAGATCGCCTTCAGTGAGATCGAATGGAACGCCGCCCACAAAGACGTAAGCAGAGTCTTTGTACTTAGCGTGCCAGGAAGCTGCTTCGGAGATACCCAACGCCGCTTCTTTCGAATTGATGTTCTGAATCCGTTTCACTAACGTCAGCGGATTCATATCTCCAATCCAAAGATACGAAATTCGTCCAAACAATTTGGAGATTCGAAAATTCAACTATTCAAAGCCCCTGTGGATTTGCATAGCCCTCGAAAAACCCACCGATCATGAACACGAGAGAGAGAGAGAGAGAGAGAGAGAGAGAGAAAACCAGGCAAACCCTAGATTTTCTGTAACTACACTTTGCATAATACTATTAGGTGACGAAAAAATATCAATAAGTCCCTTGATATTTCTCTAGTTTGCAATGCAGCCCTCTAACTTTCTGATTTTTTGTATTTCGAAAAGGAATTAATGTCAGCAGCATAGCATGTGGGCTCATGAACCAACTACCGTAGGCACTCTGGTTATCCCTTTCGTTGGTAATATTTCAGATCACAGAAAATTCAATAAACAAAAACCACAACTTAATAATGTTAGCTACATAATTTTTGTGTCTAACAATGATTGACTAGAATTATTTCGAAAATTGAAGATATACGTGTTTGCAAAAATTAGAGGCGTAAATGGTTCGATCGGTTCGATTATTAACCATTTTGACACGGAATGACCCCCTTAATTATCAGATCAAAATCATTTTTTTTTATAGGAAAATGAAGATAAAAGAGAAATGCAGAAATCATTTTTCTTCTTCCACGGTTACTTACACATAATTTTAAAACCTATGCAATAGCAATCCGACCAGATCATCCATGTGGTTTGTAATTTAAAACTTTAAATGCTAGTAATAAATAAGGTACTGTAGAGTGATTTCAACCCAATTGAAGAGAGAAGAAAAATTATCTTGATATATGTTGTGCCTCATAATGCATAAAAAGCATTTCTTTCTTAATTGAGTTCATCTTATGGTTTACCTTCCTCTTCTGTTTTTAATCCCTTCAAAATCCTATGGAAAAAAATATATATAGATCACATGATTCTTATTGAGAAGGTGGGAAAAAAATACAGTAGCTTGATAACAAGTAAAAAACAAATAGATCACATGATTCGCATTGAGAATGGCAATCCTTCTAAACCATGATCTGCTTCTTCTGTTGATAACAAATAAAAAAGCAAAATGATTTTGGCAATCTAATTTTTTTATGAAGGCACTTCAAAATTTGTTTTTTTAGTGTATCTTGTTATGTATAATTTTTACACTAAAAGACAAGTTATGAAGTGCCATCATAAAAAAGTTGAGTGCCAAAATCATTTTTCATAAAAAAAAAATACTAGATCACATGATTAGCATTGAGAATTCAAAACCCTTGTGGACGTATGTGGGTACACGAGAAGTTTTTGGGTGTCAGGTAGTACCACACACATAGTATCCTGTCGGCGATTCAAGCTGTCCAAATGTGTTTTGGACAGTTCAGATCATAAGGATAATGAGTACACAATTATCTAACATTTCTTTAGTATTCATTCAGGATTCTAAAATCTGAATGAAAAATTCAATGATTGGATGAATTATTTATAATTATTCAACTAGTTTGATTTTTAACAAGGTCACTTAGAAAATTATTTTAGAATTATTCAACGGCTCGGATCATTTGTGTGAGACCTCGAAGTGAGCCCCAAACAATCATAGGTGCGAGAGAGATGAGCAAAAGGTAAAGGCTTGTGAGCTTGGCCCCCAAAACGGTGTGGTTTTGGGGCGCTGCAAATGACGGCGAGAAAAAGGCACGGCAGGGACTCAGCTCTCCACAAGTGGTACTCTGTCGATGATTCAAGTTGTCCAAATGTGTTTTGGACAGTCCGGATTTTAGAGAAAAAAAGAGGAGCGAGAGCGGTCAGGTGAGGGGAGAGGGAGAGAATAAATCTGGGCCGTCCAAAACACATTTGACGTACGGCTGAAATCGCTGACGGATACCGTCACGTGGTACCCGTTCGACACCCAAAAATATCTAGTGGGGAAGCAAAGCACCTCACCTCAAAGTTTATCAACCCAGATCCAAATCATTGAATTATAATGCACCACCAGTCAACAACATCAAGAGGAAAAAAATGAAGAAAAAGAAGAAGAAAGAAATGCCCTACTAGTGGGTCATAATCTCACAGCTACCATTCAACATGGGAGTACCATAAACACCCATCCAAATTCCAATCCAATAATATCAACCCCAGCTATATCTTCCCATTTCCCCTTCCATACCACACCAACCAATTCCATCCCCATTCCCACCTCTATCTCTGCCTTCACCCCTCATCAATGGAGGCATGCGCTTCATGGGAAGTAAGTGTCACAGACTCAATCAACACCATCTACCTCCTCTTCTCCGCCTACCTGGTCTTCGTAATGCAGCTCGGCTTCGCCATGCTCTGCGCCGGCTCGGTCCGGGCCAAGAACGCCATGAACATCATGCTCACCAACGTCGTCGACGCTGTGGTCGGTAGCATTTCCTACTACCTCTTCGGCTTCGCGTTCGCCTTCGGTACTGATTCCAACCCGTTTATCGGGACCCAGTTTTTCGCCCTCAAGGATATCCCGAACAGCTCTTACGACTACAGCTACTTCCTCTACCAGTGGGCTTTCGCCATTGCCGTTGCGGGCATCACTAGCGGGTCCATAGCCGAACGGACCCAGTTCAGCGCCTATCTTGTTTTTTCGTTTTTCCTAACCGGGTTCGTTTACCCGGTTGTGGCCCATTGGGTCTGGTCGTCGAGCGGGTGGCTGAGTCCGAGCTCGAGTAGCTTGGTTTTCGGGTCGGGCGCAATCGACTTTGCTGGGAGTGGGGTGGTGCATTTGGTGGGTGGGATTGCTGGGCTTTGGGGCGCGTTAATTGAAGGCCCAAGAGTTGGCCGCTTCGATGCGTTCGGTAAGCCCGTCCCAATGCGGGGCCACAATGCGACTCTCGTCGTGCTGGGGACATTCTTGTTGTGGTTCGGGTGGTTCGGGTTCAACCCGGGATCCTATGCTAAAATCCTCGTGCCCTACCCCGACTCGACGGACCAGGGAAACTGGACCGGGGTGGGCCGGACCGCGGTAACTACAACTCTCGCTGGTTCAACCGCCGGAATCGTAACATTATTCGGCCGGCGGTTGCTAGTGGGCCACTGGGATGCCCTTGACGTGTGCAATGGGTTGCTCGGCGGGTTTGTGGCGATCACGTCGGGCTGCTCGGTGGTGGAACCATGGGCCGCCATTGTCTGCGGGTTTTTCGCAGCCTGGGTCCTGATCGGGCTCAATATCTTGGCCCTAAAACTTAAATTCGATGACCCACTGGAGGCGACGCAGCTACACGGCGGGTGTGGGGCTTGGGGCCTGATATTCACGGGCCTTTTCGCGAAAGAGGAGTTTGTGGTTCAGGCCTACGACTCCGGCGAGAGCGGAGTGACGAGGCCCTACGGGCTGTTTCTGGGCGGGGGATGGGGCCTTCTCGGATGCCAAGTGATCGAGGTGTTGGTAATTGTGGGCTGGGTTAGTTTGACAATGGGCCCGCTTTTCTATGCCCTTCACAAGCTCAGGATTTTGAGGATATCTGTTGATGAGGAAGTTGCTGGGCTTGATATCTCTAGTCATGGAGGGTATGCCTATACTGCTCATGACCAAGAAGAAACCCCACGGTTTTATGCTGATTATATGAGGCTGCAAAATCGGTCCTGATTCAACCTTCTCCCTCCACCGGCCGTTCCGCAATGGAATTTTAAACCTTCGATACGGTTATTTACCCATTTATCATATCGGTCAATGTATGACTGTATCCACCGATATCGTTATGTATCTTGATTCAAAGGCCGAAAACCTTGATTTCTATATTGTTCTAGCTTTTAGGCGCCATTCAAATTTTTGTAGTCTCCATTTTTTTATTTTTGGTCCGCATCAATAATGTAAGGGTTCTTGGAACCTTGCCTATTGTAGTTTAGAATATCATTCAAATCTATCTATCTATCTATCAATATACTATAGAAATGTAGTTGAAGCCAAAAGCCTCTCAATTTTTAATCCTAAATTCCTAGAATTTTGATTTATTTTGTATATATAGTGGAGTATTGTTTTTTCGACATTTTACTTTACCGATGTTTAGTTTATTTAATATTATGTCTGGGTACCGTTTGTTACACCAAGTTAATATATTGAATGTCCTCCGTAAATATTCAGATTTAAGTTGGAAAATGATATTGGAACTCCAAAAATTGATACAGACACTCCAAAAAACAAAAGAATTTGCTTTGGAATTACATTGATTTTGGAGTGCCTGCATCAATTTTTGGAGTGCCAATATCATTTCCCTTTAAGTTGAGTGTAACTTTTTATTCATTTAGTAATCGATGTTAATTTCGTTTGTACTATTACAAAATCTTTACCATATCACCCCTATAACAGATCATTATATTTCCACTCCTGCTGGCTGCTGTTCGGGTCTAGGGTCCACCCAATTCTTCCTTTAGCCAGCTCTATTTTTTCAGCGTGTGAGTTCCTAGAATAACAACCGAAGGAAGGTAAATTTCATTGACTCGCCTGAGGTTTCTGACAAATACGGATACCTCCTTGAGGTTTTTGAAATATTACTGTTCTCTCTTACTTTTGAAATTATTATCCGGATGCCCCCATTCGTTAAGTTGCCGTTATATTGTCACCAGAAAATGCTGATGTTTTCTTCGTCCGTATGTTGGAGTATTTGTAATCCAATATTTTGTCGTTCAAAACAAACAAGAGAATCATGATTTCGAAGAGGGGCTCGTGATTCCCCAGAGAGAAAAGCCTCGTCGGTATGGGTTGGTTGAATTTGGGGGTTTTGGTCTTGTATTGCTACCAAATGGAACCCATCCGGTGAAATCAATAGAATGAGCGGATTCAGAACTGTAATCGGATTTTGGACTGTAATTCATTATTGATTTTGTTCTTCCGTTCTCCCAAATTTGTGATGTAGATCTAGGTACTTCCCATGAGAGAGAGAGAGAGAGAGGCACTAAAATTTGGTGCGCGATTGGAAAAGTCAGGATGAACTTGGATTAAAAACATGATAAAATTTTGTGGGTGGGTTCACCCATTTTTTCTTTGGTTTCACCATTCCATTTCTTAGTTATTTGTTGTTACGAATTCAATTTTGGTCTCTAACAACTCATATAGCTACAATCCATTGCATTTACTTTTCAACATCATGTTTATGATTCCATAGGAAAAATCTTTGCAGTTTATACTTGCGCACATGTCATATATGTTTGTGTTTACTTTTGTTTTTTGGGCGCTTTGATGGCTTTTGATTGGGGATGGCAGTGGCGGTTGGATCGTGAGGTGTTGTTTGCGCTGGTAATCGTGTGGTGTGAACTTGCATAGTTGCATCAGAAAGAGTAAAAGTGGGGAAAGAGAGGAAGGGAGAAAGGATGAAGAAGGGCAACTTTTTTGGGGGGAAAAAATTAAAAACAAAAAAGCGTGCGGGTTTGATCTCTACACGATTTTTTTTTTCTATGTTTCGTATTTGAGGGTGTTTTTATCATTTTTAACATCACATTTAACACCGTTTGAGATCCATTTAACAGATGGGGGAATCTAGATAATAATTTCAAAAGTAAGGGAGGACAATAATATTTTAGTAACCTAAAGGAGGTGTTCGTTTTTTTTTTTTTCCGAAAAAAAGAGAACCACACATCAATACACTTGTAATAAAAGAAGATAGGATGGTAAGCCAAGGCACGCTATGAAAATATGAAATTACCCCTCGTAGGATTACTCTTGTAGTTTGAGTTAAAGGATATGGTCGTCATTTTGCCTTGTTTGGAAGATCTAAAAAAATGTAGGATGGCAAGCCAAGCCACACCGTGAAATTACCGATTTGTCCTTGTAGTTTGTCAATGGTGGAGTTATGATATGGGGTATTTTAGGTATTTCAGTGTTAGGTATTTTGCTTGGTCAAGAAGAAAAGAAGGTACAAAAAAATCTTTTGTTCCGCTAATTTAAGGGATATTGTTTTTTATAGGTACAAAAAAAAAATCTTTCTTTTCCCTAATTTAAGGCATGCCAAGCTACCATGTTAAAAGACAAAATTACCCTTGTAGATTTCGTCTTTCAAATTTCTTTTGGATGTCTTGAGTTGAGATTATTTTAGGTCATACTTTGCGTCTTCTTTTTTTCGGTCAAACGGAAATTCAGTCATACTTTGCTTAGTCAAGAAGAAAAGGCTTTTCGAAGGTATTTTAGATATTTTGGGTCCTCATTTGCTTAGTCAAGAAGAAAAGGCTTTTTGAGGGTATTTTTGGGTCCTACTTTGCTTAGTCAAGAAGAATATGCTTTTTCAAAGGTATTTTAGGTATTTAAGGTCCTCTTTTGCTTAGTCAAGAAGAGAAGGCTTTTCGGGGGTATTTTAAGTCCTACTTTGCTTAGTTAATAAGAAAAGGCTTTATGGGTATGTTAGGTCTCTCTTTGCTTTGTCAAGAAGAAAAAGCTTTATACATCTTCTCAATCTAATCATTAGAAAGAAAGAAATCCTTGTCGATCTCTTTGTCTCTCTCCTCGTTCCTCCTAGATCTCCCCCGATCTCTCTCATTAATCCCTCTATAATTCAAACGAAGATAGACGCATCAATTTTTCAATCGTAAATTCTTACACACGAAGAAAGACGCAACTATGTGGTCAGATTCTCTATATCCAAGAACATCGATTTGGTTACCAGTTTCCTTCGGATTCAACCTTACAAAATTGGCTTCACCTTCCCCTATAATTTTACTTTACCACCTTTTTGATCAATGGAGTATTGTGGACCATATATACGTTGAAGTGCCATACTTGCCTGGTAGGTACAAATTCCGAGTCATCAAAAGTGCCTAAGGTTTGATAGATCTCTATCTTCTATCTCTATCTACTAATAAAAGCACGGGCACTC
>JAOTQK010000001.1:23976455-23990848 GCA_025642025.1 Rhododendron ferrugineum
ATATATATACGCATATACATGCTCGCCGGCGATGCCAACGCCGGTAAGCACAGCCAGGCAATGCTTAACGGACGAGGCCGCGCGTGCCCTCGACGACGCCGTCTCCGTCGCCCGCCGCCGCAGCCACTCCCAGACCACCTCCCTCCACGCCGTCTCCGCCCTCCTCTCTCCGCCGTCGTCTGCCCTCCGCGACGCCTGCGCGCGCTCTCGGAGCTCGTCCTACTCGCCGCGGCTCCAGTTCCGCGCCCTGGAGCTCTCCGTCGGCGTCTCCCTCGACCGCCTGCCGACGGCGAAGGGCGTCGACGATCCTCCCGTCTCGAACTCCCTCATGGCGGCGATTAAACGGTCGCAAGCGAATCAGAGACGCCACCCCGAGACGTTCCACTTGTACCAACAGGTATAACAGCACGAGAGAAAATCTCTTTGTTAATTCCTTTAATCCCGGCCTTTTTTAGCGAGTGTCGAAGTGCCCATAAGCTGACGCAGATATATCTAAGTATCTTATGTAATTTTTTCAAATCGCCGTTCAAAAAAAATGTATTTTTTTCAAATTTGTTTAAATTTAGTTTTTGAATCATATGTGATGAGTGAGATTTTCCTAGCAGGTACAGCACCTCCAAAGCGGCCAATCTTCGATTTCGTGGGTGAAGGTTGAGCTGAAGCACTTTCTCTTATCCATTCTGGACGACCCGATAGTGAGTCGGGTTTTCGGCGACGCGGGTTTCCGGAGCACCGAAATCAAGCTGGCCATCCTCCAACCTCCTCCGATGATATCCAAATTCCCCCTGTCTCGTTGCCCGCCTCTGTTCCTCTGCAACTTACCCGGTTCGGACGCGGACCGGGCGAACCGGGTTAATTTCAGCTTCCCTTTCGCGGGGTTCGAGGACGGGGACGAGAACCGGAGGAGAATCGGAGAGGTTCTGACGAAGAAGGGGAAAAACAAGAACCCGTTACTGATCGGGGTTTGTGCTAACGGCGCGCTTAATAGTTTCAAAGAGTGGATAGGGAAGGGGAAAACCGGTCTATTACCGGCCGAGATTGATGGGTTGGGTTGGGTTTGTATGGATAAGGAGGTGTCTGGTGGTAGTAAGGAAATGGTGGATTTGAAGTTGAAACAGGTGGGTGATTTGGTAGAGAATGGTACTGGGCCTGGTGTTTTGGTAAATATAGGGGAATTGAGGGGTTTGATTGGGGATGGAGGTCCGGTTGATAATGGCATGTATGTGGTGTCGAAATTGAGTGGGTTGTTGGAGGTTCATGGGGGGAAGTTGTGGTTGATTGGGGCTGTGGAGAGTTATGAGACATATATGAACATCTTGGGTCAGTTTCCTGACATAGTGAAAGATTGGAATCTGCAGGTGTTACCCATCACCAGTTCAAAGCCTTCCAGTGGAGGATTGTGTTCAAAACCCAGGTTTGTGGTGGCTCTTCTAGCACTCCTATGCAATTCTGCTTCTCCGTGCTTTATTTGGGGTTTTATAATTTTTAATGGTTAATTTATTAGTTGTTGGATGTCATTAGTTAAATACATTGATTGCTTGGATGGAGGGAGAGGCCTCAAATGTTATTATAAACACTAAACATTAAAAGGATGCGGCAAGCACCCTTTTAAGTAAGTAGTAATTGTTACAGAATAAAGTAATGATCTTGTTTAGCCATAGAAAAATGCGATAAGCTTCTGCAGAATTGGCTTATCATTATCAGCTAATGGTTTTCATGCAGTGGCACCTTGCAATATGCACTCGACATGGTAGAAATGCCAGTTCAGACTGAGATTTCGGATTCATTTTAATGTTTCTAAACCAAGAAGTGTTGCCCACTTGCCCTTTGGGGGATTTGAAAAGTCTTCATTTTTACTCCTATTTGATATGGAAGTCTCTCCTTAGTTTCCCTGCAATGATCTTTTTACAGGGACAACTTAAAGATGATGAATCGAACCCTATCTGATTTGAGAGCTGGATATAATCCTTTCCTATTCGTCTTTGTAAGTAAACAAAGAATTTTGGGTGGGGTTATTGAGTGAGCCTTTTGAAAAGTATCATTGGGTGCGAGTTGTGGTGTCGGAGGATATGGGAAAAGAAAGAGGTAGTATGGAGATGCTGTATAACGATGAAACAGTCTTTAGACTCTCAACTCTTTAGAGGAGAGTAGGGATCTCTCATGTAAATCTCCCTACTGTTATAAGATCCAGAGTCTATAATCAAATTGGCTGAAACATGGAAAGTGTTACGTGCTTGGAGATTAAAGGACGAAAAGGGTCTTTAATTGCAGGGGAGCCAAGCTATCAAGCCCAGCTCATGACACATGCGAAGGGCATGCGGTTGAGAGACTGCAGCTGGTTATGCTTGGTCTGACAGCAAAACCACCCTTCTACAAGCTTTTAACGACTTTGTGATAATTTTGCAATTGTGTGCAACTCTGCATCATCAAAGTGGAATTGTATATGTCCACCTTTGATGCTCTAATCTCGTTGAAGGTCAAGAGCCTAAATGGCAAGCTGAATCATGTTCCAGGCTTCAACAGTGAGTTGAGACAATCTGGCAAGGATGTTAATGGGATCCTTGTCTAATAGGTTTTTTCCAGCTTCATTTTTGAAGTTGTAGTCTAAAAGTTAATCTTGACGGTTGATTGTTTTCTGGTTGATCTTGGCCAACTCAACAATCTCTTGTCCCCTTATTAATACCTCAAGTTCAATTCTCCAAGTAGAGTATGAACAAGGGGGTGGTCGGACCAGGAATCTCACGAACCTGTGATCATATATGTAGTGCAAACATTTCTGATTTTTGAATTGTCCTTGCATGCATTTACTGAAAGATTGTACATTATGTTACTTTTGCTGGCGAACAGTGGTTAAAAATGTGTATATTCTTTTGCATAAAAATGTTTAAATGTTATCGTCGCTTCGGCACCTGACTACTTAGTTTAAATGGATCTGACATTCTGTACTTGTGATGCCTACAGCTTGATGGGGTCATTTGTTCCATTTGGTGGCTTCTTTCCTAGTCCATCGGAGATCCAAAATCTGTTAAGTAGCACAAATCAGTCCACCCGGTGTTATCTCTGCAACGAGAAGTATGAGCAGGAAGCTTCTGTTATATTGAAGGGAGGACCTACTGCTTCAGTTGCTGATCAGTTCTCAGCAACTGTCTCTCCTTGGTTACAGTCTGATGCAGCTGAATGTGAGGCAAGCAAGAGAGTGGATATTGTAAAGGTGTGTACTGTGTACTACAAAGTGTTAGATGATTGACACTGCACACAATCACAGACATTTGCACAGTTTTTTGAATTTTTTCATTGTTCAAGTCCTTAAAAACATTTGGGTGATCATGAACACCATCATTTCAGTGCAGGCCAAAGATGATGGGGGTGTGTTGAATGCAAAGCTCATGGGTCTACAGAGGAAATGGAACGATATCTGCCAACGTCTCCATCCCATTAGGCAGCCATTCAGTTCAGATATTTCACAAAACAGGTCCCAAACTCCACGTTTGGAGGAATTTCAGTTTGCTGCAGAGAGGAACAGAAGTAGCAGTAAAGATTCGTCCCTGAATGGAAGTGGATCCTCCAACCTGATTTCTTCCACTCCAAAGGACCTCAGAAAGGTTTCTCCCGCGAAACAGTCCGTACAATCTCCAGTGGCTTCCGAAGATGAAAATACCAGTTTCCAACCCAGACTACTGGTAGAACCTTCAATTGCTAATGTCACCACTGATTTGGGGTTGGGAACACTTTATTCAGTTTCTGGTCGAGAAGCTGGAAATCTCCAATTCGAGGACCGCAGGAGTCGTCTTCACTGCCCCACAGGTTCTGTTCCTGCTGAGTCTACTGGGGTGTGTGAGATTGCTTCATATAAGATTGCCCCTCCTTCACTGGGAGGAGAGGTGCATTTGAAAGATTTCAAGGCCCTTTGGAGAACATTGACTGAAAAGGTTGGGCGGCAAGGTGAAGCTATTTGTACTGTTAGTGAAACTGTATCACGTTGCAGAACTGGAAATGGAAGGCTTCGTGGCTCAAATCACAGAGGTGACATTTGGCTTAGCTTTGTTGGAGATGACAAGGTGGGAAAGAAGAGAACTGCTGCAGCTCTTGCTGAGATAATCTTTGGCAGTAGGGAAAGTTTGATCTCTGTGGATCTAAGCTCTGAAGATGGGATGAGTTATTCAAACTCCATCTTTGACCCCCGGGATTTAAAAAGATGTGATGTAAGGTTTAGGGGAAAGACTGTTGCTGATTATATAGCTGAGGGGTTGAGTAGAAAACCGCAGTCAGTTGTGTTCCTTGAAAATGTGGACAAGGCTGATATCCTGGCTCAGACTAGCTTGGCTCAGGCTATCAGAACTGGTAGATTTCGTGATTCACATGGGAGAGAAATCAGCATCAATAATGCTATCTTCGTGACTACAGCAAATCCAAGAAAGAATACGAAAGAAATCATTTCTGGAAAAGATGTTCGATTCTCTGAGGAAAGAATACTAGGAGCCAAGGGCTTGCAAATGCAAGTTTTAGTTGGATGTGTAGCTGGCAATGTTGCTAAAACCAAAGGGATGAACATATCAATTATGCAGAGCAAAGAAACCTCAAAGGCAGTTTCTGTGAACAAAAGGAAGCTGATTGACATGAATAAGTCAGCAGAGCAGGACAGGACCTTGGGTATTACAAAACGGGCGCACAAGGCATCAAAATCGTGCCTGGATTTGAATCTGCCTGTAGTAGAGGAGGAGGAGGAGGAGGAAGAAGAAAATAATGACTACAGAAACTCTGACAGCGACTCCCACTCAGAAAAGTCAGATGTTTGGTTAGAAGATTTCTGTAGTCAAGTGGACGAAAAGGTGGTTTTCGATTCCTTTGATTTCGATGCAGTTGCAGATGAACTGTTAAAAGAAATCGACCGAGTTTTCAAAAGTACGGTTGGGCACGAGGCGATGCTGCAGATTGACGAAGAAGTTATGGTGTCAATGCTTGCAGCAGCTTGGTTATCAGAAAGGAAGAGAGCAGTTGAGGATTGGGTCGAACAGGTACTTGGTAGGAGCTTTGCAGAATCTCAAGAGAGGTACCATCTCACTTCTCAGAATGTTTTGAAATTGGTTGCTTGTGAAGGCCTTCTTGTGGAAGAGCAAGCTCCTGGAGTTTGCCTTCCCACTAGAATTATTCTGAAATAGAAATAGTTTCCTTTCTTTTGCCATTGTTGACATATGCTTTGTAATTATCATATGTAAAGTTGTAGCATCCGAAAAGAGCCTTCTTCGGCCAGGCAGTCTGATAGTTGTGCTGGATCTTCTCCAGGAAATTTTTGTGTTGTATAAACTGCGGTTGTATAATCGGTAATGTTCTTTAGTTCATCTACAAGCTGGTTCTGTCTCTTTTTTCTTGCCTTGATTTGATTCTCTCAATTAGTTAGCTGTTTGATCAATTACCCCCTATGTCTAATCTCTCAAGCCTTCAACCCACCATAACACAGCACCTGAATTTTCATGGAACTTAGCACTCCACTAACAGGTAGAGAGAAAGTTTACCTTCTGTAGAATTCACAATAATGTACAATTCTTTCTTCTAGCCAAAATGAGAAAATGTACAGCTCATATTACTGTTACATATCAAAAAATTTCTGGGGAGGTCTCGACAAGTTGATCCACCACCTCATTCAACAATTCTTGGAGAATATGCAGCTCACACTCTGCACCGATATTGCTACAATCTTCAAGCTTCCAGAATGCTCTTTTAACCCAATTTGATTCCACCATCTCTGCTTCGGCGATTTTACAAATTTCGCTCCATATCTTTACATACTTCTCTCTTTGGCAATCATTCTGCATTGATCCGTAGCATTTTCTATGAATCATCTTCCTTACCCGAATATCATTTGTTGAACTACTGGGTTCACATGGAGGAGACGAGTGCTCATTTTTTTCAAGCTCTGTTGATAATTTCCTTCTTGAGTTTGAACCCTTACAGTTTGCATCTTCTTCTGTTTCAAAATTTGAAAGAACATAAAGGGTGAAATAACTTTAGAATGAGAAAGTTACGACGTTTAACACTATTGGGTCTTTTATGATTGCTAAACCAATATTGAGTTGAAATGGCTAACGTGGAGATTTCTGACGCCACATCCTTGGCGTTATTCATTCCTAGTTTATGTTTGGAATGTTCTAAAAATCGCTGGGAGCAAGTTGGACGAAAAAAGGGGTGCCTAGCGCCTAGGCGCTGCCTAGTCGGACGCTAATTTTGGCGTTGGATTACTGCCTTAACGCCTAGGTAGGGACTAGTCAACCTACTTTTAGAACATTGGTTGTCTAGGGTAGAGAGAAATATTTTAATGAGCTTACTTGGGGGTGAAAGTTGATAATCTCATACTAGAATCTATAATCCAATAAAAAATCCTTATACTAATAGGGAATGATCAGGTTTTTTCTACTGTACTTGTTTAAGCGTAAGCTGCTCCAAACAGAAATGCAGGCTGTAATCCTACCTCTAGCTCTAATGCACAAATAAACAATGCCCCAAGTAAATCAAGAGAAAAATGTAAGCAGAATTGAGAAAACAAACCTGATGTGGGAACTAGGGGATGAAAAATCGATTCGCAGAAGTCGAGAACAGACACAGGGCTCGAATTTTCCGAGTTGCTCTCTGTTTCAGCCTTCTCCCCTTCAACAACATCAACAGCTTCTCTTGCAGTCTCTGAATTTTGATTAAAAATCGCAGCGGGACTAAGAATCCCAGTTTGAGAAACCTTGTGATTGGCCCTCTTGTTATGTTCTTGGTTCTCTTTATCTTCCTCTCCAGCCACACTCTCTCTCCTCTCACTCTTCCTCCTCCTCCTCCTGCATTTCCCTACTTTTCTTGGCTTCAATGTCCCACCTTTTGATCTAGATTCGTTATCCTTCCCTAAATTCTCAAAGCTAAGAACAAAAAACTCCTCGTGTTCAAAGAACGTCGGCATTTCGTGAGAAGACAGAGATGTCTTGGCACGCCGGTGCTGCCCCTGAATGAACCCACTCTCTTTCGAAGAATCACAATCCATCGATTGGCTTCGCGTAGTCGAACTGGGTTTCATCTGGGTGTTGGAAAAATCGAAACGCGGCATCAGTTCCAACCCCATTAGTCTTGCCACTATCCCTGGATTATCTGTATCCCCAATCTTCTCCTCTGATTCCAAACAACCAAGCTTGTTGAACTCGGCAGAGTTGAAATCAATGTCTTTAATTTGATTGGTGGGGTGTGTAGGGAGAACGTTGAAGCAAAGAAGCCGACGCAACATGGTGGCTAGACACCCAGCAGTGGCGGAAGCGGCGGCGGCGGTGGAGGTTGACGAGGAGGAAGAGGAAGACAAAAATTTCATGCTGTTGGGAGAGAATGTGAATGGAAAATTGTGTAAAGTTAGTTTCAAGTTACTAGTAAAAGGAATAGTGATAAAAAGCAAACAGAGAAAAGACAGATTTGAATGTCTTTGAGTATCATTGAGAGAGAGAGAGAGAGAGAGAGAGAGAGAGGTGGCGGGCTTTATGTTTGAATGTTGAGATTGATAGATAAAAGGAAGGAGTGGATGTTCCCACGCGCGCCGAACAGTCAATTATATGCAGTTTGTTTGTTTTCACACCAAAAGCATATGGTACCCACAGTACTACGTAGGATGAACAGAATGGCAAGGAAGAGGAATGCATCGCTAATCTGCTAACCTTTAGTCTAACCACGTGACTCAAAAAGTTAACTCTATATTATACGGTAGTTGCTTGGGTTTTCTTATATATCGAATTCACTTTCGACATTTACCCGATGTGGGATCTTACAACATGTGAATAGGAAAAGTTTAGGGAGGGAGGGAGGATTTGAGATCCGCGTGGTTCTTACCTATATAATGATCCCGTTTGATGATTCAAGTCATTCGTTTTGCATACAAGGTTGATCCCATTTTCAGTATCAACTTGAACGAAGCACGTTTGTAACAAAAGAAATGGATTGCCGAACTCTGACCGTTTATTTCACAAGTACAATTCGACAAGGCATTTGCCGATATTTAATCCATCTTGTTTCTAGCATGGCCAACAAACAAATCGAGACTAACATAACAAATAGATCAGCTTGTTAAAAAAGATCATAGTAGTTCTCATTTTACATTACATGAGAGGATCACTATTTACAGAGAGAGAGAGAGAGGGGTGTTGTTGAGTGGTTTTGGAGCATTATTTCATAGTACCATTTAGAATGTACCACATGTCATTGATTTCTAAAACACCGCGGCAAAAGTCCTAGATCTCGCAGTATTTACTTATTATAATAACTCTTGTAATACACATGAGGTAAAACATGACGACTGTGGTTGGTTTTGCGTTCCAAAAACCTTTCACGTTTTTCAATAAGCTTAGTAAGCTCTTTCTTCACTTATTACTCACATCTCTCTTTCCCTCAAAACCTTTACCAAACAAATCCGACAATGCTCCAAGATACTATGCTCCAAGAGTATCGTATAATTGTTCGAGGAGAGAGAGGGAGAATGTTGTAGCGTACTGGTGAGACATGAGAAGGGTTTGCAGATTCTGACTTTGGACTTATTAGTAGTACTGTACTATATACTGCAGTAGTATATTACTCCATGCAAAATATGCTTGTGCTGCAAAGCTTCCCACTTGTTCCCTTCGATTTGTTTGGCATTTGAAATGGGCAAAGCTGGTTCTCTCTGTCTCTCTATACCCATACAAAGGGCCTCTCACTTTTTCTTTTTGGTTGGGGGCAAAGCAGACTTCACACTGACCATAGATCTAGGCTTCCTGTTTCCTCCAACTTCTATAGTATGGCTGAAAGTTACTCCAAAATCTGCAAAAGTGAAAAGAAAAAGAAAAAGAAAAAGAAAACAAAAGTAGAGGAAATGCCATTTGAAAAAGAATTAGGCCCCCTATTAGCAAGGGATGAAAACCTTATTGCCTGTTTGGAACTTGTGGAAAAGAAAGGAAATGGAAGGAAAAACTTTGAGGAAAGTGTGGAGGAAAATGTACTGTGCATGATTCTTTGTTTTGTTATTTTCTTCATTTTTTTCCTCTCAAACCATACAAGGGAAAACTAATTTTCCATTCCTTCTTTTCTTTTCCCTGAGTTCCAAACAAACCCTTAGAGCACGTCACCATTTCGCAATACAGTTTTTCTGGAAAATATGGTAGTAATTGATAAGGAAAGAGTAAAGAACAAGAATGCACAAAACAAAAAAGAAAAGAATGCACAGTGATAGACAAAATCATGAAAATAAGTTACGTAGCAATGAATTTGTAGCTAGGGATGGAGTAGATTGAGGAGAACACCCATGTACTCTACAGACAAGCAAATATAAGATTCAAGATATTGCAAGAATACTAGCATAAAGATATAATAATAGGATTCAAAAACTGGAAATGGAGCAGTTATAATTTGTATGACATAGAAATACAACGAATACTATAACGGACACAAAGGGTATCGAGCTGCAAAAGAGGAAAAATTACAGTTCAATCACAAATTGGTATAAGAAAAATCAACATGGCTCAATTTGATGAACATCAAAATTGCAGATCTTCCTCTATATTGGATAGAGTTATTGAAGAATGAATACCTGTATAATCAGATACAATTTGAAAACCATCAAGGTATCATCAAATACAATCTTTAAACCCCTTTACTGAGGGAGTAGGCTACAATCATATGGGTGAGGCATTAACACAAAACTTTTATAGAAAAGTGTTGGAATGCGGTATCGCCTTAGTGGATTCATTCTGGTTGAGTGTGGGTTCCCATTCAGAATGACCGTACTTCTGCCAACACAACATTCTCGACACTTTTCTGAAAAAAATTCAAGGTCAATATTGTTTGCTGGGTGTCAATAGTAACAAATACAGGATATATTTCCTGTATTGTCCTCGCTCTCCAAGAGACGTCACTCCATCTTCTTTTGAGAGGAACCGTACAATTGAGCATCAGTCTGATAGAAAAGTACGTCTCCAGTGTCGCTGACATAGTGATCTTGTTTGATGCTTCTAACTAGATAATTCAACAGGTGCAACGGAATAGGCCCTGATTTCTTCGGCTCTCTGTAGTACTTTCCGAGAACTGGCTTAGCTGCTGCTGTCTGCATCATATGAGAGCATCAAACTATTAGCAATGTTGATAGAAATTGTTGGAATTTGCTATCAAAAATTCTATTATTGCGGTTAGTGGAGGTAGTACCGCTTCTACTAAGTGATAATGCGGGATCTGAGGAAACAAATGGTGAATAACATGGGTTCCAATATCATGGTGGATGCTATTGAACATTCCATAGTCGCGATCAACGGTGGTTAGCCCTCCCCTTAAGAAGCTCCATTCCTGTTTAGCGGAAACAAAAGGTTATCTTAACCTTAGGTAGATGTTCCAATAAGATAACAAGCAGAAATCAAGAATTTTGGACAAAAACTCTTGCAAATTAAAATGCACACAAGAAGGCTGTTAGTACCTTGCCGCGATACCAAGGAAGCTTCTGCTCATGCCCATGGTGATGCAAGTAAGTAACAAAGTCCAACCACATGACAAAAACCTGCATACAAATGGTTCAAACAAGCAGTTATATCCAAAGGAACTGAACTGCTTGCTGGAAAAAAAAAAAAAAACAGAATCTCTTTTGGATCAGTTTTGATCATCTGGAAGCCTAGAAACTCTTTTGAATTATAAAATTGAAAAGTTGCGCGTAAGCTGGCACGGACACCCTGAGTAATAAGAAAAAAATGTCTACAAACTCTTTGCATCGCGTTTGAATTGTAAAATTGTGGAGGATTTGCGGAGGAAAGTGAAAATGCTAGGAAACCAAGGAAAGAAATCAGGCACCTTCACTTCATTGTATTCTTATCTACTTGATTTCAAGCTTCTTCACTTCTTATCTTTTACTTTCTGTTCATAAATTCCTCCACAATCCATGACCCAAATACTGTCCTAGAAATGGAAATTTCCACTTACCAAGTAGGGAAGGCCATAGAGCACAAGCATTTGGGCAGGCCCTACGACCAAGGATAGGTAGACAAGCACGGCAACCATTATAAACCAACAGACAGTTGAAGTGAGCACATCTATCCTCTCGCTGGGAGCGAACAAATCACTGTAAGGGTTGAAATGAGAACCTTTCTTTCCTGGACTCCTTTTCCACTGCAATTCAACCCATCAGTTAAACAATGCAAGCTTCTTAGCACATTTCCTAAGTGCAAGTGATAACAGATGTGCTTCTTCAAGGGAAAACAAATATCATGACTCTCACCAAATAAAAAGGGTATGCAAACATGGGGAACGGAACTTTGAATCGTAGGAATTTGGTGGAGACATCCAAAGCCTTGTATATCTTCTCAGACAGCTGGAACCGAGAGAACAATTAGAAAACAAATAAGGGAATCACATATCATGTGGTAAGTGGAACTTTTACGGTCAGACGTAAAATCTCACAAAACAATGGGGATATACAATACCACAAGTGGTGTGGTATTATTGATCCCCTTACTGTTACACCCATCAAACAAGGGGGCCTTAGTGGGAAGAAAAAGCAGTAGCATGAACATTAGGACTTTTACCGGTACCCACGATTCATCACGTTCAACATGCCCATGATTATTATGATGAGTCTTGTGGCTGATTCTCCTGTATTACGGATCAGGCATTTATATTAGCATTGTCATTTCGTAAACTCAAATATTGAAGGGAAAAAAGTGTCAATTGGAGAGTACCATCCATGGTAGGGAACCAGAATTGACGAGTGCAGGACATGTCCAACAACACTGTTCAGCATGGCATTGTTGGAAAAGCTTCCATGGCCACTGTAGATCCGAAAATCACGAACAATTCGTTGCATTAAAAAATGGGGGATTCCAAGTTAATTGCCAAAACAGGAACACTCAAAAGTTTTGAAGCAAGTTAATACCAATCATGTCCAAGAACAAAGAGGGCCCAAAACATTGTCCCTTGGGCAGCCCAGTAGAGTGGCCAAACAACCCAGTAGAGTGGCGAAACAACCCAACTGTTGAAATACAGCGCTACCGCTGCTAATCCAAAGACAACAAGAAAGTCACTAACGACATAACTCAGAGACCGCCACGGCGACTTCACCCAGCAGTGCGCGGGAATAGCAGCTCGAATCTCATTTATCCTAAAAGGAGGAGGATCACTTGGGTCAAATTCATCTTCATCAGTGACCTTATATTTATCTGCAGGGCAATATGAGATGAAGTCAGTAGAATGGTTAAAATTTGACAAGGCCAAGAAAGATGGCTTCAAATGGAGGGGATTTTGGAGAATGACATGCCCTTATTTCTTACATGAAACCAAATTTTATAAGATTGGATTTGCCGATAAAAGGCATATGGAGAGAAACAGTAACAAATCAGAACGAGGATAAAATACAGAATACTTTACCCCATATGTTGGTTAAAGAATCATTCACACATGTGATTTATATCTTCTTCATGACATGATTCTTTCCGCATTTTGTAAACTCTCAATGCAGTTATGCAATATCAAATATGTATCGATGATTCAATAGTGTTTAACTTCAGCTAGATTACCAACTATGCACCTCACGTTTGTACCCAGTAGGCGGTAGCTTCTAATTTCTGCAATATAAAGGGTAATTTGACTTTCTTGCAACACAGTTTAAGAAGTTGCTGATAATTGTAGAATACCCCTGGTACTCAACAAAGATGAGGAATGAACCTCCTGGGGACTCATTCTAAGCAACTCCTGAAAACCTTATGCTCTTTCCTTATCCCACGAATCACAAGCTTTTCCCATTTCTCTGATCGATTCTCCCCAATATAAAATCAGGATCATTGTGATTAGGAAAGATATATCTTTTCTATTATATCTGCACATTAGGTTCAGAAATTTCGCAGTTAGAAACCATAGGGTTGTGAACCTCGACTTCCACAAGGTAATGCAGAAGAGTCCCATCCAGAAATCCAAGATCCAAAGAGAGACTAGAAGCCGTTCTTCCATAATCCTTTGAAAATAAGCAACTGGCACATCAAAGCAGAAGCAAGGCAACCACCGCTTACTGCCAGAAATGCAACAATTATCTCCTCCAGTTACGTTAGTTACATCCTTCATTTCCGTTAATTACATCCTTCATTTGCGTTGGTCATCTCCTCCTTGGCTCCCTCCCTAGCAACAACGGCAGTGGTTGTTGTGGCAGAGTGCAGATAGGGACGAGCCTACACATACCCCGAGGGATGCCATGACACCCTAGTTTTTGAAGAAAAACATGTTTTGACCTCTACATACAAAATATAAAAAAGTGAGGATCACTTCCTAAGACACTTCCACCAGAAAATTTCAAATTCTATTCAGTGGCTCTATCATAGCACATCAAAATGCATCCACAGTTATATTCTGCACATACGTTTGGAAAATGCCATTCTTTTTATTTTGTAATCAATCAACCAATTAAGATCCTAATATTCGAGCACAAATCATATCTTCTTCTTTGGTATTCAAAAATATACTAACTGATTTCGTTATGCAATATGATCTGATATCAGACCCGTATCTTACATATCAATGGGGAAGAGGTGGAGGAACTCGGGCGAGGACGCCGCTTGGCACCCCCTATGGTAGAATCCTAGTTCCGCCAGAGCTGGCAGATTGGCAGCTGCCGCTGTGATAGATCCTACTGGGGAGACATGGAATTTTTCATCCTAAAAACATATTTTCTTGTATACAAAGCACTTATTTTTCATATATACAACAGATTTTCAAATTGTAATTAGCTATAGAAAACATACGCGATACGAATCCTCATACCATTCATAAAATGAAAAAATATGATGCAGTACACGTACGACGTATCCCCATTTTAAAACACTGCACCACCAACATATTATTACCCCATGTCTAAGATCAAAAAAATGTACCAAACCCATTCTCAAAGAATGTAAATTCATTCAACAATGGAACAGAGAAAAGAGAGCCTGAAAAATACCCATTCATTCACAAAGGCAATGGGACTAATACCCATGTCTTTATGCAAGGAATAATTGACATGGCATACCTTTACCCATCTCAGAATTGCTCCAGGCGGTCTCTGTTCTTGCTTCATTGGAATCCCCCATCACCATCACCATCTCGATCTGTATATATGTATTTTATATACAGAGATTTAGGATACCCAAATGACAAATTTAAAAAAATGATAGCCAATGACCAGATTAGTAAGAAAATGAGACCCAAAAATGAATGGAGGAAAACTACACCTTTGGATCCTCCGTAGAGGAGCAAAGGATCCTATTCCTGGGTTTGCAGGCTTCAATGCTGCAGCAGCCTCCAAGTGGGTACAAAAGGGCAACTTCAGAAACCAATGCATGTGCATATATATAATGGTTCAAGCTCCAAATTTGTGTGGGTGTGTGTGAGTGCCGGTTAACACA
>JAOTQK010000001.1:24041529-24054492 GCA_025642025.1 Rhododendron ferrugineum
TTCCAAAAGCATCTTAACAATGGTGCTTCTCGGTTTCCAATCCTCCCGCCGCGCCTTTCCCTACCTCCTAACGATTCTTTTTCTCTCTTGCGGGCAAATCCACAGAGCTTCATCGGTTTTGCTATCCGGCCTGAAGAACCACCACGGCAACCACCACCAGAGGAAGCCCCTGGTCCACCCCAACCAGACCACCTGTGCTCTGTTCATGGGCGCTTGGGTCCGCGATGATTCCTACCCTGTCTACCAATCCTCTGCTTGCCCAATCGTCGACCCGGAGTTCAACTGCCAAATGTACGGCCGGCCCGACTCCGATTACCTCAAGCTCCGCTGGCAACCCGCCAATTGTGAGCTCCCCAGGTGAGTAATTTACATTTATCGAAAGCTCTGTTCCACTCTCTCACGGTCAAGGGAAGTTTTACAGATAAGCTGAGACCAATTTTTGTGGCCTCCCTTTTCTTCTACACCGTTCCGTAGGCTTGAGCATGGCAACACCATTTTGTATAATATCTAGAGGCTATGTCGGACCTTTAACTTTAGAGCTCTGAAATTAGTTAAGGTGCGCGCAAGTTGATCAGAACATCAGTTATCAGAAAATAGAAGCAGTGAAACAAAAAGCATGCAAGAAAGAATATCATTTGGAAAAAGTCTGTATAACTAGCCTGATTATTGCCCTTGTAAAGTGTTTAGCTAGCTATATTCGTTACATTATTCACTATTCTTGCAAAAAATATTGTGACAGTAGCATACCCAATGTGTTAGCGTGACATTTGTATCGACCATTGCTTAAAACGCTACCCCTCCCGTCCCAAAACTATAATTTACGACGAAAAAACGCGTCATTCCCGTTACACGAAGTTATTAGCAATTTCCATTGCATTATTCTCCTCTATTTTTTGCATAACACTAACACTTATAGTACTCAGACATGCTCACCATAGCAACCGTAGCGTTTCTCTTTTCGTAACATTTGTCTTTGTGGTTTTAGATTCGATGGGCTCCAATTTCTGTCGAAAATGCGAGGGAAAACCGTGATGTTTGTGGGTGACTCTCTGGGAAGGAACCAATGGGAGTCGTTGATTTGTATGATTTCGGCTGGTGTGTCTCGATCAGCGACCCAAGTGATGAGGGGAGATCCTCTCTCCACATTTAAGTTCTTGGTAAGCTGTGTACAATATTAATGAGACAGCTCTTTTATTAATTAATTAATTCTATCTTTATGGGCCCTGATGTGGCTTTTTTATGATTTGGGTTTTTTACGCGGAGAAATCTTTTGAACGGCTCCGTCGTGAATAGTTTGTTTACGGGGCCAATCGTGAATAGTTTATTTACGGGACCAATCGCGATTGGTTGTTGTCGTAAAGAACTTGTTCACGGGTAATTAGAGGAGTATCTCTCTTTTTATGATTTGGGTTTCGTTATGGTAATATGCAGGACTATGGTGTATCCGTGTCTTTCTACAGAGCTCCGTATCTGGTGGACATTGATTCGGTGCAGGGGAAGAGGGTTTTGAAACTGGACGATGTGTCTGGAAACGGGAACGCCTGGAGGGATGTGGATGTGCTCTCGTTTAACACCGGTCACTGGTGGAGCCACAAGGGCGGTCTTCAAGGGTTAGCAATTTTAATCGTGATCATTCCCTTGCTATACTGCAGAGATTAATACTGTTTTCTTCTCGATAACTCGTGTGTCCGGGTCACCTTACGAGCACTTCGACTAATCTTAGGAGACCAACCTCACCCCCACTTGCGGGATTCTCAATTAAAGCCAGAGCAAAACTTTGTATTAAACTGAACCCGAAGGGGTTGAGGTTATTGTTCTTAGTCAAACGATTAGATTAAAATAATGATACGCCACATTAATTTGTGGAATAATTAAATTAAATCTACGACAGGACAACCCAAGAAATATGAATCTTACACGAAAAAAATAAACTAACGAAAGACTACTATATAGGTGAGTAATAAATACACTTTTATGATCTTGATGCCATCCGGAGAACACTTTAATAATCTAAACTGTTCAACTATAATAAAGTTCACTTTGAAGATCATGTTATCGAATATTGGTTTGTCAATTGTGTACGAGAGGATCACATTTGTGTACATTTGTTGAAGTGTATTGAGCTAATTATTTGGGTAAAGCCCAAAAAGGTGATTTTGGGGTTTCTTTTCTGATATTTCTTCAAAATAAATCAATAATTTATTAAAATTAAACGCAAAATTAACAATTGAATTAAGAAAAAATCTCAAAAATTTTAGCGGGAAGGTAGTTTTAGCTCTTTAATTGGAAGGCAGACATAAAGATGTATGAATTATTGGGGGGTGATGAATGTGTGCGTAGGTGGGATTACATGGAATCGGGAGGGTCATTCTATCAAGATATGGATCGATTGGTTGCTTTAGAGAGAGGGCTGAGGACGTGGGCCAGATGGGTGGACGCCAATGTTGACTACAGTAGAACCAGGGTCTTCTTCCAATCCATCTCTCCCACTCACTACAAGTAAGTACTACAGTAATTCTCTCTCTCTCTCTCTCTCTCTCTCTCTCTCTCTCTCTCTCTCTCTCTCTCACACACACACACACACACACACATTATTGGTTGTTGAATGCCAGCTCTCAGGCATTTGCCTTTTTGTTCACGAGGAAACTGAAAAGAGTGGCTAGGCATTCATCAGTGCAGTATGATAGCTGTTATCCGATTTCAAGAAAATTGATAGCTGTAATCACCAAGGGCCGGTTCCGCTAAGTACTTATTTTCTGTTTGTCCATTTTACAAGATAAGTAATTCTCTCACAATATATTACTTTTAATTTAAAAAATAAAAATACTTATTTTAGTTAAGGAAACGGGCTCAATTATGCATTATCATGCATGAGAGTATGTTATTGAAACCTTAATGCCGTTTTAAGCTTTACCTTAATCTTCACCATCACTTTACCTTTCTTTTCTTGGCCCAAAGGATTCAGACATCAGAAAGTAGTTTTATCCAAATGAGGATTGCCTATTTTCTTTGAAAAAAGAGAGAGATTACTATCCGAATTGACCTTGGCATTCTCTTTTGGATAATTATACCAAAAATTGTTTTTTTTTTTTTTTGTACTTCGGAATATATACAAAAAAAATTATCAAAGGAACAAAACAAAAATAGGGACAAGGGAGGCATATCTCCCTGCGAAACTACCGGGGTTTTTTTTGTCTTTATTTACATGTATTTACAACAATTCAAAAAAAAATTCACATGTATTTACAATGTATACTATCTTTTTGGCGTAAAATTTTGGAAAAAATAAAAGAGTCATGTCATAAATTTATGTGAATAAAGAAAAAAAAATATGGTGCAATAAAATGGTAGTATTGATTACTTTCATGAGTTTCATCAGCTATATGTCCGAAACTGGTGGTGTGTAGTCACTAGGTTAGTTCGGTTGGTTGGTGGGTTTGTTTCCCACACAATTGATCAAGGTTCAATTCTTTGGGTCAGACCGCAAGAAAGTAATGTCTTGTGAATTCCCGAGTCGCCTATTCCCGACATTGATGGTCTGTCTTTGACCGGATCGGGAAGGAGATTAGTCAAGGTGCGCGTAAACTGGTCCAGACATCCCTGGGCGTTAAAAAAATGGTGGTGTGTTAGGTTTCCATGCTTTTCCAACCCTGTGAATATTTTTTTTTAAAAATGTAGTAGTATTGCCTAGTCCGTGTAGGAACATGTGGCATGGTGTTCACGTTATTCCCAGACACCAGTTTCGTCGGTGGAACCAAACATGTGCACTACGTTAATGGGACAAAAAGTTATTCCTGTGTTGGTAATCCAACGTTAATGGGTAATTAAGCTTGAGCCTCACTTGTAGGATTGATAAACGAGCCGATCAGCTAGTTATTTAAGCTTTGATTTGTTGTAAAATATGTTCAGGTTTGATTTGTTTATGAGGTGAGCTGATTTCAAACGATCTTCAAATTTGAGCCGTTCTTGAACCGATCTCGAGCAGTTTGATTTCTTTATCAGCCCTACTCACTGGTAGCCCAATCCCTGCTCCGTCTCCTCCCCCAGTCATAATATTAGGCCCTTCTGAATTGCACGTTGAGCAATGGTGGAGTATCAGGACATGTAAAGTTCGTACGTAGTGTTAACAGTATCGATGGTATAAAACTGTACATAGCGAAAAATTGGTTGCGCCCGTGAATTTTTCAAAATCAATTTAGCGCGAGAAAAGACTTCGAAAAAGTAACTGATCGAATTGGATGTATGAGTCGAGAGGCACGTGATTTTTCTTCTAAAATGTATCAGAGAGATACAAAACCGATCCGCAAGTGACGAATCGGAGTACTTTTAAAACCCTTGCCTGATACAATAGTGATACACAATAGTCAATGTTAAGACCTCTTGATGTTTTTCTGTTAGCTTTTTTCTTTTGTTGATTTTCCCTTGCTTTTGGTTTATTTTCCGTTAGCCACCAAAAACACATACACGCAAGTTTCACTTTTGGCCTCAAATTCAGCATAATACCAACCATTTTTCCTGATCTCAATCGCAGCCCGGGTGCCTGGAATCCTGGGGCAGCAACAAAGAGCTGCTACGGGGAGACCGTGCCGACAAGCGGCACAACCTACCCGGGGATATACCCTGATCAAATGCAGGTGGTTCAGGAGGTGATAAATGAAATGAACACCCCTACGTTTCTGCTCGACATAACAACGCTGTCGGCGATGCGGAAAGACGCGCATCCCTCCATCTACAGTGGCGACCTGAGCCCCGAACAAAGGGCTAACCCTGACCACTCCGCTGACTGCAGCCATTGGTGCCTCCCTGGCTTGCCTGATACCTGGAACCAATTGTTCTACACTGTTTTGTTCTTCTAAAGTTATCTGCTTTGATCTTCTAAAGTTTTACTAGTATGATTTGGGTTTTAGACTTTCTGTAGGTTATTTGGTATACACCTAGAAATTGGGGCAAATTGAACCTTAGATGTCTGTCTCCCTAGTAAAATACTAAATAGTGCATTTGGGAATTGGGGGGCTTGTGCTGTTCCTTTCAGAAATAAGGCTGCTTATTTCCATGTTGACTAGTTGAAGTTTGAACAGAATTACTTAATTCATTACCACTGATGAATCAATATTTCTTTGTGTCCCTTTTCTCTCTCTTTATGTGATTCGTATGACTCGGTTTTCCGATGATGTCTCGTATCCAAAGACCAACCAATGCAATTGAGAAACTTGCTTGTCACCGGACTAAGGCAAGTCATCGCCCGGCAGGTGCTTGTCACCCGGGCTTAGGAGAGACATGGCCCCGACATGTGCTTGTAACCGCTTGGCTCCGGCACATCGCGCTTGACGCCACATACATCTTGGAAAGAAAGCTTCTGAATGTTCAAGAAATCTCCTTTCGCATCCGAAATGGTTGAAGCTTCTATTATCCTAACCCCAAGTGTTGGGTCTAAACATGGTTTGCTTGGAAGGGAAAGAACAGGATTCAGTTGGACTGGCCAACTGGAGGTCTGCATTTTTTAAAATTTTTTTTTGCTTGAAAGGAAAATTGCCTAAAATATCTAGGTTGAACCACCTAATCATCCTCATACATTTTAGGGGAAATTAAACTAGGCCTAGAGGCGGATCAAAAAAAAAAAAAACTAGGCCTAGAGGATTGACAACTCCATTGGAACTTGGATTTGCTGCGTTTTTGCTGGAAGTTTGGCGTATTTGTTTGCTTCACGATAGACAGACGTGCTTAAGCATTTGTCTGGCCAAGCCAGGATTTAGGAACCTACATTCACTGATTAGGCCAAAAAAAAAATGGTGATTTCGGTCATTGCTTATCATCAGAAGAACAGCAGCTTGGGCATTAGTTTCAATCTCTCGTCATTTCCTGTTTTTTTTCCAGCAAGTGGGATGAATTTCGTCGAGTCTTCTTCGACTATTAAAACATAACAGTACGGGAAACTGGTAACACAATGAAACCAACATGTTATTATTGCTATTAAGATTGGCAAATAACTTCCATTTCAAACGAACAAATTTTTTAATTAACTGAAACAAAAGTCATCGTACTAGCAAAGGAGGTCACAGCTCGACCTCCAACTTGAAGTTTTACACGTATTACATCAACGGCACATTACACGCGGGGCTCAGAAATTGACCTCATACAACATAACGATCAGATTGTCTGTTACAACACCAAACATTATTTTAGTTCCACACATTACCTAACAAACTTTCACACATCGGGATATCTAAAAGTCCCGCGAGAGCTTTAATTTCTACGATCAAACACGCATGAAATATCTGATAAAAAAAAAACACGCATGAAAGACACTCCTTGAAACAGGGGTTTTAGCTTTTGATCACAACTCCTGGAACGCTAATCATCCGGGGCAAGTTGTCAATAATCTTTGGTCCCAAATTCCCATTGGCGACTGACGATAATTTATGTTCATAAGCTGAAAGATGAACTCCAAGTGCAGCCCTACCAGAAGGATCGAGATTGTTTGACCAAGAAGCATCCCACTCGATAGCCTTGGGTGTGCTACAAGCAACGCTTGCACCGCCTGGAACAGTCAAACTAGCCGGATTCTGCAACAATATTACCAGCAAAGTACACATATCGGGTTACTATTCATGACATTAAAATGTGAAGGGTATATGGAGATTTAATTTGATTTGATTTGGGATTAATCACCTGTGGAAAGAACCTCTCAAAGATCATTCGGTAGTAGTAGGCTTCCTTTGTGGTTGGGGTATTGTGGGGATAGATATGTGTAGCATTAAGCATCATTTTATTGGTCACCTGAAAGTGAAATAGCATTAGAAACACGCAAATATAACTGTATCGATAACAATGTATCCACTAAAAACAGGATGAAAAGTAGGAGATGACTACGTGTTTATCGGCATGGGCTTTGAGACCATCAATCCAGCTGTAGCCGACACCATCGCTGAATTGCTCTTTCTGCCTATAAAGAATATGCTGCAGGGCATCAAACAGGACATGTTAATCTAAGCACATTCACCAAAGCAAGAGTTTAAATGAAGGAAGTGTTTTGATTTGGGATTGTTTACCTTTGGCAAATAGGGGTGTTCTTCATCATCAAAGGCCCTCCTCAGAACCCACTTCTCGATTCGCCCTTCTTCTCGGTTAATCTGATACATGTTTGATGAAAGTAAGTGAATCCTCCGAATAAAGTACATAAGTTTTTTACATACCAAACAACTTGGATCAAACTGTCTTTACCATCTTCCACTCAGGGTCGATGCTCATTGCAACATTGATAAATTCTTTATCCAGGAAGGGGACCCGAGCTTCTAGTCCCCAAGCAGATGTTGCTTTGTTAGCCCTCAAACAATCATATTGATGGAGAGCTTTTATCTGCAAACAAAAACCAGAACAAGAACCATCTCACGTTTCTGATACATATGAAAGGTAGTTGACGTGTAGGATTGAAGGGTATTTTGCACCCCCTCCTATATCATAAGATTATAGCCACATTGGAACTGTTACAACAAGATTAGCCCACAAAGTCCCTTTTTCCAAAATAGTCCTGTAATTGAAACAAAGATTTAATACCTTGCGACAAGTCTCGCGGTGGAATTCTTCTTTGTTGGGTGCCTTGTGGAAGTATAAATACCCACCGAAAACCTCATCAGAGCCTTCACCGGACAAGACCATCTTCACTCCCAACGACTTAATTTTACGGGACATGAGGAACATAGGAGTGCTTGCCCTTATTGTCGTCACATCATATGTTTCAATATGGTAAATGACATCTTCAATGGCATCAATGCCATCCTGACCACATGCCCAAAGACAAAAAATTTATCTTAAATAACTAAGAAGAAGAACACAAAACACTTGAGGTTGGGAAGGTGAAATTCTTTGTATTGATACCTGTACAGTGAATGTAAACTCGTGGTGAACAGTACCCAAATAGTCTGCAACTTCTTTTCCGGCCTTCAAATCTGGTGAACCCTTTTCAACAAAAAAAGCAAAGATCGATATAAGATCTCGTATTCCTCTCTTTTTGTCTTCCCCAGAAAATACTCCAAATTTGTATCAAAAGATTGTGAGCTCACCTCGAGGCCAACACAGAAGGAATGGAGTTGAGAGCCCCATTGCTTTGCAGCCTTTGTGTCAGCCAAGTGACGGGCAGTGATGGAAGCCACCAAGGATGAGTCTAGTCCTCCAGAAAGAAGAACTCCAAAAGGAACATCAGTCATCAGCCTCTTAACAACAGCCTGCAATTTGCAACCAACCCATAGGTAATTTTGTTGAATACTTCCCGTCTTATTAAGAGTAATTCTTAAATCATTTGTAAGTTCTCTCACATTTTCAAAGGCACGCCTTAATACAAGTGGATCATATGGGGTTGATGGAATAGCCTCAGAAAACCAGAGAGGGTTGTACCATCTACGAAGGCCGCCTTGTTTGCTGGAATACAAGTGACCGGGCGGAAAAGTCTCAAAATGTTCACAGTCGTCGTTCAAGGCTTTCAGCTCAGACGCAATCCAAACAGATCCTGTACAAAAATAGAAACACCATAACTTTTTGAAAATCAGAACTTGAATTGAATGAACAAGAAGATTCAACAACTAGTTACTAGGTCCAGGTATGATTTTTATATCATTACCATCTTGTCCCCATCCGATGTAGAGGGATGTGATCCCTATGGCATCTCGGGCAGCAATGAAGCTGTTGTCTCGGGTGTCCAGTAACACAAAAGAAAACATCCCATCCAACATGTCCACAAACTCTTCTCCATACTCTTCATACTAATGAACAAGAGTAAATACAATATTCAGTAACTAGAGAAACAAATCAAAAACTTTGTTGTGAAATGTTTCGATATGTTTTGATGTAGTTAGTTCTTGAATTTCAAAAGTAGGCATTTTTGTTCAATGTATGAGCAAATATGCTATAAAGAGAGTACCCACCAAATGAGCGATAACCTCACAATCACTGCCAGTGCGGAACTTGTGATTAGGTAAGCGCTTACGCAGTTCCTCATGGTTGTAAATCTCTCCATTCACCTGGTTTCCACAATAACAACCTCCGTCACTTCAAAATTGGACTTAAAACTTCGTACTTTCACAGAAAAACAAACGCATATACTACATGTGTTATGCCCCCTACGTTCAATTAACTATTTCAAACTTGTCTATATGAACGGGCCTTTGGATTGTGGTTCCTCAACCAATCTCATCACACCAAAAGTGATGAGATTTGGTGAGGAACAAAATGGATAGGTAAAGATTCATTTTTTCTTCAATTAGTACTAATCCTTTCTCACCATTTTCATCTCTTTCAGTTATCCAACTAAGTAGACTTCTTCTTCTTTTTTATCCCTCTTCTCACCATCCAAAGGGACGATCAATTAATTTCAGTTTGACAAAAAAAAAAGGGGGGGGCGATTAATTCTATGACTTGAAAGTAACGCACCGTTACTACGATCGTCTTGTTTTCGTTGAAGAGAGGTTGATCACCGGAAGCGGGATCAACGATTGCCAACCGTTGATGTGACAAGTAGTAGTCGCTGTGATGATATATCCCACTCCAGTCTGGACCACGATGCTTCAACCTATAAACACCAAATAGTTGCAAATAATTTCAATTTTCAAGTTTTTGGCAACCATAATTTATAGGGGACAACAGGCTCTGCTCTGCTGTCCCCATTGAGGGCCGATTTGCAAATATTGTTTTATTAATCGTCCGTCCCCATTGAGGGCCGACTTGCAAATATTATTTTATTAGTCGTCCCCCTTCGAGTCTGCATTAAAGTTAAACAGTTACACCAAAGGAAGAGGAGCTCCACATGGGCAAATTATTCAATTCAGGACCGATTTGGCAAATAAGGCTGTGTTCCAGAAAGGAAAAAAAGTCCTTATTTTGTAAGAAGACAATTTCAAGCTCAAAAATCATATGCTTGCGCAAATAATTTTTCTATCACTATGGATCTTATTTAATAGATCTCATTGAGATCTTTAATACGGTTAGAAAATTATTTTTCATTTACATTATTTTTTAGTTTGAAAATGTGAAATAAGCTGCTTATTTTTTAAAAAAAATTCTGGAACGGAGCCTGCCAAATGACCGATTGTCGTTTTGTCTTTATTCAATTTTTTTCACATTTTTTTGGCAATTCAACATAATCCATCATACTACTAGAAAAGAGGGTGTGAGGTTCTTTCGTCAAAGGGTCCCACTGAATCAATAAATTTCAAGTCAAAAGTGGTGGATCCGATTATTTTAAGACAGTTGCTGCAAAGGCATCAATCAAGCCATGTCCCACATCCCCAGATTCCATGATCAAGCTGATTAGCTTATAATCACTATTTCTTGATGGATACATAGGCAGCAAACCAACTTTATGATCACCAATTACGCAGTGTTCCCGTTGACTTCTTTAAAAAATAAGTATTTATTTGTAATTTTTAAACTTAAAAATAATAAGTTTACTGGATTCAAAAAATATACATTATAAATCTTATTTGATAGAGATCTATCAAATCTTGCAAAAAAAATTAAAAAATTATTTTTTGTAAGCCCATTACTTTTAAACTTAAAAATAGATCCTTCTTTTGGAATGCGGAACTGGGCCTTAATCAAATAATTACTTGGGGTATGCTTAGAAGTCTGCAATCAAACAGAAGAAATGTTAATCTCCTTATACGAGATAGTAACAGCCCATTTGAATGGTAAGAAATGATAGAGAAAATAAAGGAGAGCTATTTTTCACCAAATCTCACAAAAAAATAGACAAAAAGGGAAAGGGTTAATCAAAGAATTTCTTTTTTTGTACTTTTCCTTCTATTTCTCCCAAAAATGCTCAATTCAAATGAGTAATTTCTTAAGAAACCATAACTCTTTCCTTTTTCTCATGAAACCCCTCCATCCGTAGGAACTGTAAAACAAGTGATCACGAGTGGTAACGACTAACGACCCACAAGAAAACGAATCCCTTGTGCTAAAAACAATTACGGATAAAATAAAAAAAGAGGGGTAATTAGTGAAGGGAAATTGCCTGCGGGAGAGCTCGAGGACGCGAACCCTTTTGGCCTGGGAGTCATCAGAGCAACCCAAAACTGCTAGTATCCCACACATGGCTACACAAAATGCTAATCCTTTCTAATTGGAAATTGTGCAAATTTTAGCAAGATGTATCGAGAGGAGAACGAAAAGCCGCGAGCTTGGAACAGAGAGGATTATGGGAAGTGGATAAAGAGAGGATTTAGAGAGAGGATTATGGGAAGTGGATAAAGAGAGGATTTAGAGAGAGAGAGAGAGAGAGAGAGAGAGAAAAGGGGGGGATGGGTATTTTTTCCGACGGTTTGGAATGATAGTAGCAGAGGCGGTGGATATTACAGCTTGAAAAGCCATCGTATTAATAGGCATTGAGTGGGCCACAGTCACCCGGCAATGTTTCGCCGCATATAGAATGAGATATGATACGAGTGTTAATCCAAATTACCGTGGATGAGAGAGAATTGCGAATTATTGACTAAGTTTGTAAGTTTACTGAGATATTTTGCATAGCCAGAATTGAATAATTGGATGAGAGAGAATTACAAGTTATTTCAACCAAATTACTGTGGTTAATGTGGGGTGAAGTCAGCTCAGAGCATCTTCAACCCAAGTCTTCAAATTGAATATTCAAAGTACTACTATTTTTTAAGTATCAAGAATGTAACTATTCACACCAACTCGAACCCAATTTTTCATTGGTAACTCTACTTTTTTAAATCTCAGTCGTTTCGCTTCAAAACTGAAATTTTCCTCCAAAATTTAAACTTGTAGTTTTGAAATTATTAGCAAAATATATCGATGAGTGGTCTTGTTTTTAAAAATTTCATGAATAATCCCTCCTTCAATCATATCCCTCTTTTTATCCCATCCTTATTAGAGTATCCACAATGGCATAACCATAAGTGCTAGGTTTTTAAAGTTAAAAATGTTGGTGCAAAATATGGCTCACAATGCTATAATCAAACTTAGCAACTTCCTTAGAAATAATCAAATTTTAGACTTTGGATAACCAAAACTAACAATTTTTTGTCAATAACCAAAATTAATGAACCTCACATTCTCAATCAAATACACACATCATTACAAAAAAAAAAAAAAAAAGTTCTATCTCTTCCCTTTTCCCCTCTCTTTTTCTTTTCCAACAATGTTTTCAAAAAAAATATTTTACTTACATTTTTTTTTAAAACTGTTTTCCCCCAAAAATTATTTTTTAACTGTTTTTAAAAAACATTTTTACACAAAAAAATTGTTCCTTTTTTTTTTTTGAAAAATTGTTTTGTATAAGAAAATGTTTTTTTCAAAACCTTTTCTTAAAAAACCGTAATTACACAAAAGTTGTTTTTCTTAAAACTGTTTTTCTTTTTTAAAAAAATTCGAAAAAAGTTCAAAAATTATTGTCTATTTATAATAAATAGTTTTTATTAGCCTCAAAATTATTTTTAGAAAAAACTATTTCTATGTTCACAGTTATTAGTATTTTTATAATTTAAAAAGATGATGTGACAACTTTTGGTTATTCAATTTTGATTATGTCATTTTGTACCTCTATATTGCTAACCTTAGCAATATTTTAAATGGATAATCAAAAGCTGATGTGGTAACTTTTGGTTGTCCATTTTTTACTCCGTATATCTCATTCTTCCTTCTAAAATTTTAACCTCACCAAACGAGCCGTTAGTGCGAAAGCCTCAAACTATTAACAAATTTATCACGGTGATATCAAGTAAATAATTAATTCAAGATGTCAGGGCAGGTTCAGAAATTAGAATTAAGTCCAACTATGAATGGAAGACCGCAGTGCAATTGTATCAAGTCCTTTTATCGTCCAAATGAAGAGAGAGAAAGAGAGAGCCTAGTTAAATTTCACTTACCTCCCCTAAGGTTTCTGACAATGACAGACACCTCCCCTCACATTTCTGAAATTGCACTTACCTCCCCTGTCAGACTTGTCGGCTA
>JAOTQK010000001.1:24058496-24068727 GCA_025642025.1 Rhododendron ferrugineum
CTCTCTCTCTCTCTCTCTCTCTCTCTCTCTCTCTCTCTCTCTCTCTCTCTCTCTCTCTCTCTCTCTCTCTCCCCTCCATTCCGTCTACCTAACACAACGTGCTCCATTCAATTTCATCAGCAACAACCATGAAATTCCTCCTCATTCTATTCTACCTGATACAAACCCAACTCTCCTTTCATTCCCCCACTTCACATTACTATGGTCCTCGACATAGGCAGCAATCTCTCCTGACTCAACTGCAATGACACGACCCGAATTTCCCGACCCTTCTGGGCAGTGGCGGTCACCAAGAGAGGAGGGAAGGCTGTAGCAGCCGCTTCGTCATCTAAGGTTGTCGTAACTATTGATAACGTGGCCAATGGAGTCCACACGCTTCAAATTTCGGATTGAACTTGTATCGATGACCTTTGTTTTTTTTGGGCAAGCACTAGTGTCCTCTGTTCACATCATGTGTCCAGGAGATATTCGGATAATATCATTTGAAAAAGGCCCATCTTTTTCCCTTTATATTGTTTCAGTTGGTTTCATTGTGTAGAGGTATGAAATCATGCATAGGTAGCACAAGATTAATTCTAAAGTGTATATTTGTAGTTATCGTTTTGATTTTTTGATTTGGACTGTAAATTAATCATATTTGAAAATGAATACGTATCCCGACAGAAAAGCCACTACTTTTTTTCATGATTTCGGTATATGTGTTTCGATTTCTCCAAATTTTGTCATAATTTTTATTTATTGTAGTTTCGTTGGGACGATTTTACGATACGTGTTCATGATTTTTTATGATTTATGGTGATTCCATAAATTTTGTCATAATTTCGGTATGTGTGTTTCGATTTTTTTGAATTTTGTCATGATTTTGTCACTAGGGGTCATGTCCCCTAGTGATACTTATGTATTCATATTTAACAAACAAGTGAGTGAAAAATGGTTTAATTAGAAATAAACAAATAAATGGCATATTCATATTAATGAAGGGTGTTGATGGAATTATTTGAATCTCAGGATGAATACTTAAGTATTCAAAATACAAAGGATGAAGACATAAGTATCACTAGGGGACATGACCCCTATTTAAGTACCCCTACTCTTTTTTTTTTTCTGAAAACGCGTTGGGAATCTTATTTCCTATTAAATTGCACACAACATAATCCTTAAAGTAATACTCCTATAATTTAAAACATCCTTCATTAAAAATTGAGGTGCTTAATTAAACTATGTCCCCTTTTTATCCGTAACTCTATCAGCAACGGTTAACAAACACATCTAAACTATTAATTATTGAGATGGACGTTTAAGATGCCGCACTACAGGATGCACTACAGAACCCCGTTCCCTTTATCCATAGCGCATCGTTCAGTTTATCCGTCTACTCCGGTACCTCTGCCCGCTGTGTCTTCTTGGCCCCATGTGGTGCTCAGTGATTCGCTTCTTGCTCTGCTTGTTTATTCGTTTTATTACAATGGCACCCTTGGAGTTCCAAATTTGGCAGAGGTAGACTTCCTATCTTCTCCAGAAATTCTTCGTGCTGAGTCAGCGCCACAAGTTTTTCTAATTTTACACACAAGTGAAAAAAAAAATGCACCTTTTTTCCTACCTACCTGTGGAAACTGGAAACCGACTCATTAATCCGTAATCGGCTCAATTATTGAACGTTTAAGATTCTCTTGCTTGAAAGATAAGTCAAGCCAGAACATACTTGTTAGTTTTCACTGAAATCTACCAATAATTAAACATACGTAAGTTGAGCCGGACACCCGAGTTATCAAAAAGGTTTCAACCGAAATCTACCAATAAACTGTTTGTCGATCTCATTCCACTCGTTTATCAGCTCTATCTAAATTTCGATCGTGCGTAAATTGCATATTAAGCCCCTCGAGTTCACAAAGGGAACATTTTTGCTTCGTGCTTTTTTACATTCTTGTGTCGTACCCGAAAAAGAAGGCTTCCATTATTGCTGTTGTCTAATGTCCTTGTGTTTGTTGATTGTCAGTATAAATATAGAAGTAGTATTTCTCGACGGGGATAAGGTTAGTAGATAAGATGCGAACCTGATTCGAATAATAAAAAATTGTGAAGACCATTTTCTTTTTAGAATTTCACAACCATAAACACTATCCACACAGACAGTTTGTGCACAAATAGCTTCAGGGCCCGTTACAGGGTTGCCACAAACAATTCAATCCTTCCATTGGTTTTAAATTTGTTTTTTAATTGAGTCATTCCGCAAAAAAAAACGAGCTCAATTCAATACCTCTAAGTACTTGATTTAATCGTTGGATTGAGCTGATTTTTTTACTGAACGACTCAAAATATGAATTTGAATCTAATGGACGGCCCGTAGTGAGCCCCATGACCACAAGGCACTTTGTGCACGATATGTGCAGAAAACTATATGTGTAGGTAGCATCTCTCTTTCACAACCCTTCAACATGTTCTAATCGTGCAATGAAAATAGAACAATTAAAGCGTGGAAAGCAGTGGCATTGACTAATGAGGAGTAGAAATTTAGTTTAGAGGAAAAAAAAATGACAGAGCCGTCACAGAGGTTAGATCAGTACACACGCATAAAGCGTGCCAACTTCGTATGACTTTTCATAACAAAGGCAATTAATACTTAATTGGATCTTATTAGTGGACGATCGACTTGATTCTTCAAGCATTTAGTGTGTTATTATAGGGACGTAATGATCAGAAATTTCTTCAAGATTCCTACAACGAACCCTACACGATTGCTGGAAATTAATTCATCTGTTCACAGATGAGTCCGCCTGTCTTGCTGTCTTTGTTAGTGATTCTTCGAGTTCATAGACGTTTTTCGGCTTGGATTTGTCTCTGTGCTTGCTTGTGGTGTGCTTGCAAGTATAGTAGACTTTAGGTGGGCTTTGTTTAAGTCCATTCCTTGTAATTCTATTATTCTTGTATCTGTGATCCGTTTTGGATTTCTTAATGAAAATTTGCCTTTAAAAAAATACTAGAAACAGCAATCTATCAAATGACATAAGCTGCTAGGCCCTTCTTTCTTTTCAACCGATCAAATATCATAGCTGCAAATTTCACTGACACCCCTAGATTTTACTAGAACCACATCGTCACCCCCTTTATTTTTACACCGTCACACTGTACTCCCCTACTTTATCAATTATGTACTGGAGAGCAAATCCATCAACCAACTAGAGTAACCATCGGGGCTAAAATTCATTAATTTCTAACATGTGTAAAACAAGCCAGAGAAAATCCACTGTGGTTAGAGCTAGTTATAGCTCAATAAATTCCAACCCATTGCCCATCCAAAGAAAGAGTGCGATTAATAATCTACAAGAACGAAGATTCGGCATTTGTTTTGTCTTTTCTCTCTCCATAGATTCGAACCACAAACCTTTCTATTGGAAGCCAAATGGTATTTGTTAGACTTAATCCCACATCGCTCATCTAAACCACACAAGCTTGGTTAATATATTATAGAGGTTACTCCACCTATTGCCAATTGATTTTAGATTGGAACCCTCTAAGAAATCTAACATTCCAGATGGTTTAAAGAAGTAAGAGTCATATCTCCACTAATATTACTATTCTAACAATAGTGACTTTCCCGATAAAAAATGGTGACAAATTGACAAATTGAACAGTACTCCCTCCGTCTCTTTTTAAGTGTCATGTTTCGTAACTCCAACTTATTAAAAAGACATAATCATTATACCTTTCACATCAACTTTTTCCTCTATTTTCCCTTCTTACCCATCATCATTACATTTTTACTTACTAACTTTTCAAAATGGAATATACTTTTAAGGACAAAATAGACAATGCACCAACTTTTACCAACTAACTTTACAAAATGGACACTTATTAAAGAACAACCCAAAATGAGATACTGGACTGTAAATAAGGGACGGAGGGAGTAATAAGAAATGCAAATGATGGTGCATGGCTCTAGTAAACTTATTAACAAACGGGCCCTCAACTTGAAAATATATATATATATATTTTACATAACAGATAAGTATTAAAATGGAAGATATATGTCATCACAAATCAGTATGTTCTTTTTGCCTTTTAAAAGGAAAGAAAGAGATAGAAAAGAAAGGATATTAGGAAACACGGTCTCGATTCCCTGCATGTAGATGCCTACCCATAACTTTCTTTTATTAAGTACTATTATTTGCACATGCTGTAGTTGCCAGAATGTTACAAACGTTATCTAGAGCTAGCAAAGCAGTTACCAGTGAACGAGAAACATTCTGTGATGCTCGAACAATTCTTGAATCAACACCATATATCCTACGCCGGCCGTGTTCAGTTTGGATTTTGAGAGAGATTGTTGAGAGTAATGAATGGAAAGAAATATATAGAAAGAATTTATTGGAAACCGTGTGGATTTTGAGACCCCAAAACGAACAAGGCAGGATCTAAACCTATTTTGAGAATTGTCACCCTATTTCGGATCGGCAGCGGGTGGCGGATGGGAAAACGATAAATCAAGTCATATAATTCGTGTACATGTACGCTTTCGTGAACGAAAGCGCAAGCATGAAAGCATTTTATATGCACTTGATATGACCCCAGAAAAAGAAGGGGGGGGGGGGGCTGTAACATTTCGAAGGTCATGCATTTTCTGGATATTTCGAAGGTCATGCATTTTCTGGATAATACTCCCTCCGTCCAGATTTAATAGTCTTTTCTGGGAGGTTCATGTCTTTTTTCAATTGATTATATCTTGTAATTTATAATATTTTATGTAATTTTGAAAACATTGTCTTATATAACTAATTGAGATCTATCAAACAATATTCATATTGGATATAAAATTCATTATCAATTTAAAGATATAACTTATTTTTTATCCAGTTAGAATCGAACGATGAACTATATAATCCGAACGGAGGGACTACTACTTTGGAAGCACAGATAATTATTGGTAAAGGAACAGATGTCCTTTCTTGGTAGGGGACATTGGGAAGATCATACACGTCAATCAGTTTCTAGCAATGGCCAACCGAGTAATTATTCATCCTCTTTTGGTCTTGACTGGCATACAATTGTCGCGTGATTTGGGTGTCAATTTTGTTGAGATGCTTTCCTCGCGTTGTGATGCCGTTGTACTCTTATCCTTTTAATCTCTTGTAATCCTTACATTTGATTAATAAAATTTCTTCCGCCGTCCAAAAAGAAAACAAGTAATTATTCAGAAGTCTTGGAACACCGCCACATGGTGGTGCCTAATTCTGTTAGCTATCCCGTATTTTTGTCGGGTTCAAATGTTTAGCATACTGAAGTATAAAATCATACGTGGCAGTGTCCCAATATCACCTAATAATTTTTTGGGCCAAACAGATAGCCGAGGAACCGTACGAGGGGTATGGGAGGGAAATGTGGGGACGATCCTGATGGAATTGGAGCCCTCCACACATGGAAGTATTGCTGGGAGGCAGCACAGCAAAGACCCGCTCTGAATTTCCAAAAGTTAGTACAAAGTATTCTTCATGTGCTTCTTCTCTTTCATAAAATTTGTCCAGTTCGCAAAATGAGAGTTTGGATAGTTAGGTGCAACCAATAGATCTTGTTCAGTTCGAATTTTGAGGGAGATTTTTAAAACTAATAAAAGAAGAGAGATAAATAATGAAAATTTATTAAAAACCGTACGCAGAGATTTTGAGTCTCACAAATGAACAAGCCCTAGTGTCGCTGATTAGGTTGCGTTCTTTTGGTCTTAACTTATTATTTTTTTAATTCAGTCCATTCTTCTAACTTAACTTATTTTCCATCCTTAAGCTTAACTTATGTATTGTAATTATGTGTGTACTGGGCAATTAAGTTTAAGTTTACAAGAATAGATGAACTTTTTAACTTATTTTCATTTAAGTTTCAAAAGGGGAGAAAAAATAAGTGAAGTTTAAGTTAAGGCCAAAAGAATGCAGCCTTAGGCTCCATTTGTTTGGACGTAAAATGTTTTACCAATTTTTTAGTATTTAGTTGTGTAAAAAATGAGGAAGACATTTTACATGTAAAACATTTTTCATAAATGACTTACCCTTAAATCTCCCGTAAGTTATTTTTCGAAATGAACCCATTGCCCTTCTACTGCAATTCTCACTGCTCAGTTTCCTCGATTATCAGTCGACTCAGTCTTTACCCACGTTAAATTCCAATAATCTAATATCTCTTCACCGTCTAGGCCCCGTTCCCGAAAGGGAAATAAGTACTTATTTTTTAAGAAGACAATTTCAAACTCAAAAATCATGTGCTTACACAAATAATTTTTCTATTAATATGAAACTTGTTTAATAAATCTCATTGAGATCTTTAATACGGTGCAAAAAAAATTGAAAAATTATTTTTCATTTACATTATTTTTTGAGTTTGAAAATGTGAAACAAGTACTTATTTTTTAAGAAGGTGTTCTGGAATGGGGTCTTAGTCCCATCTCTCTCTTTACACTAATTTATTGATTTCTGAAAATATTATTTTCAAGTGCCTACCAACCAAACACCAAAAAATAAAAGTTTAAAATTTGTTTTCTAAAAAAATATTTTACATTGTAAAACATTTTACATCGAAACAGACGGAGCCTTAGTTTTGGATGAAAAGTTGGGTTTTTGGAGATTGTAATATCCCAACCGTCACGTATGTGGTTATCTTGATGGCGGGGCTGACGCATTGTGAGTTGTCAAGAACCAATGGATATATCACTTCAGGAATCTTCCTTGTCACAAAAGGATAATATAAACGTAGAAGAAAACAAGTAGCTCATGCAAAAAAATGAGTAAACCTAACTTGGACGTTTGCAATTTCTTTGAGTTTGATTGGGTTCGTGCTAGTCGACGGGTCATATTGGAGAAACAAGATTAATCGAGGTGCGTTTTAGCTGACTTGAATACCAAAATTGCCAAAAAAAAAAACAATGACTAGGTAAAATAAAGATGTGGCCTTTTGTGCTCGTCAAACTATACGGGCGAATTCTAGGAGACTTTTAGGACCGGCACTCTCATGCATGGAAGTTAGGGTGCATTTTTTTTAAACTTAATTTTATTCTTTGTTTTGTGTGTTTTTTTTTTCTAATTTTTTGTCAGATTTGTGTAATATTTTTTGGATTAATCATCCATGTCAACGAGAGGAGTTTAAAAAATACAAAATTATGACCGAAAGCAAAAAAAAATTCTTTCAACATCGGTCCATACTTTTATACTTTTTCGATTCGAGACGAACGATTAATCCTGACGAAAAGATAAACAAAAAGTTACGAAGAATAAAAAAATATCAAAATAAATTCCAGACTTATAAGTTAAAAAGACGCAGCATTAGAAGAATGATTTGAATGTAAAAACATACTCGATATTATTTGAAGCAAATTATTGTGCATTTCATGAGTTGGCAGATCAGGTACTCAAGACTCAAAAGATGGACAGGCATTTTAAAATTCTATCTTCCTGTACGAGGCACGTTTTGGATTTTTTTTTAGTATTTTTCTGTATTTATATTCACGATGTTTGGATAACTACCACCAAGTGGTACTCAACTATTATACTGAAAATAATGATATTTTTTTATTTAAAAAATATGAATTATTAAAAATGATTGAAGAACTTTCTGTAGAAAACTAAGTTCAATTTGAATTTTTCGTAATACACCGAAAAAAAATAGTATTTTATGAAGAGGATGAGTATTAATTAGTCACGAAATAAATGTTTTAAAGAATAATTAAGTGTTTTCCAATATTTGAGTATTCTTCTTGTGTAAACTTTAAAGTTTCTGGGTGTGGTCAATTCTTATAAAGTTGGTTCATGTAATGATCCGCACCAACTGACTTGCTAACCTTTCGCCCAAACACGTGATTCAAAAGGTTAATCGATCTCAAGTTGTACAGTAGTTGGTCATGGTACATTATATACTTGTCCAACAAAATAAATCGAGTACTTATGCGTATGCCTGGACCATTTGAATTATGAAAAGACAAAAAGCTTAAAATCAAAGTTGGAACAATAATGCAACCCCATACCATTGACAACATCGACGGTTTTGACCAAGGGAACATAAGAAAGTAATAAGTGTTTCTCCTCTGTGAGATCGCTGGTTAGAATCTAACGCAGGCTAACCATTGTAAACCTTGGGCATTTGAGGGTTTGTTCGGTCGTTCATTTCAGAACACCAAAATTAGTTAAGGTGCGCACAATCTGACCCGAACATCTGATTATTGAAGACAATAATGCGATTAACACTGTGGATGAGGATATGACAGAATAGCGACGTGGCGATCGGATGCGATAATATAATTTAGTAAATGATATGTGGCGTAACGATCGGGTTCTTTTGGTTGACAGTTTAGCATTACCTAACCTTTTATATTTTTAATGGAAAAAACTGATTGAGAAGCTGAAAACGATTAGCCACATGCGAGGTCTCTCTCTCTAACTTTTCTTTTCTCTGACTTTTCTTTACAAACATCTGGTAGGGTTTCTTGATAGGGGGCTGAGGCTGCCGGCTCCCACCCCACCACTCCATCACCGGCCTTCCACTCCCTGCTATGACGGATTGTTGGACTGCTTGATGAGATCCTTCGGCAAATAAGCCCCCGGAACCGGAGCGGTGGTTTGTCGGTGACATGATTACGGCTGGGGTTCTATTTCCTCCTCCTCTCTCTCTCTCCAGATCTGTCCCTGCCTGAGTTTGGTGCTCTCCGTCGATGATGCCAATCGTCCGCGGGCAGTTTGCCTATGTGCTCTCTTTTCAATCTTCCTCACTGTGCGAGTTTAATCGGCGTTATCAGGCCGGCCCGCCTTGTCTTTTGAGTGTCGCTTGTTCGAACCCTGACAAAGTTGTTGTGGGACGGAAATAGCTGTTGGCGTTGCTGGATGGTGGAGTGTAGTTGCCGCAGTGATCTGCGATTTCGGTGATTGAATTTAAGAGTGTAAATCTGTTTCTGTAGGTTTTGGTTTGTTTTTCTTTTTTGGTTTTCTACTTCTGATGGGGCTATTTCCTTCCCTTCGGCGGTTTCTATAGGTTTGGTTGTGCGATTTTTCTGCGGCGAATATTGAGTGTGGGAGTAGGATGCTTTCTTGCTGGCCTCTCCCTTATGGCTTGATTCACCCGTTGTGTTGTAGGGATCTTTCTCTTCTTGATGTACTGTTTCTCATATTAATGGAACCTCCGAACATTATGGCAAAAAAAAAAGCCGATGATAACTAAGTTTTGATTGGCATGCAAAGTTTAACAAAACGACACAAACCGAGTACCAACTGGACCACGAGGCTTCAATCGGACCACCAAGTGTCACCACCAAACACCGCCTAAAATTTGGTCCCCGGATGAGTTGCGTGCACATCATCCCTACCGTGACAGTGGATTGGATTACAGTCACAAAACTCTACTATAATAGATGAGAAATTTTCCGGTACCGGGTGGGTATATCCCACATGGTATTCGCTCGGCACATTTAGGTCGTCCAATACACTTTCGAACGGCTTAGATTGAGACTATCTCTCTCCTCTCACCCAGCACTTTCTCTCTCATTTTTCTCTCTCCAAATCTAAGCCGTCCAAAAACACAATTGACGGCTCGGATGCGCCGAATGGATACCACGTGGTACCCACTCGGCACTGAAAATTTTTCCATAATGGAGGAAGCTACTACGTGCCTGTACAACCATTTAAATTTTTTAAAAGGTAGTTAATTTTCACACTCCATTTTTTTATATTTTATATTTTACATTTTATTTTTTTGACTTTTAGCCACAAAAAAAACCCATATATTTTCAACACTATAAAACAAAAATGGAGTGTAGATATGAAAAAAAGAGAGTGAAAATCATTCCCCCTTTTCGAAAATCTAAAACACTTACCAAACTAACCTTAACACATCTCATTACTTGGTTCTACTATAGTTCTCAAACGATCGGTGAGGTCTCCCTTCTAGAGGTGTCAAACGTGCGTGTCGTGCCGTGCCGTACCGTGTTACGTGTCGTGCCGTGCCCATTTACTTAAATCGTGTCGTGCCGTGCCATTTTTAATCGTGTCGTGCCCATTTACTTAAATCGTGTCGTGCCGTGTCATTTTTCAATCGTGTCGGGCCGGGCCCATTACTTAAATCGTGTCGTGCCGTGCTGACCTGTTTTTTAATCGTGCCGTGCCGGCCCGTTTACTTGATCGTGTCATGCCGTGCCGGACCCATTTACTTAAATCGTGTCGTGCCGTGTTGGCCCATTTTTAATCGTGTCGGCTCGTTCACTTGATCG
>JAOTQK010000001.1:24105596-24129753 GCA_025642025.1 Rhododendron ferrugineum
TGTTTGGAACCTAAGAAAAACAGAGAGACAACAACAAAAACCATTATTTAGAGAAACCATAGGTGAACTAGTGTTAGGCCATGCCTACGGCACTACGCATCTCGGTTGGAAGGGGATGACAGTTGTGTGATTTAGGTAAAAACCATGGGCACTTAACCGAAAAGTGGGAGGATACACTACAGCCTTTGGATCAAATGAATCTAAGCCGTTCCAACAACTTGTCCCCACACCCTTCCATTTTATAATAGAGATAGTGTTGAATTTATCCTTCCTTTTTGCTTTTTGGTTGGGGAAGAGTTCTAGAGGAAGCAAAATGAAAGGAAAAAAGTTGAGAATCAAAATTTCTATTCCAAAATGTTGGAACAAATACATTTTGGCAATTCGATATTCATTCTGCTAACTTAAACAAATAAGAATAACAATTTTGAACCGAAGTCAATATCCAACTTTTGGCATATGCTTCTAATGTTTTGTGGATATTTCGCAAAATGGGAAAATACAACCACCCACCCTAACAAGGGGAATATCAAAGTATTTGGCTAAGTGAGCACGAGAAATATATAAGGCAAATGCTACAAGGTGCCAATGGGGCACAAGTTAGGAGCACTTTTAAGTGTTTTAATTAAATTTTTTTATACTTATTCCAACATCTACTAATAATGACATTGAGAATGTAAACTACTCCATTAAAAAAAAGTCAAACAATATTTTGAATGACAAAAATGACCATGTGACTCTTCCTATTCTTCACTCTTGGAGTGAACTTTTAGTTCCACATATGACTCTTCATATATAGGGAAGTTATTCGGAAGGATAAATTGGCGCCAGTCTTTCCATAAGAGCAGGTGGGAAATTTTCGTTTGTCTGACTCTTCATATGAAAATTTTTCACTTGCCGCCAATTTCTTTCTATATAAGAATGGATCTCCGTCTCCTTGTAATGTTGATTTTATTAATTTTCCATATCATAAAGATATTCTAATATTAGATTTTATTTTTTTCGATTATTGTTTTGATGTGGTTGACCCAACTAAGCTTCTTCGTCATATCACCAAAATCCAAATGCATCTCCGTCTCCTTGTAATGTTGCTCTTTGCAGCAGAAAAAAAATAAAAAATGAAGCCAAGATTTGTACGTAATCTTTTCATTTGCACACCTTTCGCCTACCTAATTTTTTAATGGAAATGAGGGTACTATTGTCATTAAAAAATGATACTACAAACATTTATGGGTAGTTTAGAAAATAGTGGTGAAAAGTAATATTTTGTGAGTACCCATAAACCCAACTCATGAATTAAGTATATTTATTGCACCTAAAGCATCTGAAGAACCCTAATTTAGTGCCCCAAACTAATGTCCCAGGGGCACCTATTAACGAGACCGTTAAAAAAAAGTCAAACAATATTGTCCAAATGGCACCTATTAGAATTCCCCTATAGGGGGACCTATTAGCGGGACCGATATAATAAGTGCATGTCCTCTATGAGATTGCATGTTCGAATTCTACGAGGATGCATTTAAAGTCTTGAGGCCACTGGAGGGTGTACTCAATCGTTAACTTTAGAGTCTCGGAATTAGTCGAGATGAGCACAAGGCCCGGACATCCGTTTATTAAAATAAAAAAACTTTGAAAGAGGAAGTTATGTAGTACCAAATATTTTTCCTATTTTATATCATCGCCAGAATTAAGATTCGGACTTGTTCGTTTGGGGGACTCAAAATTTCTGTGCACAGTCTCCAATAAATTTTTTCTATCTCTCTTCCCACTCATTACACTTTAAAATCTCACTCAAAATCCAAACCGAACATGGTCAAAATGATTTAAATTATAACTGGTCGAAAAAAAAAGAATTTAATCTTGTAGAACAAGGGTCAAAGAAGGAAGTCCAAAGTCCAAGTGATGGTCTCAGTCAAACTACGTACGCACGCAATGACCAAAACCTCCGAAAGATCCAGATAAATTCACAAACGTACTTGCAAATGTCACCAATCAGAATTCCCCTATAAATACACACACACTCCAAACACACCCTTACATCCCATAAACAACAACAAACGAGCGACTTCCCAAAATACCCCTTTCAGTTTTCTATCTATTCTCCAAATGGCAGATAAAAAAATCACTCTACTGGATTCATGGATAAGCCCTTTTGGGATCAGGGTCAGAATAGCCTTGGCCCAGAAAGGGATAGAGTATGAGTACAAGGAAGAGAATTTGAGCGATAAGAGTCCATTACTCCTCCAAATGAACCCTGTTAAGAAGCAAATCCCTGTTTTGATACACAATGGGAAACCGGTTTGTGAGTCACTGATTATAGTTCAGTACATTGATGAGGTGTGGAATCAGAAATCTCCTCTGTTGCCTTCTGATCCTTACCAGAGAGCTCAAGCCAAGTTTTGGGCTGATTTTGTGGACAAGAAGGTGAGTCATATACATTGATACACAATTTTTTTTTTAAAATAAAGATAATCATTTGTCCAGGTCAGTTTGCGCGCACTTCGACTAATTCTGGAATTCTTAAGTTAACGATCGGGCAAACCCTCTGGTAGCCTCAAGATTTGAAATATTTGACCTCCGTGTAATTCAAACTTGCAATCTCATGAAAGACAAGTACTTACTTGTTTTTTCACGTCCACTTGCTAAACCTCTTGGGGTTGTATAATCCGTTCTTCAACCCTATAATCTGCTCTAACAAGAAAAAGTATTGTGTATCGCACCATATATTGCTCGTAAGAAATCACACACACGTATATATATATGTCTGTATACTCACATTTGTGCATTACGACTTTTTATATGGTTTGATAATTATTCCACAGGTATACAGCCTTGGGAAGCAAGTATGGTTGTCCACAGGTGAAGTCCAAGAAGCTGCAAAGAAGGAGCTTTTGGAGTTCTTTAAGCTGATGGAAGGAGAGCTTGGACAAAAGCCCTACTTTGGTGGTGAAACTCTAGGGTTTGTGGATGTGGCCATGATCCCATTCTACACTTGGTTTTCTGCCCTTGAGCATTGTGGCAGCTTCCTTATGGTGGAAGAGTGCCCTAAACTTGTTGCTTGGGCCCATAAGTGCATGGAAGAAGAGAGTGTATCCAAGACTCTCCCTGATCTGAAGAAGGCCTTTGATTTCTTGATGGACTTCATAAAGAAGCTAAAGGCTAATAACTAGTGAAATTTCGAAGAGGGTTTTGTAGGATGGGGCTAATAATTAGTGGGTTTTTCTTGGAAAGAATTACGAGTGTGTATCACTTCTTTGTATGGGGCCCAATTTGTGTGTTTTTTTCTTGGTTTTGTTTGCCTAGGGAGAAGGGGTTTCTTGTTCTCTTTTGTTTTGGTTTTACAAAATGTTCCCTCAGTGTCACATTAAAAATAAAGAAGAGCGGTGTGCTGCAGATTTTCATTTATTGTCACTTTCTTTTCTTAGAGTTTTTTTTTTATTCAAATCCACAAGTAAACAATATTTTGAACCCATGTTTCTATTTAACTCAAATTTATTTCTATTTAAATCAGTAGAGGCTAGAATTCTAATAACTAAAACTTTTTTACCATTTACATTCATTACTGTAATACTAATGAAGCCTTTATTCGAATTTATGCTTAATTAGAATACAATTTAAATAAAAGTATGAATAAATAACAATCAATACTTTTCGAAATAGCATTGCAAAATTTGAGAATTTTTTTGATAACTAAGAATCAATTCTCCGCTCAAAATTGAACAAATAACTGATCAAATCCTTACCAATATATCCGATTGAGTTGATTTTTTATAAGAATTCTAAATTTTTTCTTAAACAAATTAACCGGCTCCGATAATTTGTGTGGATTAGTGTCAACCCATTTTTTTTTTAAAAAAAATACCCATTTAGACGTGACGTAGAGATTAGATGTGAAAAATACCCACTTCGGACTCTAGAAATACTAAGGTCCTGTTCCAGAATATCTTCTTGAAAAATACAGTAAGTACTTATTTCATATTTTTAAATTAAAAAATAATGTAAATAAAAAATAATTTTTTAATTTTTTTTGCACCGTAAAAAAGATCTCAATAAGACCTATCAAATAAGATCTATATTGATAGAAAAATTATTTACGTAAATATATAATTCTTGAATTTGAAATGACCTTTTTAAAAAATACTGTAAATACTTATTATCCTTTCGGGAACGGAGCCTAAATCCACCTAACGGATTTTCTTTCCATAATCTCTTCTTTCCTTGCCCCGCAACCTATCTCTCACTCCCCGACTCGAACGCGCACTACACACAGTCTCAACTCCCAACTGAACCCTAACTCGTCTCGTCGATGGCAACCACCGATCCAGACCACAGAGACGCGGAAGAAGCCACCGCGGGCGAAGACGAAGACACCGGGGCACAGGTCACCCCGCTCGTGAAGTTACAGGAGGTCGCCGTCACCACCGGCGAAGAAGAAGAAGACGCCATTCTCGATCTGTACTCTCTCTCTCTCACGCACACACATCGATCTCTAGGGTTTCTGTATTACACGCAGTTGCTACAACGTTACGATTTGATTTTGTTTCTTTTCTGTGGACAATTTTTTTTCAGGAAAGCCAAGCTTTATCGATTCGATAAGGAAGGGAATCAGTGGAAGGAGAGAGGCGTTGGTACGGTGAAGCTTTTGAAGCACAAGGAAAACGGAAAAGTCCGTCTCGTTATGCGGCAATCGAAGACCCTCAAGATCTGCGCTAACCATCTCGGTTTGTTGCCTTTGTTTTTCGGATGCTAATCACAGCCTTACGGACAGTGGGTAACTTGAAAAAAGTGCATCAATATCTGTAAAAGCTGTATAGATATATGTTAGAGTGCATCGAAACTCTATTTTCTTGGCATTTTGTGTTCATTATTCATTGCAGAACCATTGTTTTTTTTTTTGTCCAAATTCTATTGTGGATTTTCTTGGATACATATTTCTGGTTTAAACTTTGGTGTTTGCGTGATTTTGTTTTCCAGTTGGTCCGACCATGTCAGTTCAGGAATATGCCGGAAACGACAAGGCTTGTGTCTGGCACGCGGCTGATTTCTCTGATGGTGAACGGAAGGATGAATTCTTTTGCATTAGGTTTGGCTCGATTGACAGTAAGTTGATTAATCTCAATTCCTCCTCTTCCTTTTGCACTGTAATGATCTGTAGGTTGATAGTGTACACGTATACGTGTAGAAGGGGAGTAGGAGTACCAATACTCTTGGGAATCTTGGGATACTTCTCCCGATACTTCCTAAATGTATCCGTAATTTGATATTCACTTTTCAGGATTCAATATTTTGAGTGTCGTGTACTTTCTAATACTCTAAATCACGTGTCCAAATTGTGACGAAATTAGATTCATTGAATTTTTTATGTTACATTCAGTGTAACTGTTAGGATTATGTACATTTCTAGTACTTTGTTGGCCTTTTGGAGAAAGAAAAAATAATTAGATCAGATCCTGAATATTGAACTGAAGTCTTGAATCCATTGGCGACTGTTGACTTCAAACCTTGCTAGTGCTTAGGGTCTTTATGTCAATTAGATTGTCATAGCAACCTAGTAATCTAATACCTAACTTTGGAATTGGGTCATTGGGTTCATTGATGTGGTTGATACTTAGTTTTGTGAGTTTAGCTCGTCCATAGGCATTGCCCTATCATCTCTACTTCAGGATCTCTTGTGAATCTAAATCGACGAATTAGCCTTGTGAGGTGACACGACATGCAGATCAATGGCACAATCCGCATGCTCTCCTCAAGTGCCATTCTTTGTTAGTTAAGGCAAGCATGCATATACATGCCCTTACTTTAAGCTTAGTTACTCTAGGACAAGGCATGTCCCAGAAAATTCATGGACTCCCTTTGTGTGGCCAAGGAATCTTTGAACAAGCAGGTGCTCTTTCTGTCGTGATTTGAATCTCTATGCCTGGTGAATGACTTCCTCTGTGTTCCTCTATCTAGTTGAGCAGATGCTCTCGTTGACATTGCACTAGAGCAGCCCATCACGAGTTCTCTTCCCGATTTACATAGTATGCAAAAGGCATCATGATGCTCCAATAGTGCATGGTCATAGACTCATAGGACACTTGAGCGAATCATGACTCCTCACTCAGGAGGATTAGGAAAGCTCATAAAGGTGCTTGTTTGTCAAATAGACTTGTACTTTCTAGTAGTCAGTCTTTCCAACATGTGGCTCTCCCATGGCATCTTGTACCTACTCACTGCACCTTATCCAAACCGTGAAAGAAGCAACTATATGCTCTGGCCAACACTATTATCTGCCTTTCATTGGTCATAAAATTACGTCAAACCATACGAGTTTAGGAGAGGTAGTCCTATTGTGTCGAGGACGTGTAGTCATTCCCTTAGGGCGGTGGGCTAACAACCCCATCCTTTTCCTTGTTGGCCTTTTTTAGCCAATTTACGGCTGAGTTGACATTTGGGTGCCCAAGCAAAGCTGTCGTCTTCGGTATTCGGTCTTTATTCTCATCTGGTACTACCCTATCCCCGAGTTCGGATAGAAAGAGGTGGAGGGAATAATTGGAATTTTGAGACCAAAAGTTACCATCTTTGATTTTATGGACACGTTAAATGGGATGCGATGCAACCCTTATCCTATCTGTTGGACGTGTCTTTGGAGTGGACGGTCAAGGTCAAACCTGGGGAGACTAATCATTTCGTCTCCGCCATTTTGCACTTTTCTCGTTACCTTCTCCATTCTCTGGTGATTTCTTCAACTCATTTCGGCAAACTTGCCAATCCTTTGATCGATCGTCAATTCCTAATCGCCCTTTAGGTATGCTCATCCTTCCCTTCCCCTCCTCTATTCTTTTTGGTCTTTTGGCTAGTTTGGTTTCCTTAAACATATCACTAGACTTTGACAAGGCCTCTGTTGGGATTAGGGTTCCTGGTGATTTTATCTTTCATGGACTCTGCTACAACGTTATTAATCATTCTTGTTAACCCTTTTTCAGGAAATTTGCCCCCTCCCCATTTGTTCAGGATAAGATTTTTGGGGACATTTTCTGATTTATAGCACCAACAGTGCCTGACCTGATTGTTGCCGATACAATGAGAAGTCAATCGTATAGAATTTAGTTTTCTGGAGCTCCTCTTTCATCTCCTCATAGTCGGATGAATCAAACGAAGAGGGTTATTGGCTTGTTCATTATTCTAGGGTGTGGTAGCCCCAATATTCTTGCCCAATACTTCCCTTTCCTTTGCATAAATCTAGGGCCCCTGTACCCGAGATAATGTTCGAGGCCAAGAACATTTCTTCGTTCATTACCAATGCTGACCTTGAGGCTATTAGGGCAAATACCAAATTCCTGAAACCATAGTCCTTCAAGCTTCTTTGGAGGGTGAAACGGCTAGTTGTCACATGCCCGAAGAGATTTGGATTTTCAAGGCTAGTTTAGAAGGTGACCTTCGAATCCTGTTTCTTCAGCCAATGGGGGAGATTCTTGGCCATTTTAACCTAGGGCTAAGCCAATGGCCCACAAATTCTTGGTGTCTCTTGGTTGGTTTTCAGTTCTGTGGGCCATTACCGATGATGGGAAGCTCTTTCTGACCAAAGAGGAGTTTTTACACTACCACCAACTCGACAAGATGTCCTTTGGATGGTGGTTCTTCTCGGACCTCTGTATCCAAGATAACGTTGGAGGGCAAGAACATTTCCTCATCCATTACCATTGTTGACCTTAAGGCTATTAGGGCGAATAGCAAATTCTTGAAACCATAGTCCTTCAAGCTCCTTTGGAGAGTGAAACGGCTTGTTGTCATCTGCCCGGAGCGATTTGCATTTACGACGCTTCTTTAGAAAGTAGTCTTCGAATCCCGTCGCGCGTAGGCTCAATTCGTTAGGGAGTATCCACGGAGTCCACACCACATCACCTGGACCCAATATACATTGAATATCCACTTAAAAAGGCTTTAAATGGTGTGCCATCCAATTGTATATTAAGATCCAACTCTTTTTCTATTTATTCGATGTGGGACTCAACCTTCACACATGTTCCCAACAATCTCCCCCTCATGTGTGAACCATGCATTGGGCTTAGCTCCCCCTCGATTTGATCCACTTGACTCCCCCTTGATCCATGATCTTTTTACTCTCAAACACCGATTTAACACCGGACTTCACTGCACCCACTCTGTCGATCGAGAGCCATCCCTTTTACTCCATCGAGAGCCTTCATGCATCCGTCTGCATCCTTGCTCCATCAAGAGCCACCTTGGATTTTTTCTCGCTCCATCGAGAGTCTCCATGCAAGCCCACCAAATCGGTTTGAGTCCGCCCAAAGATCGTGAGCCATCGGCTCTGATACCACTTGTTGAGAGTTGGGAGTCTGATCCGCCTGAGGTCTCCCCATGTGCGCGTGGGCCCAATTCGTTGGGAAGTATCCACGGAGTCCACACCACATCACCTGGACCCAATATACATTGAATGATCCATATCCACTTAAAAGGCTTAGCCTTGTAAGTGGTGTGCCATCCAATTGTATAATCTAACTCTTTTTCTATTTATTCGATGTGAGACTCAACCTTCACACATGTTCCCAACAAATTCTCGGTGTCTCCTAGTCGGTTAGTAGTTCTGTGGGTCGTTACCAATGACAGGAAGCTCCTTCTTGCTGAAGAGTTGTTTTTACGCTCCCACCACACCAACTCAACAATTAGAACTAGTTGATGGCAATCCTTCCTTAGTAAAGAAATGGAAAGACAATTTTCTCTGGAGATCTCTGCTTGGGAAGATGTGGACACTACGTCTTGCATTCTCTCAGTGTGGGGGTAGCCTAGTCTGTGACTCCGTAGTGTGACCATCTACCTGTTGAATAACTTGCGTTCTTTTGGCTATAGGTAAGGCTAAGTTTGCAATTACCAAGAACCAAGGGCTGCATTTTAAGGAGGGGGAAGAGCATACCTTTCACCAATTTGACTACCTTGCTACAACTGAGTCCTTGGCCAAGCCTTTGCTCGGTCTTGAACGTACGCATGAGGCTATTGGATTAGAAAGAGGTAATTTGTTCGTTTGTTTGTCCGTTTCTTTTCTTGGTTCTTAGCCTCTTTTTCTTCATTCTTTTAGCTTATGAGGCAGAAGGACACACAGGAATGAAAGTGAACAAGGAGTTGTTGGCGAAGTTGAGGGCTGATCGAGGAGCCATATTAGAGGGTGAGTTTGCCAGGAAGAAGCAGAAGCTCGGGGGAGAGGCTAAGGGGACCGATGACCAGGGGGTCGTCATCTTTGAAATGCCAAGTGCTGATGAGGGGATGAAGCCCAAGGAAGCAATCAACACTGCTGCTTTCCTCTCTAAGTCTGCTGGCAAGAAGCCTCTGAACATTGAAGAGCCCTCCATCAAGGTTGACCCTAAAGAGGCTGACAATCGCCTCTCTAATTCTCAGGGTGACATGAGGAAGTTGGATGAGCTCCCGAATAAGGAGCTTTATGAGAAATGTTTGGCTTCTCTTGGCGAGGTATACACATCTTTACCTTTGTTTATGCAGAATTTAGCTATTTTACTGGTTTGAATTGTACTTTGCTTTGTCCTAGGCTACCCTTCATATGTATGCCACAACCGCGCGTTGCCTTACTAATTTCAACCATTCCCTTGCTATGGAGGACATGGTCCGTAAGGCAATGATTGAGAAGGAAGATTTAATGTCGCAGTTGGACCGACACCGCACTATGAAAAATCAACTTAAAGAGGACATAAACCTCAAAGATGTGCAACTTCAAAGTTATGCCGATGTCGTCTCGGCTCGAGACATGGAAATTGTCGCCCTGAAGCATAAAATGTTGTGCCTCCGAAATTCAGAGGCCAAAGCTAAGGAAACAGGCGCCTTGGAATACAAGAAGTCTCAGGGCTTCACTGATTCCATGACCGTCTACTTCTTTGAAGGGTTTGAGGCTTTTCGTCGTCGGGCTATGGCTACATACCCTAGTGTGGACTTCAACATATTTAAAGCCGATGATGACCTTCCATCCTTGATGACTGGAGAAGAGGAGGGTGGTGGGGTGGTTGATGATGCCATCCAAGGAAAGCCAAGCCATGTTGCTAAGGAGAAGGCAAAGAAGGCTCAGGAGTGAAAAGAATATTGAGGAGAAAGCCGAGTAGGGCTTTGTAGATTTTTGCTTTTTGTTTCTAAATTTATTAAGTATAACTCTGAGATTCTCCTATATTTGTGGGTTTGAATCTTTCGCCTTCTAACTTTTAGACGTTCTTTCTTTCGATCTTGTGTTGTGCTTGTGGTTGCTTATGGCTTTTTCTTTGCCTTGATCTTGAAGATCTTGGATTTGTGATGGTGATACACGCTTCTAATCCTACAAATGTCATGGTGTCATTTGCATTTTGGCACTTGGGTAGTTTTGTGGGACGTAATCACGAGATAGGTGTTGAAGGTGTAAATAATAAAGTTGCCCCTTTCTAACAGCTTAAGCTTTTAGGACTACTAGTAACTTAACATGGTATTAGAGCAGGCAATAGATCCGCAAGCAATAGATTTTGCCTACCTAATGTTAAAATATTTACACGTGTTCAATGGCGAAGCTATGTTGGCCCAGCCCCGGCACCCCGAGCTCTCGAGTTTTAAAAATTTTATTTTGCATATACCTGATTTTTAATATTATTGATAATTATGCGTGTATAGCTACTTATTACCTTAATAATTTCGGTTTGATGTGATAAAAAAATTGGTTTTTTTACATTCTCATTTCTCAATTTCTTTCATAAATAAAAAATAAGCACGTAATTGTTGAAGTAGCCTAAAGAAAAAATACAAAATGATTGGTATACTTTAACTGCATTAGGGTAGAATCATTTCAATGTACAAAGGTAAATAATATAATAAGTATACGTTCCGATAAATCATTTTAATGTACAAATGTAAATGATATAATAAGTATACGTTCCGATAAAAAAATATGCGCCTACTAAGTCGGCTCCCGCGGGTTCACAATCCTGGCTCCGCCATTGCACGTGTTTAGCCTGCTTATGGAAGAGAACCTAGCTACCCGTGAGGGGTGTGTTGAAGGTATAAATAATAAAGTTGCCCCCCTCTCTAACAGCTTAAGCTTTTCGGAGGCTTTTGGACAAGACTCTCTTGATTGGTTGCCTCATTGCTTGTGCCTCAAGCGCACCTTGTTTCGTTGTTCATTGAAATCCCTATGTTATGGATCATTTATTTACCTCTCCACGTGCGAGTCTGGAGTCACATGTGCGGGGGAGTGTTAGAGCTTGTCCCTTTCTCCTTTTTATGTGTGTTAAGGTGAATAGTATTTGTGAACCAGTTCTTCTTCTCTCTGGGTCTATCTTTCTGCCTTTGTTATAGGTGTATAAGCAGGAAAACTAGTTCAATCTTTACACGTGCGGGAGAGTGTTAGAGCTTGTCTCTTATTGGTTAATTACAACCTCCAAAACTAGTATATGAGCCTGGGCAGTCTATCCCCTCATTGCCAATTGTTTTGAGTTGGATGCTTTAACATGGGATCAGAGCCATAAGATCTAGGCTTGTGGGATATTCGCTCTTCGGCGGGCGGCTTAAGCCTCGCTGCTGTCTGCCGGGCACTCGGATTTCACCTCAAATCTATTGTCACGGCCTCTCTTGCTCATTGCTGTTTTTGGCTCTCCTAGTTTTCTCCATGGCTTCTCTTGGTTTCTCTTGGCCTGGCTGCTCTTGGTTTCTCTTGGCCTGACTTTTGGTTTCTCTGCTCCTGGTTTAGCTTGGCTTCTCCTGGTTTATCTTGGCTTGGCTGCTCTTGGCTTTTTCAAACTCAAGTTGGTAGACCTACTTGAGTTTGAGGGGGATGTTAACATAACATTTTCTAGGTTTCAATATTATGTTTCCTGTTTAGGCCAGCTTAATATTAATGTTTCCTTGTTATGCGTACTTCCTTTATTGGTCTAGGTTTCTTGGTTACCAAGTTGTGTAGACTATATAAAGGCATGCTAGGGTTACAATAATACACATCAATGAAAATAAAGTTCTCGTCAATTCTCTTTTATTAACAATAGGTTTTGTTTAGGCCAAATAACCATGCTAGTCGACCTCTCTGGTCCACCTAGACCAAACTATATTTTTTTTTGGGTTTCAAACCTTTGAACTTTTTTTTGTCCAAGCAGTATTGTTGGTCAGTCCCTTGGACCTTAACCAATTTCTATGGTCAAGAATTTAAGTCGATTTTAGAGTTTCAGGCAAGCAGGCTTGTTGACACAGCGTAGAAACGTGAACCAAATGAGAATCTCCCGTCACGAACGAAGACTACTTTTCTACAAGTTTCTTGAATCCTAAGATTACCAAAAGGTCCAAAACTATAGGAAACAAGGGACACTCTCATGGAAAAACTTAATACTCATAAACTGATTTTCCCTAAGGCTTACAATGCTTATTTATAGGCTATTAAGACCGAAACATACTAGGAAACAAATAACCAAAAGTCAATACTTGCCAGTCAAGTGAAAATACTACCAAAAATAAGAAATGCGTTGGGCCTAATTGATTCCTAAAGAATTCTAGAAACATGTCATAACAAGCGGCATTGAAAAGAAACTTCCTATTAAAATATGTGAGCAGATCAAATCTTTCCTATCATATGGAAATTGGAAAATATGTGAAGATTTGTTGGAGGACTTCAAACATGTATATTTTGGTTTTTGAAAAATCCACCATAATCGTATTCTTACTTTGCCCTTTGTGCTAACCCATGTATATGCAAGCAATCAAGTCTGCATCACTTGCTGGTTGGTTGTGTGATCCTTTTGGACTTGGCCAATTTCTTCGGCTTTAATGCTAAGCTATTTGCATAGCAGGTCGACCTTTTTGGTCCTTCTAAGACTTTTCTTATTTTCACTTTTTAAGTTTTAAGCCATTCCTGGCTTTGGCTGAGCAGTCTTGTTGGTCGGACTTGGGTCCCTAAGGAATTATCCAATTTTCGGTTAAACTATAATTTTCAGTTTTTAAGTGTTGAACTTTTCATCAGCACCTGGTCGAGCAGTCTAGCTGGTTGTCCTTGTTGGTCCCTTGGAACCTAGTCAATTTTGTTTGGTTTTAAATAAGCTGTGATACAAGTTTCGACCGATCAGTTGTGCTATTCGGACTCTTGTCCCGTAAAACTTAACCAATTTGCATTGTCTTGAGTTTTGATCTATTTTGTAGCATTTGGTTGAGGAGTCTTGTTGGTCAGTCTATCAGCTTAATTTATGAGAGAAGATTTTCTGGAACAAACTCTTTGTTAAGTTTTGTATCAAGTTTATCATCGATCTAAAATACTGAATACGAATGACTGATCTACTAAGAAGGAAAATTGAACTTAGCTAAATATGCTACTGCCATCTAATAGTAGTACTTCAAATGTTCGGCATTCCATGGGTGTGGGAGCTTAGTTGTAGGGAGCTCCTAAAGTGATTCCGCTCCCACCTTGGGAGCCTGCTTTTGCGGCTCCCAACTAAGGAGCTTGACGGGAGCCCGCTCCCATTGAGGTGGGAGCTCGCTCTCACAAAGATGGGAGCTTTTGTATGATCTTTGTATAGAAAAACAGGGATTTATCACTTTGGTTTATTAATTGGTCTTTGATGAACTCATATATCTAGCCCAAGTCATGATATCTTGAAAAGAAAATCATAATATATTGTAACACTAGCCCATTTCTTACGCTTATGGAGGACTTTGCCTATATTTTTAGTTCCTAAAATGATTGTACTTTTAAACTGAATACTTTATGCTACACAGCTACATTATTTTCATAATATATGTACATGCTCCCAACCTTGGGAGTTGGGAGCTTCTGTATTCCCTCGCTCCCACGCTCCCACCCCCGCTTTTGCTTCCGCTTCCAGCCTATACCTTCCCGATTTGGGTTTCCAGCCTATACCTTCCCGATTTGGGTCAAGTTTGCCTACTGTCTCTCTCCTGCTGCAGTAACTTTGCGTAGGACAAGGCTCCAACTGGGAAGCTCCTTGACGGCTCGACCTACCTGAGTGTTATAATACTTAAAACCTTTTTTTGATATAGAACGGCCGTGGTTGTTGCTACTTCTCTTTTTTCTTCAAAGAGGTCTAACTCACCTCTGTCATCAAATATTGTGGTGTGGTGATTGAAGAGACCGATATCTATTCAGTTACGATCTCGACCGCAAAGGCTAGAGAGTAAGGTGTCTCCCTAGTGGATTTCTTGTAGTTGTCCGATAACCCTAAAGCACTTTGGAAGCTAGTGTTCGGTTGGTTACCTCTCCTTGCCCATTAGCTTTTGGATGGCCTTGGGATGTGTAGTGAACATATGTTCATTAAGAGTTGCAAAACTCTTGAAATTTTTTGTTGTCGAACTATTTGCCGTCGTTGCTCCTTTGTGGGGCGAACGTTCAGATTATGCACCTCCAGACGAAGTTGATTACTTTTTCCTTGGTAATTTCGCCATGGGCTCAGCTTCCACTCACTTCGTAAATTACCTATTGCAACTATTGCATATTTGTTATGCTCTTAGCCTAGCAGAAGTAGCCTAATGATATCGATCCCCCACTTTGTAAAGTAGCCTTGCTCTTGGTCTAGCATATTATAGAATGAGGAGTCGCCATGCTCAATGGAGCCTTATTAGTGAGATGCTCTAGGGATCTCATTAAGTATTCCCAGTGCCTTTCTTTGGGGGCTATATTGGGGATCCCTTTCTATGGCTGCAAGGAAGAATATGGAGCCTAAAGAGCTTGCTCAGAATGAGGAGTGATACAACTCCAAGTCTCCAACAGAGCTCGCCTGTTGCTAGTGGGATAGTGAGTCAGCTGGTAAGTTCCTCATGGCGAGGTTCTTCTGGATATCCATAGGAATCAACCACTCTGTCTGCTATTCTGCTCCTTTAGATTGATGCAGTTGTCTGCATCATTCCCTTGATCATGGTGGAACTTGCAATACTTGTTACCTGATTGTTTGTCTATAGTCGTCTGTAGCTTTCTAGACCATTTTAGGCCTAGATCGTCCTGGAGCTGTTTGAGTACGTAGCCATTATAGGATTATAGTGGTGTTGAACCGTCTCTCTTATAACCCTCCTCTCCTTGGAGGGGTATTTTCCCTTTTGTCTGTCCTTCGATTTTTCAGGTGGCCACCTCCTCGTAGTGGTTTATTCTGATTTTTCTCTTCTCGTTCTTGTCTGTCCTCCCAGATAACCACCTCCTTGTTGCCCATTGGTTTGCTCTTCCCTGTTTTGCCAGAACATCGCTGAGAATTGAAATTGTCCTCAACGTTCATGTATTTTTGTGCCTTGAGAATCAACTCAACTATGCTTACAGGCAGCTCCTGGGAGAGAGGGAATAGATATTGTCTGCGCCATAGCCGACCATGTGTTCATCTATTGACGCCTCATCCACGACTGCCGCCTTCATGGCTCCCATATTGAACCTTGTTGTGAAATCCCCACTTGTTCTATTTGCTGTTCAAGAGGTATGTCGCTTGCCTTCTATATCTCTGACCAACAAAGTCTGTCCTTGTTCGAAGATCTCAATCTTTCAGGGCTTCAGTTTGTTGAACCAAGTTTTGGCCACCCTTTTTAGGGTTGTTGGGAAGGTTCAGCACATGGTTTCGTTCGGGACATGCTAGAGATGGCATGACAGACTTATATTTCTCCATGTGATCCAAGGGATCTTTGTCCCATCTAAGCTTTCAACTTTGACCATTCAAAACTTGCAGGTAGAGTTTTCATGACAACCTCTGGAGTGAACAACAGATCTGTCTTTTGCACCAACTTCTCTATAGGGCTGGTGCTTTGGCTTTCATCTACTCAGCTAGTCCATCTAGCCGAGCTTCTAGCGCTTTCATCTGGTCATCTTGGTTGACATTAGCCACCATCTTGTCCATGAGATGATCAAGCTGTCTCCTTGTTTGGGGAAGGACAACCTGGGCCTGCCTGTTGACCAAGCTCTGTTTACAACGTCTGGGTCGTTTTGTTGGCCTCCATTTGCTGCCGACACCTCATTGGCAATGGTGGAGGTGGAGGCGGTTTTGTGAAGTGCTTTACGTGGGTTTGGTTTTTCTGTATGAGCTATTGCTTCCCTTGGTTCAATGTTTGAACTTGGTTCTGTCGTGTTTGGAATTGTGCTCGGCCAACTTCGAGATGGCCGTCTTACAGAGGTAATGGTTCCCATCCTAGCGATCTCCATCGTGTGTTGCTCCTCTACCATGACTGCCAACCTTCTGACCTTCATTGTATTGGCTGTGATCATTGTGTGAACCACTCATCACGTATGGGATTTGAGAAGTGTTCCCTCAAATGGCACCGATTGATGAAGCAGTTTTGGAAATGCTTTGATCGTCTGACCTGGAAGGGAAATTAAGGACACCAGTCTGTTGTCAGGCAACACCGCTTTGATGCCTAAGTCAGTCAAGTTTGTAGGTATATAAGCTAGGAGAGACTCTAAGCTGATGGATTAACAGTATTGTACCTTGGAGAGTGAGTAGAGAGTTCTTTAGAAAGTTGGAGGGAGTGGCAGGATTATTAGGTCCCTTCCTTTAGGAATCTAGTATAGAAGGTTGATCTATGTGTGTGCGTGCCAATAGCTATGGTATTCCCACTCCTTTTAGGAGAGGTATATGGTAAACCCGTTGGGATTAAAGCGGTTAGGATAAGTCCTGAACCACATGAGAACCCTTTAGGGCGGTGGGCCAACGACCCCATCCTTTTTCCTAGTCACCCTCGTTTTATGTCCATTTATGGCTGAGTTGACATCCGAGTGCCCGAGTAGGGCAGTTGTCTTTGGTAGTAGGTCTTTATACTCATCAATTGTCTTTTTCATTTTGCGCTAACTTACTCATGGCGCATGATAGGCATTCCCTATTTATCTAGAACTGAAGAACAAAAGCCAGAATTCATGATTAGCGTGTTTTTCACTTTCTAACCTTGAGTTTTTTGTGCATTAGCATATTGTATGTTAGTTCGATCTGACAGTTGTATCACATATCTACATGCAGTCCTATACTCCTATTGCTCTTTGTGATGGTATTGGTGATTATTCGCTTAGACATTGCAGCTTTATACGTACCTATTTTCCCCAGATTGCAAAATCTTTATGGAAATGGTTCAAGAGGTAGCTGAATCTCAACGAACGAAAGATGAAAACAAAGATGCATCCGCTGCTGCTGGGCTGCTTGAGAAGTTGAGCGTTGAAGATAAGAAAAGTGAAGAAAAAGCCAAAGATGTTGGGTCTCTTGAAGCCAAGGAGGAGTCTGAAATTGAGCCTGGGAAAACTGATGCTGATTCGAAGGGTGAGGAGCCTGTTTCTTCAACTTGAGGGACACTTTTTCTGTTTCAATACCATCTCGTTATTCCTGTTGAGCTGGGGAGTATACTTGTCGGGCTTTTTTTTACCACCCCTTTCCTGGTATATTCTATCTGGTACAGTAGTTTCTGATTCATGGGTCCGAACGGCGTGGATTTGTTATTAGCACATTAGTATAGTCTTGGTCAATATTCCTGTTTTCATGTCATGGTTTTTTTTCTTGATTTCCCCCTTCAATTTTACCTATATATTAAACATGCTTTATGTTGTGAGGTTGTATACTGAATCAACAGTAGATGTTATAGAAACATGTGTTGTTTCTTGGGGTATATTTCTATGGTTCGCCGAGTTCTTCTTTTATCGTATATTCTACTACAACTGATGCTAGTGCCCAGTATATGCTGGAGAACAGGTGAAACTATATCATTCCCTCTGGCATATAGCATTCTCCTTTGGTCAGAGCATGTACAACAAGCTCTTTAAATTCTGTTTTCGGAAAAATTGGAAAACAGATGGGTCATCGTCCTTTAAAACTCGAGCTCGAGCTCGGCTTGTTTTGGTTAATTTACTTAATGAGCTTCTATAAATGTGCTGAGCCTAAACAAACGAGCCGAGCTTTAGAGTATTGAGGTTGACTCGTTTACTAAACGATCCTAAAACTCAAACTCGAGCTCGGCTCGATTACTAAACAAGCCGAGCCGCGAGCAGCTTGGTTTGTTTGCAACCCTACAACACACTTACCCCTCCCCCTTATTGAGTTGAGTGTGAATCTGTGTGGTTCTAGCATTATTGCGATGATATCGCCCAATCCAATCCAAACCTTTCAATTTCTTCATTGATGAGGTGTCCTGAGAGAAGTTTGGCAATTTCGAAATGCTCTGGAATTGGCATAGTTTGTAATGTCCTTTTCACCACTCTATATAAGTGTAAATAATTACCTCATCGACAATTTCATGTCCAAACCCGGTAATTGAAGTCGACGATAACCATCATATTACTCTAATGGGAGTGTCTTCATCCTCAGAATTGACAACCTAATCCTGCCTTAGTTTTTTGTTTTGTTCTTGAAAGCAACCAACACCAAAACGTTTGTAAGCTCTCTCTATCAACCTTTCCTACACTTCTCTCTCTATATATACAAACATAGACGCTAAAGGGATCAGGTGATCTTAATTCTTACCAAGTTTCTATGGCCAATACTATAACGCCTCCATTTTCGGGTACGTTAAATAAATATTTTATTGAAATAAACTAAGTAGAGTCTGACTCATTATTACAACATGATTCCCATGGAGTACTTATATTACACAAAGGAAGGGAAAATCTAAGGTACTGCTCCGCCTCTTCTTCCATCCTAGCAAGCTCTTTGGCTCCAAAAGCTTCCAAAGTGTACTGTTCACCCTGTTCATCTATCAATTCTGACACATTATACCAGCGTTTCCCCCAGTATAATATGTTAGGGTCACCAAAAGGTAACACCATGAGTTACAGAAGCTCAATAGAATAATCCATACCCACTAACCTTTAACTTATTAACAAAAGATCTTAAAGGTAACGATTCTCACTTAGTACTTGCGTATTTAACAAAACAGTTAATAATTACACATCCACATCCACTATTTACCAACGTTGGTGTCCATGATTTTCTGAGTTTCTCCTACGCGACTCATCGTAGACCGTGTCACCATTTCCACCTTTCATTTACCAAATCAACAAAATCATCTTTCTAAACACGTCATGTCACTAATGAAGCTATCACGTCCGGCTCCATTGTCAACACGCACAACGGGCTACCAAGTCCGGCCACGTTGCGGTTTCAAAAACACACACAATGGACTACCACGTTCGGCCACATCGCGGTTTTTCACAAATCTTTTCAAATCTTGCATTGGCTCCTCTCCGCGGATAACCAAGCCATATTACCAATGAGGCTACCACGTCCGGCTCCATTGGCAATCTTCACAATGGGCTACCAAGTCCGGCCACATTGCGGTTTCAAAGCTTTTTCTCCTTTCCAAAGCATGCCTTGTTATTAACACACCCTAGGTGTCATGTTTCTAACTTTCTTGATTCTCGTGTCTCGTTTTCATGCATAGACTCCGCAGTAGGACTTTTCATAAGAGTAAACATTATCATTCATCGAAATTCTGAAACTAAACTAACAAGATCAGCCAACTCTATATTACTAATCATGCTCATGTTTATCTCAAGATCAAAATACAAATATTTCTAGTCAAGCGGAAAGTTCTTATCTTTTCAAAATCCGTTCTTCCTTTCTTTAGGGAAGTTCAAAATAACATATGTTTATTGAAATAAAAGTCGATTATCCAACATGCTCATACTTCCTTCAAAGTTTTAGTAAAACAAATTTGCTAACTAACTTAAGTATCTTAACTCAATCATGCATTTAAACATACAAGTATATACGAACTTCTAGTTATACTTAGGGAAGTAGATAGGAAAAATCTACCGTTCTTCTTGGCGGTAGTGACGACTACGGTAGGAAAGTTGGCTATCGAACGGAGTAACTTTCTACGAAAGCTTGCGGTGGCTTCGAAAGAGAAAGGTTTCTCTCAAAACTAGTTCTTGACTAAAACTACTAACTTTATGGATTGAAAAGGTGGTTTAAGATGAGTTTATTGGAGAACTTGGGAAGAACTCAAGAACAAGGGATGAATAAGCAAGAACTTAATACTTTCTAGAGAGAGAAGTTGAATGGTGAAGGTGTGAGTTTGAAAGGTGAGTGAGGGGTGCTATTTATAGCAAAACATTGGGCTCCTTCTCCCCCCCCCCCCTGGCCGAACCCCTCTCTCTCTCTCTCTCTTTCATTCCTTTGTTCCATTGTTTGGTCAAATCAAGCCTTTTATCATGGCATAGCCTTCCTTCACTTGTCAATCCATCTTTTTAGGCTTAAGGCTATATGATCATGAAGGGTTTTGGTCTAGTCTTGTCTAGGAAAGTTCTCTTGCAAGAAAGAAGAACATAATTGGCTAGGATCATGCTTAAAGTAGCCTACAAATGGGTTGTCAAATGGTTAATAGGCTTAAGGGCTAAAGGTAGCTTGTACAAGAGTACAAAGCACAAGCACACACTTCACCTCTCTCTCTCCCCATTCGGCCCTCTCTCTCTCTCTCTCTCTTTCTCAAGCACTAAGTGTGTGTGTGTGTGTATATATATATGAATATCTTAGAGAAAATCTAGGAAAGTAAGTCTAGGAAGGAATTAGGTTTAAGGCTATCTTTCTAGGATTGCATGCATGGCAAGACTAGTTTTCTTCTTTTGGAAGCAAAATGATGGCTTCCTATGGTTCAAGGATTCTTAAGAGACTTGTCTTGTCAATCTAAGTACTCATTTGGCAAGACTAATTTTTATTACTCAAGGGGTAAAATTTTCCCTAGCAATTATTGACTAAAGGTTAAAGAAGTTGTATGGTCTTGTCTTGTTCTTAAGAGGCTTGCTTGTATGAAAGGGTAAAAGAAAGTCTAGATTTGGTAGTCATGTAACACTTAGGTTGAGTGTGAGAGTAGCCATAAAGATGACTTGTCAATGCAAAAGAATGAATAAGGCTTCCAATGGCAAGAACATTGTCCCATGGGTAATATTTCTCCTAGAAAGTGTACACCTAATTATATAGACTTGCTTATAATAGGCTATGAGGTATATATACCCATATATAAGGATATCTATGTTCTTAAAGAATCTAGGAAAGTAATTTTGGTGGGCAATTAGGTCTAGGGCTATTATTCTTTAGGCTTGCATGCATGGCAAAGCTAGGTTTACTACTTTTGGAAGCAAAATGATGAGATTAGGCCTTGACTTGTCTAGTCAAGTTTGGGGTATTCTTTCTTACTCTTAATACCCATAGGATAACCATTTCCCTAACAATTATTAATCAATGGGTAAAACTTTCCCTAGTAAACTTTATCCAAAGGGTAATGAGGTAATGTTAATAGGTATAGCCATGAAATGACCATTCATGAGGTATAATGATTACTTCCTTGGGTCCAAAAGGTTCAATTAGGATTGGAAGGGGTTCACAAGGCTCAAAGATGGTCAAAAAGGTTCATCTAGAGTTAGGGGATTGTAATATATGGTTAAGAATTTCTATTACTCAAAGGACAACAAATAACCTTAATAACTATTGTCCAAAGGATAAGGGAAATAATGAGGAGAAGGAATATTCTTGGAAGAAATATCATTTTGAAAGTGACCTTTCAATGGAGAGAAAAGACAATGCACTTTCTAGGAAGGTGACTTGTCTAAGAAGACATAATGATTGCTATCTTTGTCCATTGGTTCTTTAATGCTAGGGAAATGTAACTAGGTTAAATGGTAGTTCGGTTTGACTAACCAAGTGGTTGGAAACAACCTATTACCCAAATGATAAGAAATTCCCTAACAACTATCGTTCAATGGTTAAAAAGGAAAGATACACTTGGAAGATGTAATGATGAGAAATAAAGTCTTGATTTGACTAATCAAGATAGTGCAATGATTACTACCTTAGGCCTAAAAGGTTCAATTAGGGTTTGGAAGGGTTCATAAGGTTCAAGAGGGTTGCAAAGGTTCATCTAGGATTAGAAGAATGTAACTACGTGAAATGGTAATTAGGTTTATCTAACTAAATGGTTAGAAGCTAACTATACTTGTCATGTAGGATTTCTAGCCAATAAATATAATTTAAAGATGTTATTTACTCACTAGGAAAAATATACAAGTGCTTCTACAAACATACTTGTCTTTAGAAAATGACTAGTTAATTTTATATGAAGAAAACTCATTTTATAAATCTAGAATCAATAACGACTGATTTTTGGATTTAAAAAAGAATTTTAAATGAAATCCAAGTAATTAAAATAAAATTCAAAATTTTAACGAAATTTTTATTTATCAAAAATCAGGGTCGTTACAAATACCCATTAACAACATGACAATAGGTTACTAAGTACTACTAATTGATGCATTAAATGATTGATAAAGATAGCACACTCAAGCACAGACCCGGGGGTGCTGTAGTGCACCCCCACCGATCTGGCCGTCCATCTCGGCAATGGACGGCTAGGATTTGTACCCAGATGGACGGGTAGTGCGGCAGGTGCACTGCAGCCCCTCCCATTCCCTCAAGCACGTCCACGGCTTGGCACTTTCAATCTCTCTCATGTGCTTTTAGGTCTTGCTTATGATTTTATGATTCAGTACAATGTACTGGAAGTAATTACCAACTCCTGATAAGCTAATCGTACACTTCTCTCTATATATACAAACATAAATGCTGAAGGGACCAAGTGATCTTAATTCTTACCAAGTTTCTATGGCCAATACCCATTAACCAAATGACAATAGGTTACTGAACACTAGTAATTGATGCATTAAATGGTTGATAAAGATAGCACACTCAAGCACGTCCACCGCTTGGCGCTTTCAATCTCTCTCATGTGCTTTCAGGTTTTGCTTACGATTTTATGATTCAGTACAATGTACTGGAAGCAATCACCAACTCCTGATAAGCTAATCATGTAAATTTACAAATAAGAAGACAAAAAGTGGATTGCGGAAGAGGTGTGTGATAATCACTCTACTTCAATAATGGGGCAATTTATGTGAGAATGTGTGATCAACACAAAAACAAGTGAACAATTGAAGACTTTCATTGCTTTTCTTCTTGGTTGAACTAGAGAAAGCCGTCTAATGAATAAGATAAATTGGGGAACTCTACCTACCATGGGTAAATGTATCAATTGTGAGATCAAGCTAAAAGTCGTATTAGTGCGCAAGGTTTTCCAATTGGTGTCTGAAAAAGAGTCCAAGGAATTGAATGGCTACTGTCCACTATGGGGTCTCGAAGAGCACGAGGGGGCAATTGGTGAGAAATAGTAAACCTTTCTCTTCTGGCAAAAATACTGAGACCATCATAACCTGATGATCAAGTCCCAAGTTGATACATTTCAAAAAAAAAAAAGTACTAAGTGGATAGTCGCATCCTCATTTTTCACGTAGAGTCGGGAGGCCGATTTCTTTTTCCAAAGAGCGAGAATAACCTATTTTACCCAGTCTCGTGAAGAAAGTAAATAATACCGAAAAAAAGTAGCAGACCAATAATTTACAGAGAATTTAGGCCTTGTTCACTGTCCCCAAGTCTTTCTTTTCATTCTCAATAACTAGATGCAACCGGTATGAGGATATATGCCTTGTTATTGACGTTAGAACCCACCTTTGCCATAAAGACGGATTTACCTTTCAGATCATAAATTAGATCCATCTCAATGTATGAAGTCATGGGGGTATATTTGAATTTTTATCATTTCCCAAGTTACCAATTCCCTTGTGGTCTAAACGCTCCATACTTACCTTTATTGTGGCCCATCACCACAAGCTGTCCAGTGGCAAAATGGAATGACAGCTATGTCCTCCTCCTATTGCTTTTCCTTTTTAATCATAGGTCCTTTATATTAGGAATTGAACTTTTTGTTCAACTCACAACGCCCTACGGATCTTAGAAATTAGGATTACAGAAATTGTAAGCAAACAGAAATAGTGCGTAACGAACAAGAAAAGAAAGAACACAAGATATACGTGGAAAACCTCAACGCGAGGGAAAACCACGGGAGCCACACCAGTCCACTATGAAATCGAATCAAGAGTACAAGTCTTCTCGCAATATCTCTGAGACTTGCGTTTTCTCTCGCCTCTCTCTGTTTTTCTCTAAAAACACGTTAACCTAATTACATACAAACTGCAGTGTAAAATAGGTCGGGTCTTATGTGAAAATTACACCTCAAGTCCTTGAAATATTGTGCCCGGTAGGGGTGTGCAAAAAACCCGCGCCCCGACCAACCCGACCCGACCCGACCCGAAGGGTCTCGGGCGGCTCCGAACAGGTGCTTCGGTCGGGTACGGGTTGGGTTCTGTTAAAAA
>JAOTQK010000001.1:24137879-24148199 GCA_025642025.1 Rhododendron ferrugineum
TCCAATATAGTAATATATCTTTTTACCAAATGTGCCAACGAGTCGTCTACCTCACGACCAAGAGTTAAGACGGTACCGTGACCTTACGCACAGGCTCGCATATAGCGGCGGTGACATGGGCCATTCTTTATCACCAATGGTAGGTGCTAGCAAGTTAGATTAGTAATCAACCGAAGGGTAAGCACCAACCAAGCTTACCGGCAAACAACAAACAAGTTTGCCAATCCACCAAAAAGCAAGCAACAACCAAGCTTGCAAACAAGAACATTGGCACAAGACGTATAAAAATAATTCCTTTCAACTCATCAAACAATTTTGATCCATCTAAGCAATGATTTATCTCCAAAACATTTCTTGAAACATGATAATGCTTTTCAATCAATAAAAATAAGACCACAATTGAGTAATCAGAAAAAGAGACATTTCAATTTATTATTGAAGTTGTACATTCTCACTTTACAAAACGCCGACTTCGCTACCGACTCTACTCCCTACGAGTTGGAGACGTCACAGTGACAGTCCTTATAATATCTTCTCCTAAAAAAAAATGAATAACGCTCCACCAATAAGGTTCACTACCAAAGCTCATGCCCAAATGCAAATGAACTGCTCTATGAATCCAACCATGTTATGCTCTATGAATTTCTGAAATTTTTCAATGAATTCGTTTGCCACAAGATTTTTACCATAAAACAAAGAGAGATACACAATCACATGAGATGCAAAAATGCCATGTTAGGTGCGATGTACGTGCAAATTCGAAACGGGTATTACAAAACTGGAGTAGCTTGAGTAATAAACCAGTTACAAATGGGAGATTTGATTTGGTTCAAATGTAAGTTCACGAATTTCCCAATATGGAAGGAAATTGGGTATTGGGTAAGGATCCTGTGAGAATGAAACTCAAGTTAGCGACCACTTGCAAAGGTTAGAAAAGGTAGCAAATGGGAGAGAATAAATTCTATCCATCGTCGGTGTAAAATTTCATTTTTCCACCACCGTCCATTCTGAGCTCCACCGAGCGTCTATTGTTGTAATCTGAACCGTTCATATTTTAAGACCCGTAGTCTAGTATTACCATGCAAAAAATCAGCTTGATCGGAAGTCGATAGAGATATATCAAAATTTGAATTTTGGTTTATAAAATGGACGATTTGATTCTGTCAATAATAATAAAGATAAATTGTCCATTTTGCGAAACAAAATTCAATTTTTGATACTCCTATCGATGTTCGATCAAATTCATTTTTTGCGTGGATACATTACTATGTGGGGTTTACAAGATAAACGGTTCAGATTAACAATTAATACATGGTAGGATCGAAAAAGGCGGCGGTGGAAAACCCCACTTTTCCACCGGTGGTGGAAAGAATTTATTCTCGTGAAAGAATTGACATGTGAAGCAATTCTAACCCAAATGTCAAATGCTTATGCAAAATTTGACATCTGATGTCAATTTTGTTTTCACCACTTTACCCCAAAGCTTCCTAAAATAATAAATTTGGCATGTTGGTTGAAGTGGGCACCTTGAAAATGTCAAATTCTAACATGTCTAATTGCCATGTAAGCTTTAAAGAAATTTGACATCCTCAAATTCGAAGCCAAGGTTGGATATGCTCTTAGAGCATCTCCAACAAAAAAGGTCAAAAGTGGAGATGTCAAATTATTTTGAAGGCTTATGTGGCAATTTAACCTCTTCAATTTGACATCAAGCTCTCCCTTTCCAACCCCTATGTCAAATTATTTTGAAATTTATGGTCAATTTTTGAAAATTGGCAGTCTAGAAGGTTGATGTCAAAATTGACATGTTGAGACTTCTCTTCAAAGCCACGTCACCTCCATTCAAAGCCATGTCACTTTTGGCATGATAGAAGGCATCATGGTTGGATGGTGACTTAATGCCAAAACTAGCCGTTTGATTGTCCACCTCAGTTTTGACATCTCCCGTTGGATTAATGCATATCTGTGGAGGGAAAAGAGCATGGAGGAATTAACTTCTTCTTTTTTTTTATTAGCAAAGAAAGGTTTCTATATTAGAGTAATAAAAATGGTACAAAACAGAAACCCTAGAGGAAACTTGTTCAGACAATATTTTATTTTGGCTTACTTCTTTTCTTTCTTTTCCCTCCATTAATCTTTTTTCCTTTCATTTCATTTTATCTCCATTTCATGATCAATAGTGGTCCGAAATTCATACTCTTCCGTTCTTAAATTATGGTAGTTTACTAGCTATGACAAGACGTGTATTTTTCGTACAAAAAATAAAGAATTGCCGTGCATAATTTTTAAAATTTCTTGACACCACTTTAGAAATGGAGAGAGTATCAATTTTTTTTTAATTTTATGAATTCTAAAATGTTATAGTAGATGCTGTAAAACTCACAAAGACATGATTGAGTTTTAACTATATATCGCAATCTTATGCATTCAAGTGAATATCTATATACCATAGAGCAATTCGACTTGCACAACTTCAAATACGATTATGTCTCCAACCATTCAATCTTCATGGGTCCCTTATTATTATTTGGGTAAATGGGTCCCTTATTATCTTGCGCAAAATATTTTGGTAACCATTTTTGAGTACTATGTGATGTGTCATCAATATATTCGTGAAATATATTTCATTTGTCACCTAGTAAAGCACATTCTACCAATACTTTGGTGAGACATGATACCCAAAAGTTCTCGATACATCTTACACGAAATCTGGATTCCATAATGAAGAGGATCAAAACTTTCACAAGAGAGAAACTTATCCACTAAGTAGCTGTGAATAAGTTGTTCACGGAAAACAAGCAATATCACCCGTCCGTTTCGGCAATCAATGGTTGAAATATATTTTTAATCTTTGACTGATAATAAATATCTCTTAACGTTTAATAGTTTGTCTTTCAATTTGGATCATCCAAAACACTTTTGGACGACTAAGATTGGCCTCCGTAAACTTTATTTTCGGAACCTCCGTAAATAAAGATTTTCCCTTTTCACTCGAACATCCTCCAAATCAGCATATGAAATCAGATCTTAAAAATCTCAGAAAAGTAATTAAATCAACTACCATTTTGAATAATTCAAACACCCTCACAATAATTACCTAAATAGTAAATGACAACACACAAAAGCCTCCTCCCCCAAGAAATTACCATAGCCTCCACACCACGCCTTGGTCCTCACTCCTTCCCCTCGAAACCGCCTCATTTGCAGTGCATCCAAACCTATATATATATATATACCCCCCGCACACTCAAACACCCACACTCCCATTCTCTCTCTCTCTCTCTCTCTCTCTCTCCAACACAAACCTAAGATCCGTTCTCCCACCATGATCGGAACGCTCCCCTCCTCCACCCCCCAGAACGGCACCGTCCAACCCTCCCATCACGTCTCCACCCCCGACACCGCCACCCTCGGCCGCCACCTCGCCCACCGCCTCGTCCAGATCGGCGTCACAGACGTCTTCTCCGTACCCGGGGACTTCAACCTCACCCTCCTCGACCACCTCATCGCCGAGCCGGGGCTCAACAACGTCGGCTGCTGCAACGAGCTCAACGCCGGCTACGCCGCCGATGGATACGCGCGGTCCCGCGGCGCGGGGGCGTGCGTTGTTACGTTCACGGTGGGCGGGCTGAGCGTGCTCAACGCCATTGCGGGCGCGTATAGCGAGAACTTGCCGGTTATCTGTGTGGTGGGGGGTCCGAACACGAATGATTACGGGACGAACCGGGTTTTGCATCATACGATTGGGTTGCCGGATTTTAGTCAGGAGCTGAGGTGCTTTCAGACTGTTACTTGCTATCAGGTGACAAAATGTGTTTTAAATTGATTTTGGTATCAAAAAGTCTATGAACACACCATTGGATTTATGTGGATCCATGTACGGTTCTGGACACAGTATTGTTTGAAGTTATGTTCTAAATGTGTGCTCATAGCATTGCTCGGTTTGGTATTAGGGTTTCATAATATTTGGAAACTTAATTATCAAGCCATGCGAAATTGAAACGAACTGGAAAAAGTGTCCATTTGATTTAGAAATGGGTTTGTGAGGGAATTTTTGTGGCAGAAGGTTCCAAATATTTGATAGGTTTTTGGTAAGACATATTTGGTAAACTATCAACTGAGCCAAATATTTAATGGTTATGGCAATGTTTCTTTGGGTGGTGCTTAGGGTTTTAAATCACGATTCGAAAAACGTAACAGTATCGATGTAACAGCCAATATCGGACCGCATGCATCAGAGGTCCAAAATCTCCTTACTCAATGGCCGATACACTATGTATCCAATTATATGGCTTAATTAATGAGCTGATTGTGTGGTTTAAAACCTGGTGGTACTTAAAATTAGCTCTCCTAATGTGATCCGTTCAATTTTATGGCTTATTTAATGAGCTGATTGTGTGGTTTACTGTAGGAGTATTATATTATCAACCCACGTCCATTTGATGATCATGTTTGTGTGGTTTTTGTTTTTGCATCCTTGAATCTGGTTGAATCTTTGCAAATTATACAATTGATGAGTTCTTCTTTTCTTTTTTTTCCAACAAACTAACTTGGTTGATTTCAAAAAAAAATATTTGATGGTTATTGGCAACTTTTACAATCTGACTATACCCTTTCCCTGGAACTTAATGATGTGGCTTGCGGGCAATGTTTCTTATCCGAAATATGCTACAATACCCACTCTTATTTGAATGTTTACGGTGTGCACCCCTTTGAATCATCTTGAACTCATAGCATTTTGCATAAAAGTTCATGCATCAATATTAAACTTATTACCTTTTGTATAAAGGTTTATACTAGTTAAATATAATCACATCAATTTGAATACATGATCACATTTGTATGTTATGAGTCTGTCTTATTGTTATGAATTTTTACACAAACGTTACGAATTTTTATGCAAATGAAATGAATTTATGCAAACATTGTGCATATTTCTATATGAAATGGTAGTATGAATTTAGACATTCAGAAAGATATGTACAAACCCAAATACAAATGTGTTACAACAGTTCCCTTTTCGTGGGCAAACTATGAGTAGATGCAAAATCCTCATTGGCCTTTATTTTTGGCATTTTTGCCCTACTGGAAAATCACCATTTACTAATTTGCTGATTTGGGGAAATTTTACAGTGGACTTATTCTTTTACCAAGTGAACTTGATGATTTTATTTTCTACTGTTTATTCGTAGGCTGTTATTAGTAATTTGGAGGATGCACATGAACAAATTGACACGGCCATCTCTACTGCTATGAAAGAGAGGAAGCCCGTCTATATAAGCATCAGTTGCAATTTAGCTTCCATTCCTCACCCCACTTTCAGCAGAGAACCTATTCCATTTGCCCTGTCGCCCCGGTAATTCATCGGACTCTGGACTCTGGATAATCTTTGAAGCAGCTCCTCAATTTTTTGTGAACCCAATTAATTGATACAATATTTTGTTGGTATGTTTTGACATCTTGGCACAGGTTGAGTAACAAGATGGGGCTTGAAGCTGCTGTGGAAGCAGCAGCAGCATTTCTTGACAAGGCAGTGAAGCCAGTAATGGTGGGAGGTCCAAAACTCCGAGTTGCAAAAGCCAATGATGCCTTCGTTGAACTGGCAGATGCTTCTGGTTATGCTGTGGCGGTGATGCCATCGGCGAAAGGAATGTTTCCAGAGCACCACCCTCGCTTCATAGGGACCTACTGGGGGGCCGTTAGCACTGCATTTTGCGCGGAGATTGTGGAATCAGCAGATGCTTACTTGTTTGCGGGCCCCATTTTCAACGACTACAGCTCGGTCGGGTACTCCCTCCTCCTCAAGAAGGAGAAGGCAATCATCGTGCAGCCTGATCGGGTGGTGATTGCCAATGGGCCCACTTTCGGATGCGTTTTGATGAAGGACTTTCTCATTGCACTTGCAAAGAGGCTTAAACACAACACTACAGCTCATGAAAACTACAGCAGGATCTTTGTTGCTGACGGGTTTCCTCTCAAGTGTGAACCAAGTGAGCCTTTGAGGGTTAATATTCTCTTCCAGCATGTGCAGAAGATGCTTTCACATGATACGGCTGTGATTGCTGAAACTGGAGACTCCTGGTTTAATTGCCAGAAGCTGAAATTACCAGAAGGATGTGGGTGAGTAACAAAATCCTTAAAATTCTTTGGTGTCGAGTTTATTAATGAACCTTAGAGGACAAAAGTTGGTGTTGCAGGTATGAATTCCAAATGCAGTATGGTTCGATCGGGTGGTCTGTTGGTGCTACCCTTGGATATGCCCAGGCAGTACCCGATAAGCGAGTGATTGCTTGCATTGGCGATGGAAGTTTCCAGGTATGAACAACGCGCAGTGTAAAAATGAAGTTTTTGTTATAAAAAAAAAAAAAAAACCCCATTTTAGTTTTCTATGCTTTGTTGCTGAAACCAATCCAATCCCTTTGTTCGACTCGCTTCAATCTGAAACCTTGAAGGAACTTTTAAAAATTTCAGAAATTATTTTGGTTGACAGGTGACTGCACAAGATGTGTCGACCATGATTCGTTGTGGGCAAAAGACCATCATTTTCCTGATAAACAATGGGGGATACACCATAGAGGTTGAAATCCATGACGGACCATACAATGTCATTAAGAACTGGAACTACACCGGACTAGTTGATGCTATCCACAATGGTGAAGGCAATTGCTGGACAATGAAGGTTAGATGATCTCAATATTGTTAACTGGAAATTTGGAACTGCAGAAATCAGTTGCTTGACAGTTTATTATGTGTGTTTTTTTCCATAGGTACGCTGTGAAGAGGAGCTTATTGAAGCAATTGCAATGGCAACTGGTGAGAAGAAGGATTGTCTCTGCTTCATTGAAGTGATTGTTCACAAGGATGATACAAGCAAAGAGCTACTTGAGTGGGGATCCAGGGTGTCTTCTGCCAATAGTCGTCCTCCAAATCCGCAGTAGAACTTCTATCTTGATCCAAGCTTAGTAATACTAGTTATGTTTCATGGAGTTTATGAGAATGTGAGGTAGGTTTGGTTTAGTTTTCTATAGACTTGGCAGCTTCGGCTTCTGGCGGTTGAGAATGATTTTTAAGTATTAGTAATAACATCTATCTTAATGCTCGGCAATGGTCTAATTTCTTTAGTTATGACATTTTTGTTTTGCTACTAATACTTGTACTTGCTCTGCTATGCACCTTGAGCGTGCGCGGTGCATCGCCCTCGCATACATTTTGTTTGCCTGTTGTGGTCTTGAGAATGAGTGTCACATTCAAGTCCAATGCAATCATGATCTGTTTCAACTCATCAAAGGCCTCTCTCTATTGTTCTGATCCTGAGGGATGAGGCAGGAAGATTAGCATTGGTTTCGTAGTAAATGAGCTACGCTACGCCACGCTACCTGAAATTGAGACCTACTACGAGTATCACTTTACTTTAAAAGGGGAAGGACATAAAAGTAAATTCATCAACTTTTGCTCTTTGACTAGTCAAGATGAACATATATTTTAGGACATCTAAAAAGGAAAAGATGGACTAAAATTGTGGGACGGATGGAGTATATACCTTTCGTACTATTAGGACCCAAGCACTGCTACAGTTACAAATGTCTGTACACAAATGCGGAATCGTTTGATGTATGCGGATTCTATTTCTATACGATGCACGTATGATCCACACACATTGAACGACCTGGAAACATCTATGTCCAAAGCGTTTTTCTAACTATCCTTATGTCTCTCACCAGCTATATAAATTTCAACTTGATCCTCTTGGATACTCGGTTTTCAAGGTGGGTTGCACTCAAGTTTTAGTATGTATTTGTATCATCTGGTATTAAGATTAGGCCCAGTTTGGCCTAAATAAGCAATTTGACTTTTCATTTTGTCTTTATTCAAAACAGTTTGCATTTTTTTAGTTTCTCATCAAATTTTTGTAGATTATTGATTTGTCTCGATAAAAGGAATCAGAAAACCCAAAATGTTTTACTTTTACCCAAATATATTTAGAAATTAATATCGAAGATAAATGCCCAAACTTTATCTTCGATATTTCCAAAAATATTTGGGGGGCTTTATCTTCAATATTTCTAAATATATTTTGGTAAAAGTAAAAAAATTTACTTTTTCGAATCTTTTCGTTGAGACGAACCAATAAACCACAAAAACTTGAAGCAAAACTAATCAATAGGATTTTTTTTTTTGAATAAAGACAATGAAAAGCCAAGTTGTTTATTTAGGCGAAACTGAGCCTTAGCCATTTCATGATATAGCCTATATACATGAGTATGACCATGTACGGGATAAGATGGGCTATGACTTTGCGCTTCGAGCCGTCGAAAGAGAAGACTGGATCAAAATGTTTTGAGAAATTGAATGCTGATAGGTGAGTGGAATTACTAAAAGATGAAGGACTATTATAGAGTTTAGTGTAAATAGGGTCAACTACCGTAGACGTTGGCTACAAAACATAGTGGGATGTTAATATCAGATCTAATGTCCCACGTGAATGAATTGAGTATGAACTTGATCTTGTATATAAGTTCTTAGACACTCTACAATTAGAAACCTGTATTCAATGCCTCCCCTTGATAAGTAGGGGAAAAAATAAGAGTTGAGTTCCACCTTTTTAGTCCGATAATTCTTTGAAAGAATCTTCCGCTCTCGCTCTGAATCTTCAATCTTCAAAAAATCGGGTTAGTTTGAAATGTTTTCTTATAGAGACGTTTTCACATTCATACTTGCACTCTTCCTCACGCTCGTTCATACTCGTTACGTGAATTAGATCCTGCCCAATAATTGGTTTATCGCATAAATCATCGAGGTTACATATCTGGAATCATCATTTTACTGTACGCCAGTCAATGAACGTAGTCTTTGATGTTGGACTGACCCAACCAAACAAGTGTTTTCGGGCCTCCCACCTGTTCTTTTCCTATGGAAGTGGGCATGCATGTCCTTGCCCTATGAATTGGGTCAGAAGACTCATCAGAACAAAGTTCACGAGCGTACGCCTAAACCCACCTGACCCTTTTCTTTTGTGGTGAGTAAAATACTAGAAAGTTGGTCCCTTCGCGCAATTTGTCAATGAGCCCTGCTATAGCTACCGACAGGGAGGAAACCGACGGGTATGCAGGGCATATTTTGTAATCTGAATAAAAATTATTGAATGGCTCGGATCATCTGTACTAGACCCGGAGTGGACCCAGTACCCCGTCGGTAGAGAACCCGTCGGTCGCCTTAGCATTATGTATTTGTCAATAGCGTATCCAGTTGGCTCGAAAATGTACTAATGAAAATTTTGATTTTTTCTATTTTGATAAGATAAATTTCAGATCGAGACAGGAATCCCTGATCTCCATTCGGAGGGGGATGGAGGGTGGAGGTGATTCTCCGTTCGGGAGATAGAGCGAGGATGGAGGCAGATAAAGTGTTCGGAGATCAAAGGCAGAGGTAGTAAGGCCCCGTTTGATAAAACTCTTGGGATTGGATTACCAATCCTAAAGGACTATCAAGTCCTTGTTTGGTAACCAAAAAATGTCCGGACTATTACTCCCATGGGATGAACAAGCCGGACTTTAGGGGTATTAGCAATATCCTTTGGAACTTGGTATTCATAGTACAATCTCAACCTCTTCTCATTACCAATTTCTTCTATCAATTCAATCTCATCTCAAACAAACATAATATTAATAATCCCATCATCTAATCTCATTCCAAATAAACATACTCATTATCAATCCCTTCTTATTAAAAATTCTTTCTCACTACCAATCATAATCCTAATCTCATCTCCTTACGAATCTCAATAATCTATTACTGTTATCAAGCGAGGCCTAAAATCTGTCACAATCCGTCTCTTTGCCATCCCTACACGTGTCATGAAGAGTTTGAATTCAACCCACTAGCACCAGTAGACTTGCGGGGAATTATAAATTATTACTTGTGGTGGACCCAGTGGTTACGGGCTTTTGTGGTCAATGGTGGCAGTAGTAGTAGTTACAGAAGTCCTGGGCTGGGGTCCTGGTCGTAGAGTCAATGGACTGTATCCAGTCTCTCGTCCGTTCACATGGGACTTCGAAGAAAATCTTACTCCTTCTGTTCTAAATTAGATGTTAATTTTGATATTTGTGGCAATTTTAATTTCTTATATCTTTAAATATGAATCTCAAAAAATATGTAATATGAATTTTATTTGATAGTTTTTGATTAGTTCTATTATACAAAATTTTCAAACTCATAAAACACATTATAGATTAAAAGATATAAGCGATAAAAATGACACGAATTTCAAAAATTATCATCATTTTTGGGACGAAGAAAATACTTCTTATGGGACCCTGACTA
>JAOTQK010000001.1:24153539-24166377 GCA_025642025.1 Rhododendron ferrugineum
AAGTAGTCCCGGCGGGGCTCGAACCCGCGACCTTCGGCTCATAAGACCAACGCTCTAACCAACTGAGCTACGGGACTTGCTTTCTCTCCTTATCGCACACATTAAATATATTAAGCTTTGTTCTGTAGTTCAACAAATGGACAAAGTTCCAATTCATTTCTCAAAGATCGGTGGCTCCAGTCCGCGACAACGATGAGCTACCGATGTCGATCATCTCCGACCTAGTTTGCAACGAGGCTGTCGGTTTTAGGGGGAAATTGCTAATCTTGTGGGAAGCTTACTCATACGACTGCACTTACTCAGGTACTCCTAATTCAGTAGTACATGAGCAATGATACGAACACAAATTTAAAACACAATTCCGGACACAACTACGTCCAGAGCGGCTCAATACATGTGGGTTCACGTACATCCAATGGTTTCAGACATAGTTGTGTCCGGCAATGTTAGGCGCTAGTCGGGCGGTCGATCACCTTCGAACAATTAATCGGTGCATATTAATTAATAATCGGGAATTAATTGTTAGTCGAACTTAATTGGATAGGCCCGGTAGCGATTAATTCCTTGTTTTAGAACAATGGTGTCCGGAGTTGTCTCCGAAGCTATGTTCCTCGAATTTTCTCCTAAATGTATTGATCTGTATATATGGATTAGAATGCATGTGCAAATGTATGAGTAATACTATTGAAGTGTGCTACCTGTTAGTAGTAATTTTTCCTACACGGGAAAAGACCCTTTGTTATTGATGTATCCATTTGTATGTATTCATCCTATTTTTTCTTTCCTTGTGTTTGCTATGGATAGATAGATCGATAGATCAGGTGAAAGTTTAGATGTCTAATGAATATTTTACAAGATATGATGGTAGTTTGATTAGAATTGGTAATGGGTATGGATTTGGATGAAGGAGGAACGTCAGATAGCTGTACAAATTCAAAAGTGATGTTGAATGCACTGTGAGTGAGATGTCTGCTTGGTGATAAGAATATCAATGAACTTGCTATGAGAAAGTTAGACTGCATTGTAGTTGAGCTATCACGGATTCACAGTGATTTTGATCTTAATGGTGCCTGCATGTCATTTTTGCGATTCCCCTTGAAATTTATACATTTCTGGAATCTTTAACTGCAATGGTTGTGTAGCTTACTCATGGTAGGATGGATGAAAACCTAGATGCGTAATGAGGAGTTTACTCATCTACCCTTTGGAAAATAATTAAGTGACGAAGTAACCGAAACAGATGAATGCAGTAATGAGGAGTTCACTTAAGTTGCTCGTGGTATGCAATCGGTGGAATGCTACTGTTCTTTGTGTTAAAGCTTTCTTGGAGTGGTTTGCTTGATTGTTTTGTATAACCGCCTTAATTGAATTGCTGAACCCAAGTAATGACTATGAGGTGCCACTGTGTACTGCTGTGTACTCCACAACTTGTTTTTTACTTGCTGAATTGTCTTTCTTTGTTTTGGGGCAGATGTGCGGTAAACAATGGACGAAAGCAAAATGCAGTTGGAAATAGAGATCATTCACCTCCGAGCTGCAGAGCTCTTTGTTGTTAGTCTCTCTCTCTCTCTCTCACGCACACACACACAGAGGAAATTGGTCACTGCTATAATGTTGGATAACAAGAGGTCTTTCATCGTATTTGGATCTCTCTCTTAATCAAAGTAAACTTGTCACTGCTAGATAATGTTGGATAACAAGAGGTCTTTCATCCTATTTGGAATAGTTTAGCCTTCTGAATCCCGGATGGGGGCACTGTATTTGTTTGCCTAAGAAAAGCTCATATAAGCTGTATTTACTATTTATGAGCAGCCGTGGTTGTTGCCTCCATCAAGGTTGACATGGCTGCGACGTGATTAGTTTCTGGAAGTTCATTGTTTTAGAAAATATTGGTGCATTTAGAACCTCAATTGACGTATTCTACATCCATTTGGAATTGATAGAAATTACTGGAGAGTTTGCTATTGACCTTGGCGAATTAGTGGTGCATTTTTTCATGATTGCTAGGAGAACCAAGATGTATATATATGCATTCTTGCAGTCAGAATGATCACTGAAAAAAGGCGTTAACCGCGTTACGTTCTACCAGCTAGCAACTTCTACCGGAGTTTTTCAGAAAAAAAGGCTTTTATCCATGTGTGGTCACGTAGCATATCTTTCTGACTAATTCCTCCAAGATGAATGCCTGTTGTAAACCCTTTTTAATGTGTAGATCTGTATCTTTCTATCCGAACAGTAACCTTCACAAATGACCTTTTGCTTAAGTTGGCCAACGAGACTCTGGACACCAGAGACTCATCAAGTGCCAAATAAAACCAGCACTTGATTGGTTCTGCAAAATCGGCCAGGTGATTCCATCGCCAGGAAGAAAAACAATATAGTAAAACCATAGTGTGATTGGTAGATGAAACTGCTAACTTAGTATCAGATTATGGCTGAAGTGTATTATCAAGAAAAATCAAGTTTTGGAAGCCCTATGTAAAACAGAGACGTGATAGGGTTAGTTACTTAGTAAAGTGCATGTTTTGACATGTTTCCACACAAATAAATAATGACAGTTATGGCTAGTATAGTAGTACTTGATAGTTAATCGCCTTTACGGTTATGCATGAAAGTGATTTACTGCAAGTATCTAAGATCGGTCGAGGACGAAACACATCTGGAAACAAAATGTACTTAAGAAGTCATGGATAAGCCGGTAGCGCTTAATTCTCAATTGCACACTTTGTTTTGCATGGAAAAAATATTTTAGCAATTAATTGTATTCATTAAGTAGATTCATAAGATAAATTTTGCACATTTAGAAGAATTAATATTATGGTTAATTGCTATCAGCCGGTAATCAATTGATTAAGCTCATGATTTTGCATTGTACCACAGTAATTGTCTTCATTAACCAAATTCCTAAGATCAACTTTGCACATCGTAGGACTAGAGAACTATCAATAATAATACGTTATCCATCTATGGTATCAATGTGCCAGCTAATTTGATATGCATGGTTACAAAGACCCTAAAAGCCGGTTATAGGCAGTGCTTCTGTCAGCTGCAAAAAGATGTTGATAATTCGGCTTCTTAACAACACTACATTTAAATCAGTGTCCTAGACCAGTAATAAAGTGGAACCTACTGTGACGCGGCGCCAAATCTATCGAAATTAAAATAACAACTTAGTAAACCGTTGGATCATCTTTAATCGATGTACTACGACAAAATTGACCATTAAATAACCAGATCTCTCCAAGAAAATACATCGGTTAATTTCCAATAATAGTAGATTGACATGCATGGTTTTGGTAAGTACTATGAGTGCATTATGTTGTGAAAACCATAGAAATTGTGCGAAACGATTTTCCTTTGGCATAAATTGATTGGCCTTTACTATCATTATTGAGCTTCCAATTCTGTTTGGATTTCGTTTTGGATTGCGCCTCGATACGATGCATGCCGTTAAATTCGCTTTGTGAGTTCAGATGAGGTGTTCTATAAATTCGCCTTAGTGTTTGTGTCACCCCTTGGGTATCAGTTCCACATCAAGGTTTCCGCTTTCTCCCTTTTTCCATTTTTTGTAGTCTCAAAAAATGGAGAGGAGCAAGAAGTATGTTTCTTCCTCCACCAACCGGCCACCAATTAGCCCTAAACCTTTCACTCTGATTCCTTCGTCCACTGCCTTTCCAATGGCCACTAGTTCATCTGAAGGGTGGCAAAAATCCTACTTCATGACCAAGCCTCATCAAGAGCCATCACTGGAAGTTACAAACAAAAACCCACCTTTAGTACTTTCTAGGAATCCAATCACTGCAGTTGAACCATCATCCACTAATATTGGTGGTATTACTGTCAAGACCGAGCAAGGGATTGACTACGAGCTGGGGGGGCGTAACCTAGATCTCAACATGGACATTAGAAAGCTCAGAAGGTTATCTATCTTGTTGTTTCCATGATTTTTTTTTCCTCGAATATACCTCCTTGTTTTCCCCTCCGAGCTTGTCGATCTATTATGGCTAGTTTGTTTCGCGGGATTATGGCGCGAGGTTTCGACTAACAAAAACATGGGTCCATCATGTCAGAGTTTGTCTCTTTGGCATTTAGTTGGTCGGTTTGTCTTAACTGCTAATTCTATACACTTCGTGAAATCCGGTGTTTAGTTGGTCCGATTGTCTTGATTACAAACACCATGTGGGTGATGATTTTTTACACTTCCATTTTCTCCAACTACACTTTGTGTTTTTTTGTGTTATTAGCCGGATACAAAAAGATGTCCTTAGCAAAAGAAAGACCAATGCATTCCCACATATCCTGAAAACAAATTCGGGCAGAGTTTAGATAAAGGTGAACCTACACTCATGAGAGATAGATATTTATGCATGGAATTTTCTTTGTAGGCTTCTATCGAATCGAATTTCTGCCAAGAGATCCAGATTGAGAAAGGATCAACATACCAATAATCTGGAAAAGAAGTTGAAAGATCTAGAGGTAACAACAATACTCCAAATAAAAGTTTGTTTTGTTTCGGCTTAAGTTGCTCACACTTGCTATGGATCATTCTTTCTTTTTTAAGTGTTTACTATCTGTACTACATTTGTGTAGGCTGAAGTTGGGGTGCTTCATCCTATTGTAGAAAGTGAGATAGATACAAATAAACAGCTGCGAATGGAGAACCAAATTTTGAAAGAAAAGATACGTGTTCAAGAAGTTAGAGCCAAACTATCGCTCGGTAACACCTCTCTCTCCTTCTCTCTCTCTCTCTCATTCATGCATGGAATTAAGTATGATTTAGTGAGAATTTTGTGCAGCTCAAATTAAAGAGAATCAAGCGGAAGTAAAGAGGTACAACGAACTCCATGCTGCTAAACTAAGAAAATGGAGCTCCATGAAAATGGAGGGTCTGGAGTTAGACCCTGCTCTGAACTTTGAGTCCCTCACCATCGATCCTCCAAAGAGTTTGATGGATTGATCTATTTTCTGCTGTTTAATTTCGAGGTTTTGGATGTGTGTTTGTTTGTTTGTCACTCTCTTTGTGATTGGATTATCATGTGAAATTGTCGGGGTTTTTTTTTTTTTTTTTTTTTTAATACATATATATGAACACAGCGCGCCTTTCCTTTATTTTGCCATTGAATTCGAGTTTTACAACTTTTTCAAGGGCTTTAGACGATTTCTAACGATACGGTTAATCGTTTAGACAACGGAAGAAAATAAAGTTCCTGCCATCGTAGGGAGTAAGAGAAGAAATGGAATGGCCATGAAGCTCAAAAATTGGAGATTAGGAAAATTTTCATTTAATAATGTTGATAGAAGGGAGGAGTGTGTGGGACCTGCAATCTTTTTGAGCAAGTTTTTACAATTACATGAGAAATGCGTAGTTTTGTACCCAGAAAAAAAAGAAAAAGAAATGCGTAGTTAAAGCGGCGGCGTATATACACCGGATGTGTAAATATTTGTTTCCTTTAAATCAATTACATTGCCCCACGTCGTCATTTTGTGGTCCTAATTAAAAGAACATGGCGATGTGGCAAATGTTTATACCGGCCGTCTAAATAATTTTTTAATTTCTTGAAGTAAACTCTTAAAATCTTGAACTCCCTGTGATCAACCCCGATCTTATACAAGCCCATAATAGGCCCAAAAATATGCGAGCCACTTAATGATGGGCCTAAAGACAATGGGTTTATATTAAGGGATAATGACGGCCAATGACGTGTTTTGATAATTAATACCTACTAAAGACATGCTGAGAATATTTGTTAATGATGAAAATATTCTTGACGGGTATTAATTATCTAAACACGTCCTGGACTGTCACTTTCCCATATTAATAGTCGGACGTTAAGGTCCAACATCGGCCTTAATTGTAGGATTTATTAAAAACCATTGGCATCCAAGTGACAAGAAGAGAAATAGGTGAGTTACTAAAGGCAACTTCTCTTCTTTTTTATAACCCAAGTGTCCGGGTTAGCGTACGCGCACTTCGACTAATTCTGGGAGACCAGTCCCACGGCCGTCTTGCAGGAGTCTCAAGTGAAGCCAGAACAAAACTCTATATGGACTGGTCCCAAAGGAGTTAGTAGCACCTGAAAGGTTTCAAACCTGAGACCTGAGAAGAGAGCAAACCCCTAAATTTCAAGTTTTGACCACTTGGCCAACCTCCTAGGTTATCATAGAAGACTACTTGTCTCACTGGAATTGTTGAGTAAATTACTTGATTAATGATTATTAATGATAAAAAAATCACATTAGTCACGATACTATACATTAATGGTTTACTAACTTTGGAGATATTAGTATTATGTAGACTTGTGTAATACCTTGTTCCAAGTATATTACCAAAATAATTAAGTACTCCAACTAAATAAACAATTACTTGTTCAAGTTGCTAATCATAGGAATGTAGGAGCATTTCGATTGAACTGGTCATCAAAATACCGATCCAGTCTGAAAACGTCCTCTAAATTATTATTCCGTGACTCATTATTTATTATATTCATCGTGATATCTGCCCAACATCAACATTTCATAGACTTTTTTCCCTTCTTCTGTTATAATGCATTTTGTCCCTCTCTCTCTCTCTCTCTCTCTCTCTCTCCAAGCTAAATTCCAATTTAGTTTTCTTCTTGGTAGAAATTCCTCTTGTCTTTTGGGTCAATAAGGTGTTCAGAACTCCCATTGAGGTCATAGGTTCCATTCTCACGGATGTCGAACTTTTCAAACATTGTGGCTATTGGGGGTTATGCTCAGTCGTTATCTTCACGACTCCGGAAGTAGTCGAGGTGCACGCTAGTTGATTTGAACATCCGGTTATTAAAAAAGAAGAAGGTGTTCATAACTTCACCCAATTATTAACTTTTAAGTGTAGGTATGTGCTTGTTCTCTAAGAGGTCACAAGATGTACAAATTTCATGGAAGCGAAACATTCAAAAGCTTAGAGTTATTGGAGGGTTAGCTCGGTCGTTAACTTCGAAACCCGAGATTAATTGAGGTGTACGCAAACTGACCCAAACATCCTGTAATTTCGTATTCTATGTAATTATCCAACAGCCTAAGTCCTGACCAATGTTCTGAATACCGTACCGGCCAGGGTACCAATTTTCCTACTGGTACGGTACGTACCGGTACCGGTCAAATACCGGGTACCGTTTCGAATTTACTGCAACTACAATATATATAATAATTATAATTCAAAAAAATCCCCTATACCATGCAATTCATCATAAATTACCTATGTGTTTGTATCTTGTCCCACACTGCCTAGTTACAAAACTCTTTTCCATCTTAAATGGCTTTGCATACTAGTGGGCTTGTGAATGAAAACCCAAGAAGAGGTTTCGCGAGCTCGGGAAAATGGGCCTTGGCCGAAGGCAATTTGGAAAAACCGATTCGGAAACCAGTTAACCAGGTGCGCGTTACGAGTTATTTGCGTGCAAGGGGGCGCAAATCCGGAATTTGAGCTTCGCGCACGTACAATAATTAAGCTCATGGTTTGCTTCTGAAACAACATTTACCGGTCAATGCGGAACGATATTAATAACTATGGTCCTGACTATAGACTAAAAGGCGCCAGTCCATGGGTAGTAGATAGACTAAAAGGCGTCAGTCCATGGGTAGTAGGAAAAAGGTAGTTGTCAATGAACATGTGTCTGGAGAAGAAATGTTGGCTTCGTTCGTCAGTCTTTAGAGAAATTCTGGGAAATTTATTAAAGATTTTAGAATTAAAGATTTTATAAAGGACGAGTACTCCTCTGGAAATAAGACAAGACTGGAAATAATTTGTTGATCACTTACCGTTTCAATTCACACGGTGCCATGACAAAGGACCTAGGCATCTGTGTTTGACCCCTCCCTCTCTCTCTCTCTCTGATCTCTCTCTCTGATCTCTCTCTCTCTCTCTCTCTCTCTCTCCTACGTACAAGTTTTACTATAAGCACATAAGAATCTTATTGGGGAACGGTCGAACTGAGACACCTCCACACAGCCTTATTTGTGCAGGCATTATGGTAACTACAGGCGAGGAACCCTAAGGTGTTTACTTCATCTTGAAATCTGAGATTCGATAATATTCTTTTTGTCAATAACACATAAGCGTGTGAAACGGCCGTGGGAGAGACTGTAGAAATTAGTTCGAGGTGCGCGCAAATTGGCTCGGATTACATTAACCCAAAAAAAAATAACTATAGGCTAGGGAAACATATGAAATGTAACAGTAGGTAAAAAAAATCATGTCCAAACAAATCAGCAAAATAACCATACAGGGAAAAAAAAAATGATTTGTGACAGATCTTCTGAAACAAGTACCAACAAGATCTCACCAGAATTTGGCTAAATTTATATGTCGTCATGAGATCTCTAGAGTACTTGTTCGCTCCCTCGCAATATCAATATCTTCTACCACATCACAAAACCTAAAAAAATATATATATATGGCAAGCCGGCCACTGGCCAGTTTATGAGACACCAAACTCTAGATAGAGCGCGGAATTAACCTAAAAATTAAGGGCAACATGTACACACTCTTACCTCCAATAATTCTGATCGAAGAGATGATTTTCGTGACTTGTTCTGTTGTTGTTGGAGACTAAATGGATTATGCTGTTGTTGTTGTTGTTGTTCTCGATCTCTTCGTTTGTCAGAGATGCTAATGACAAGTCTTACTTACGTACGTTGGAGTTGGACCGATAGCCAAACTCTTTCAATTAAGGACCAGCTAGCTTTTTGATGGAAAATTCAAACCCGTGGAACCCATTTTCTTTCTTAGCACAAGAAAACAAAGAGAGAGATAGGTTACTATCCACTTCCTCATCCCAAAGCATTTCCTTCACCTCCTTTTGTCTTGATTTCATGCTTAGTGACAGATTGAGATCAAGCTCGTCAGTCGTCATGTCTTGGGCTGCTTTTCTCTTCAATGATCTGTTGGGATTTTGGCCTCCATTGGTGCTCCAACTGGTGTCCAGAACAATAGAACTGTTAATCAAATCCGTACTCTCTCCTTCGTTTCCATGCCAGTAGTACTGCTTCAAATCTTTGGAAAACTCATGGGTTTTCTTCTTGCCATTATCTTCCATTGTGAACGTAGAACCATTGTCCGCGTAGAGGTCATGAAGCCTCTCATTTGTTACGCAAGACCTTGATGATGTCCAGTTTCCATGGCCACTCCAAGAAACTTCCCTACATCTGCAAAAACAATCGATCGATGTCAAGGTCATGAAGACAACTTATATTCATAGTTATGGTGACATTTCACCAAGATATGGGGTCTCGTCGGTCATACTTATAATGAATCTCGTTTGCAATATTAATTTGGAGTCGATATATTTTGCCAAGAATTATTAGTTAATGTGTCTTTCTTTCTTTTTTTTTCTTTTTTGGTACCATCAATTGATTCATGTTGATGTAACAAAATATAACAAATCGGAATTATTATTATTTTTATCACACCTGAAATCAGGCCTAAATTCTGGATCAAGCACCCGGGGTTGCCAAAGATTGTGGGCTAGGCCATCTGCTCTTCTAGTAAGATGCCCTCCCCTACCATTTATAACTGTCAAGTAATGAAAAACAATAATCTCAGAACATATGTAGAAATTAATTGAGATGGAAAACAAAATACTTATGAAACATCAAGTTCTAATTAGACATGATACCTTGGCCCTGATTATCAATCTTTTTGCCCCGGTACATCTGCAACACGATAACCCGAGAATATATACAACATCAAGGACACTCGCGAATACGATTTATGCTAAATCTAAAATCCATATTCTCTATTTTATTTTTTTCCCTATTGAATTAACCAAATATTCTTTTACCTGCAAGTGGCTCTTGACATGAGCAATATTTAGGCCCTTGACATTCATCAGTTGCAGAACTAATTTGGGTGTTGCTCCTATCACACAAACAAGTACTATATCATAATTCATCAAGAATTCAAATATGCAATATTTATATATATAGGATTATGATTTACAAACTGATTTTTTTTTTCAGGCCTTACTTTGTTGACCACCGAGTCGGTCTATAGCTTGAAGAAAGCACAGATGGAGATCCGGAGTCCACCTTAGCCGCGGAACCTTAGATCGCATATACGGCCTCACCCCACCGGAACTTATAACCTTCTTCCGATCATCATCACCCTCCTGATCATCAGATATGGTGTTGCTCGAGCTTTCACTAGCTTTCGGCTTATTTTCGTCACAACCCTCCTCCTCCTCCTCCTCCTCCCTCTCGTCGTGATCCTCCTCTTCCCTCTCCAAAGGATTCAACTTCGGATCATCGAATATTTCCTTCATGTTTTTCAACTGCAAACTTGAAAGCTTGTTTTGCTGATCACTTGATCACGAAGTTTTTATTCGACGGTTTTGATATGTGGAGAGAAAATTTGAAGTGAAAGTAGCAAAAGGTCTATGGAGTAATGAAAAATGGCAAACCTAACTACTGCTCTCAAAGTCCTAACATTGAGATAGACTTGTCTACACGCATTCCTATTAAGCAATTAATACTGTATAAAACTAGACTTGCCACAGGCCAGGTTATTAAGCAATTAACTGTATATATAACCCTGTGGCGGGCTGTGGAAATGTTTTGAAAAGTAAAAAAACTAGACTTCTAGATCAAACTGTTTACATCATCAATAGGAAAAACGAACACAAGATAATCAAACCGCGAGGGGGGAATGAATTTTATGCACTATAATTAAAGCGCGTGGGGATAACACATTGCTTTCATATATTTGGCGGTCTTGGGGCACCAAATAAATTTACTCTACTTTATTTTTCGAACCCTCTTCTCGGTACTTTTTTTGGGCATATATCTAACTATGTCGTTCAGTTTTTTTTTATTTTTATAAATATTCAGGGTAGGCGGACAGACATACGCTAGATTGTTCAGTCTACAACGTCTTTAAAGTGACCAGTAAATCTTTGTTTTCAATCCTTTTCTTAAGGAAATTACAGTATGCGCTAATGCCTAGTGATGCTTTCTGTCGGAATATTAATTCACTGATTTGTTTTTGCTTGGTACCATGAACACCACCTATAAAAACAAAAGTTGCATTTTTGTACATTTCTCTGAGATTCCTCTCTTTTCAATACATGAGATGTCCCAATAACGAGGAATTTTTCAGTGGGAATCAGAGCGGGTATTGCCGACGTGGCATCCGCTCGGCTCATCTGAGCCGTTCGATTCACTTTTGGACGGTTCGGATTGAAACTCTCTCTCTCTTCTCACCCCAATACTTTCTCTCTCCTTTTTCTCTCTCTAAAATTTGAGCCGTTCAAACACGAAATGAGCGGCTCGAATGCACGAACGGGTACCACGTGGTACCCGCTTGGCACTGAAAAATTTCCCCCCAATAATATGCTGCTCCTGTCTTGGGTCATTCCCAATGCATGATTTGAGGGATTCCTCCCACCCTCTTCTAGAGAAGATAATATTCTATGTTTATCAAGGGTCTTGTATGTCATTAATTTCTTCTGTACTGTTTCTTTTTTATTTTATTTTTTGGGTTTGGAAATATTGGAATGCAAATGACAATAACATTATCAATATTCTAATGTGTAAGTTGTTTGGCATGTGAAGCCTGATCCGATTTGAGCTGCTCTTTGCTAGTTCAGGGTTCGGTAATATATTATGTAAACCCTATGTTCCAATAATTGCCATATGCAATAATCAATGTAAATACATAATGAAATCTGGTGTGACTCGTAGACAGGGTAAATCTAAGTAAAGAAAACAGAATTCATATAGCGGATCCCAATTGAGTGAAACACAAAGTTTGATTTGGTACTAACGCGTCAATGCGTAAAATTTTGACAGAAAACTTTATCATTTCTTGTGGTACACTATATATTCTTTTAATTCTTGAAAAGGTAGCCTTGTTGTAAGCATGTGGGAATATTTAATTTCTGATGATTTTGTTTGATTCGTCTCTTGAGATTTGAGAAAAGCTTGGAAAAACATTGGCATCGTAACAGGTCAACTCCCCTCTATTTCTAAAATGTCATTACAGTCCACAGAAACAAAATAAACAAATTGCATGAGAATAAGTAACCCTCCCTACAAATGCGGATCACAACCATCATTCCAGAATTGAGCATGTTTGTCTTTTTTGCCTTCGAATAGTCACTCCTTCCCAACCACCACATGTATGATTTATTATCGTCTCTTTTTTTTTTTTGTAATACAAGGTGTCTCGGATCAGTTTGCAAACATTTAAAACTAATCTCTACAGTCCTTTTCACACACTTACATCTGTGGGTAAGGTGGCATCAAGAGTTGTTGGCTAGAAAACTTAAAATTGAAATCTTAGAGGAGCAAACCCTACGTCCCAGCGAGCGATAATCACTAGGCTAACCCCTTGGGTTACCAATGGGCTCCTATGGTCCCAGTTGGTAACTCCGGTCCTTCCCATGTACGGAAGGCCAGTGTTCGAGCCCCGTCGTGGGCGTTTGAGATTCAGGGTTATGGACTTGAAATCTCATGTTAACTAACCTACTAACACATCCCGCTGATGTATATAATATTGCAACAAAAAAAAAAACTTGGGTGGACGTATGATCATCTTTGCTTGCATGCATGCATGTCATAACCCATAAGTAAGATTTTCATCTCGGCTGGATGACTGAGATCTGTTCAGTCGGATAAAATCTGAATCGTCCATTGCCAAACATGGACAGGGCCAGATGGGGCAGGGTTCCCAACTTCCCTAATTAGCTACAGTTCTACCTCTACATGGAATGATGGAAGGCTAAAAGTCCATCTATTGATTCTATCAAATGATTCATATAGCCATTCAATTCACGTTCCCCGGCCCGTATTATGAGACTCAGAAACTACAGTAAAAGTT
>JAOTQK010000001.1:24176244-24191558 GCA_025642025.1 Rhododendron ferrugineum
TTATCAATCCCTTCTCATTAACAATCCCTTCTCATTACCAATCTCAATCCTAATCCCATCTCCTTACGAATCCCATCTATCTATCACTGTTATCAAACGGGGCCTTAGGGAAAAAGTTATAAGGGCCCCACCGAGTCCGAGTTGGTAGGGTACTCCATGGCGCTCGAGAAATTTTTCCATGCCGGGTGGGCACGGGTCACGTGGTGCCGAGCACGCATTTCGGCCGTCAAAACGTGTTTTGGACGGCCCAGATCCTGTTTGGGCTTGAGAGGGTGTTTCGGTAATTTCACACTAAAAAAAATTACCCAAACAGATCTGGACTGTCCAAAACACGTTTGGACGGTCGAGATGGTGCTCGGCACCACATGGCCCCGTGCCCACCTCGCACTGAAAAACTTCTCATGGCGCCCATAGGTGTGAAAGTCTTTGTTGAGGACTTTCTACCACCATCTTGGTGGATTTGGGGAGCCTGTTGTGCACATGCGTGTTGTGTACAATTTGAGCCGTCAGATCGTACATTCGACGACTCGAATTTTATCTCGGCAATAAGTGGCTCTCGGTTGTCCATTATCGAGATGAGATCCAAGCCGTTAGATGCACAATCCGACGGCTCGAATTGTGCACAACACGCATGTTGTGCACAAGTGCACTATTTTGGGGAGCCATTTGGCACCCAGCAGCAGACATTAATTGGCTGATATGGTATGAAGCTATGAACTGAAAAAGAGGTTGATGGGTCTCTCTCTCTCTCTCTCCCCCCCTGAAAAAGAGGTTGATGGGTCTCTCTCTCTCTGTCTCTGGCCATGTGATCCTCCCGGGCGCTACTTGAAGATGTCCGAATATGAGCAGACTGACGAGGCACAGACTGCCTTACTAGCAAACACATGGTATTGGTCCCAATCCTATTCCTGGGCACGTGAAGGAATTTCCTTTTAAGTTTGTTCCTGATAACCTTACAAATTCCACTTGAATTTATTACTACTTGTTTCTTTCATTTACTACTTCTACTTGTTTCTTTTTTCCAATTTGAGGTTTCCAAGTGGGGGAGGTTTTATATGGGCATAATTCGTAGAATGCTCACCTAACCATTAGTCAATTTTGTCAAGCTGTCATTGTGGATTAATAATCACCACAAATAAATTCCGATATTATTAATTGTGTAGAGGTGTCCCTTAAATCTAATGTTTTTTTCCCAAACCATCAACGTCCAATAATTTGTTGGTTGAATATTGTAAGGATACTATCTACGTGGCTTCGTCTGGATCTTTGATTTCGCTCTCCATTACAAAAATCTTTAGGTCATAGGTGGAGTACATAAGTTTCCATTCCAATTTGCCTCATGAGAACGACATGATATAATACAGGTTTTGTTGTTGTTGTTGTTGTAATCATTCCTTGTCTTCTTCTTCTTTTTCCCTCCTTTTTTAAGGGTTTCTAATTCATTAACTTGGTAGTAATACATTTGAATCTCCCATAATATGGGGGTGGGTACATAGTCATGATTCACAATCCAATAGCATGACCAAGGGAAAATCTTCTATATTTTTACTCCCATAAAAATGGAGTGGTTATATGACTCAAAACCCAATAACATGACTAATGGATAATTTTCTAAATTCTTTTTTTGGTCTCCGTTCATTCGAGGAGGATTGCAAGATTTTCGCTGAGCTAAAAAGGATGAAAGAGGGGGACAACCAGCTACAATTTTTTCTCGGTGTGACTATAGAAACTCCAAATTCGCGACACGTCACACGAGGGACCAATCATCATAGGTTTCTATCGCTACAGTCAAGCCAGCGGAATTGCAAAGGTACAAAGGGGCATCGTTTGATTGTCGGCACATCAATTGAATTGCAAGATTGGTTGTTTTTTTGACTGAACCAGATCATCCCAATATTATTAACAAACCCAGCCTAAGCAAACATAGTATAATAAGAGGGGACACTACCGGTCCCAAAATACAAAAACTAATAAAATAAAATAAAATACAACAAAACCAAAAAAGAAAAGCCGTTTAGAACCAAGACGCCGGAGCTAGACCCGTCGGACACACTCGTGAAGAGGGGTTGGAGAGGTCGAAGTTGAGAGGCCTGGTATGAACATAGAGCAAACCCTCCTGGATAACCCGCCGCACCAACTCGATCTTGTCCCGCAGTAGACTGGAGGTAGAAGCCGCTACAGACGCCGTCTTCGTCGCCAGTGAATTGATTCCAACAAGCAAGGTCTAGAACCCCAAACCTGACTCCAGAGTCTAAAAATGAAAAGCAGAGTGTGAAATCTCAACTCCCTAAAAGAGAGAGTCTCAACCACCTCACAACCTTGGACCCAGCGAGAAGAGAGAAGGAGAGAAGAGAGGCTGAAAGTGGGGAGGAACCCATGGCAGACTCTGCTTTCTTTCTACGCCAAAAAAGTAAGATTGGTTGTTGATGATGAGACGTTTTAACTGATTAACTACTCATTTGTTTAACAAGCAATTCAAGTGATGACCCTCAGAGGAAAAAAAAGATCTAAACAACCGCACAAATCTCTCACTTAAAGTTGCATCTATATTTTCGGAGAGAGAGAGAGAGAGAGAGCGCATTTGGCAGTGCACCAAGTCTACTGGAGGAGAGGATGGACATCATGTGGTATACAGTAATTGCTCATCAATGATAGACTAGTTGGTAATTCAAGTACTATTACAATTTACATAATCAGCAAAGCTAAACCTGATAAACTCTGCTTGGAAGTCTTAAAAAAAAAAGGGAGAAAAAGATTAATAATCCCCATTAATTGCAAACAAGGAATTTTGACTTCTACCTTTGCCTCAATTTTTTTTTGAAACTTTATTTGTATTGGCAGCAATAATTAAACGGTTCCGCTAATAGGTGTCCCTGGGGCAATAGTTTAACCGCAACAAATATACTTAAGCCTTTGAGTTGTGTTTATGGGTACTCACATAATATCATTTTTCACTACTATTTTCTAAACTAGTCATAAATGTTTTTAATACTTTTTTGTAATGACAATATTACCCTCATTTTCTCTTAGGAATTAGGTAGGTGAAAGATTTTCAATCCAAATAAAACACTGGAGGCCATGGAAACGGAGTAACTAATTTTTCTTCCGTTGTTCATCTAACTTGCTTTCCAGACAGACAAAAGAAAAATGAATTTTCTTAGTTTGAACAAGAATCATGATTCAATAGTACCCAAACTAAATGAAAATTCATGAGTTTCAAACGTCTAGGGGGGGTTGTTTAACAACCCGTACAAAACTCGGATGAGATAATAACAATAAAAATTTAGCAAAACTTCAATTTCTAATACTTTACACAAAATATTGGAATTAATCCTATGTCGTTTGAAGTGGTTTTCTTTTTCTTTTGTGAACTAGTGATGATATTTTTCTTGTCCGGACACGTAGTAAAACTCCAATTTAACAAAACTCTTGCAAGCATTTGAATTGAAGTGCTTGCCATTCAAAAAAATATACAGAGTATATATGAATTGAAGTGCTTCGGATAAAAAAAAGTGAAGTGCTTGTTTGAACCTCAACCTCAAGTGTTGTTGAAGTATAAGAGAAAATAAAAGAAACGGGTTCCATTTTCCCTTCTTTTTTTCTTTTTTTTATAATTATTTTAAAGATAGAGAAAGATAAAGAGTTAGGGTCATTTTTGACATTCAAAATACTTTTGAATTTATTTTGATTGAATGATTTGTAATCTCAATGTGGTTATTAATTGATCTTAGAATGGGCATAACAAAATGCAATTAATGTACCTAAACTTGTGCCTAAGGGTGGACCCCAGGGGCACCCTTTAGCATTTGCCATAATTAAATAATTAATTGTCGCATTCTTCAAAACATTTTTAATTAATGGATTCCCTTTACAGCAGTAGTATGTGTTTAGATTGAAGCAAATCCCTTGAAGCAACCTGGAGTAAATGTTAAAGTTCCCCCTGGCTAGCTTCCTCATTAGTAGTAATTAATAATTAATTATTATTTTGGCTATTAAACTACTAGTCTACTACTAATTATCACTCAATCATGTGAGGTTCCATATTCTCACTCGCGAACCCATGTTATTGTTTAGTGATTCTTGGACCTTACGCGACCGTGCTACGAAATAATCTTTCATAAAATTGGGTCCTCAATTCTCAAAGCTAGCACTACTAGCTTTGAAGGAGACGAAGGATCATTTTTACGGTTGCAAAAATTCACCGGAGCATACGTAAACTTCCGAAAACAAGGTCCCCAGGTACGAAATCCCTACACAGTCATAACGAGATCGAATCGATTTGAATCTGAATCACATAATAATTTACTTTCACAATAATGTTCTTTCAATTTAAATCCTGGAACAGTAAACTTTCTCGAAATTAGTCAACACATATATGCACATTCCCAGCCTGATGATAAAACAAGTTACCACTGTGAATAAAATAATTGAAATTTTAGATCTGAAACTTCTCTTTCCTCCAGCAAACTCCTCACCTCACCTGAGACACTCATCTCTCTCTCTCTCTCTCCCCTGAATCACCATTCTCCTCTCCTCTGTTTCTCCTTAACAAAGGCAATCTCAATCATCCTTTCCATTCAGTCGATTCAGTCCACACTAACACTCCTGTTCCTTTTTTTTTTTCATTTTCTAATAATAACTCATCCGGGTCAGTTTATGTGCACACGCTGCTGCGAGTCCTTCAATGTCAGTTTCCACTGAAAATGGCAATCAATCTCCGAACCCAGCAATCCTTTCCATCTCCAAATTCGCAAACTTCATCCGTCACTACGCGCAGCCGTTCACAACCACCGTGCGCGGTGGCCTCAACCTCATAGACCGCCACAAGACAACCCAAGTCCACGCCCTGCACCCCTCCGACACCTCCTCCCCTGCCAAACCCACAATCAGCTCGATCCTCTCGAGTTCCAGCAACGACGCCATTTCGACGTCCGAAGAAGATCTCCTCCCTTACGGACTCCCTGCGACTGACCTCCTCGAGCCCCCCGTGGACCCTCACCTCAAACCCGTCGATTTCCTCGCCGCCTTGTCCGACGTCTACCTCCGCCTCGAAAACTGCCGCGGGAAAAACAAATCGCTGGTTTTGCTCGAGCAGCACTCGATCCTGCGTGGCCTTAACGACCCGAAGCTGCTCCGGCGGTGCCTCCAGGCGGCGCGCGAGCACGCGGCGGATGTGCACTCGGAGGTTGTGCTGTCGTCGTGGTTGCGTTACGAGAGGAGGGAGGATGAGCTTGTGGGTATTTTGTCTAACGTCGCTTCGGTTTCTGGATATGATTCCAATTCAGTTTTTGATTGTTACAGATGTCAGAATGGAAAAATGGAGGCAACTAATGTGGGTATATCAATTGGGGAAAGTGATGTTTGTTTCCGTATTGGAGAGGGGGAAATTTATTGTATGAGAGAGAGAATTGCTGCACTTTCGCGCCCTTTGGAAGCAATGCTGTATGGGGGTTTTATCGAGTCGAAGAGGGAGAGGATTGATTTTTCAGAAATGGGGATTTCTGTGGAAGGAATGAGAGCAGTGGATGTGTTCAGTAGGACCAGGAGATTGGACTCAGTTGCCCCTGGTGTAGTTCTTGAGCTGCTTTCTTTTGCAAACAGGTTCTGCTGTGAGGAAATGAAGTCTAGTTGTGATGAGACTTTAGCTTCTTTAGTGTCCAATGTAGAAAATGCTTTGATTCTGATTGATTACGGGTTGGAGGATAGCGCGAATCTTCTTGTGGCCTCTTGTTTGCAAGTATTACTGAGAGAGCTACCGAGTTCGTTATATAATTCAAAGGTGAGGAAAATATTTTGTAGTCCGGAGGGAAGAGAGAGATTGGCCATGGCGGGACATTGTTCTTTCTTGTTGTACGATTTCCTAACCCAGGTTGCTATGCAAGAGAGGGTAACTTCGGAAATAATGGTAATGTTACTGGAGAGGCTGAAAGAATGTGCTACTGAGAAGTGGCAGAAGGAACTTGCATTGCATCAATTGGGTTGTGTTTTACTGGAAAGGAAGGAATACAAGGAAGCTCAAAATTGTTTTGAGGCAGCAGCCGAAATGGGTCATGTTTATTCTGTTGTTGGCGTTGCAAGAACTCAATATAAGCAAGGAAAGAGGTTTTCAGCATACAAGTTGATTAATTCTCTGATCTCTGAGTACAAGCCAGTTGGTTGGATGTACCAAGAATTGTCATTGTATAATGTGGGGACAAAGAAGATTTTGGATATGAAGACCGCCACTGAATTGGATCCCACTCTTTTGTTTCCTTATAAGTACAGAGCAGTTGCAATGGTGGAAGAAAGTCAAATTGGGCAAGCCATTTTGGAGATTAACAAAGTCATCGGGTTTAAGGTTTCTTCAGACTGCCTTGAACTGAGGGCTTGGTTTTTTATCACACTTGGGGATTATGAAGCTGCTCTGAGAGATATTAGGGCACTGTTAACTTTGGAGCCTGATTATATGATGTTTGGTGGGAAGATGAGAGGGGATCACTTGGTTGAGCTCCTCAGTCAGCGTGTTCTACAGTGGGGTCCCGGTGACTGCTGGATGCAACTTTATGATCGGTGGTCTTCGGTTGATGATATTGGTTCTTTAGCTGTTACACATCAAATGCTGGTAAATGACCCTCGAAAGAGCCTTTTGCTCTTTCGACAATCTCTACTTCTGTTAAGGTAAGGTAACGATGGAATTTAATCCATTCGCGATTACGTTAGACTCATAATAAGTTTATGCTGTCATTATCACTAGATATGGATTATCCTGATTAGCACACTTAAGAAACTCTTCCACATTTTACATGGTAGAACTGGCATCTTATTCTTCAAGTGTGAAATCATGCCTGCAGGAAATAACATAGGCCCATGACCTAATCCAGTCAAACGTTTGCCATACTATGCTTAGCTCTACATTCACTTTAATGGTGCCCACACACACAATGCAATGCTTCCACATGACACTTTCCTAGGAATTTTTTTGGTCTGTAAGTTTTATTGCATATCTGCCGACATCTTGATGGCTGAAGTAATAGGATCAATTCATAGCTGTTAATGGTGTAGGTTAAGCTGTCAAAAGGCTGCGATGCGATGTCTGAGGTTGGCTCGGAATCATGCTAGCTCAGAGCATGAAAGGCTTATATATGAAGGATGGATTCTCTATGACACTGGGTATCGAGAAGAAGCACTAGCTAAAGCTGAATTGTCCATTTCGATTCAGAGGTCATTTGAAGCCTTCTTCCTCAAGGCATACACACTAGCAGATACCACTCTGGATTCTGTATCTTCTTCGCATGTCATTCAACTTTTGGAGGAAGCTCTCAGATGTCCCTCAGACAGTCTCCGGAAAGGACAAGTATGTCTACAAGGAGAATGGAAGTCTTCATTTTCTTTGTCGCATTCCCTAATTTGGTTTATTGATTGTGTACTATATTTTGCAGGCACTGAACAACCTAGGGAGTATTTATGTGGATTGTGGTAAACTGGATCTTGCTGCAGATTGCTATTCGAAAGCCCTAGACATCAAGCATACGAGAGCACATCAAGGGTTGGCACGTGTATATCACCTTAAAAATCAAAGAAAAGCTGCTTATGATGAAATGACTAAGCTGATTGAGAAGGCACAAAACAAAGCATCAGCTTATGAAAAGCGATCAGAGTACTGTGACCGTGAACTGGCGAATAGTGATCTCAGTATGGCAACACAATTGGATCCTATGAGAACTTATCCCTACAGATTTAGGGCTGCAGGTATTTTCTTGTGACCTTAAACTTTATTCTGAGGTTCTGAAATGTGTTCGAAGTTCAAACATTTCCAAATAATAGTCGAAGGGCGGAATTTTGAATTTCTATGCAATTTATGCTGTCGTGTCTGCAAATAAGATCTCAGTTTGAACTTTGAAGTTTCACAGAAACTATGGTTAAGTTGGTGAGGTTCGTCGATGTTGGAGGAATGTATACAAATACGGACTTCATTAGCTTGTACAAGATTCATGTTTTGTTCTGTTTATTTCACACTAACATACGAACAACAATTCCACCAGTGCTTATGGATGACCAAAGAGAAAATGAAGCAGTGCAAGAGCTAACAAAAGCCCTAGCTTTCAAGCCTGACTTGCAAATGCTCCATCTCCGAGCAGCATTCCACGAGTCTATGGGTGACTTCGTTTCTGGTCTCAGAGACTGTGAGGCCGCTCTCTGCTTGGATCCCAATCACAAAGACACCCTTGATCTATATAATCGAATACACGGTGGAGCTCCCAATTCGCATATGTGAGTCACTATTTTTGCGTTAATGAAATCATACTGATTGCCAGTCTTGAAGGATTTCGGATGGAACACCAATCAACTGGAAATTGAAGACTGCACATGATACTTATGATTGAAAAATCGATTATTTATTTCCTACCCCTGGCTGCGTAAGAGTTTGGTTAAGCGCGGAGCCATGTATATATGTTGATATGGAGCTGATGATGATGATTAAACAGTTTGTGGAGCAGCCCACGAGACCTCTATAGAACAAAAACAAATTTTCCCACCACACTATTCAGCTGGCCGAGAGGGGGTTTGAGACGGTTGATAGAGGAGATTGTTTTGGAGGATTGCATGAGATTTTGTGCATTTTGTCTCGTAAGAAAGGATATTTTCATACAATTTCTCATGTACACTTAAAGGTTCTTATATAAGACATTGATTTCTTCTAAACTGAGAGCAGCGGTTGGAGATCTCATTTTTCTCTTTCAGTTGCATTATGGATGGCTTTGCTGTTGTCTTCAAGCTGCATATTGGTATGTCCTTTCTGATTGAATCTCTACTTCCTTCAACACAACTAAACAATTACCAGAAACAATATGTCCAAGTTCTGGGATTTTATATCCTGCTCTACTAACAAATCAATATATTGTATTTGACTCCATATGACAATATGCATATACAAAATCAGTCAATACAAATGAAACATGTATTGTGTTTTCTCTATGGGGAAAAGAACGTTCTATACCTCTCCTATCAACAAAACATGCGTCTTTAACTGTTATCAACTCCAACAAGAATCTTTTACTAACACTGTTCCCACAATACACAAAAACCACTTTGCCCTTCAGTCTTTACCCATTATAGACTATTGCCTTCTCTCACGTGTTCTTTTGCTTCTGCAATGGTATCTTCACCCTCCAGCATCGAATCCTATCTTTGGCACAGGGCCACTTCTCCAATCTCTCTCCTCCCAATTCTCAAAGCAAGAAAGAGAAGAAAAAAAAAAGGTGCCCCTAATAAACACTCCACGGCTATTCTTGCTTCTTTAAGCTGCAAAAGCATTTGCCTCTCCATTGTCTCAAGCAACGCAGTTAGACGGCCCAACTGCCCTTCAAAGAAAGAACCAAATCTGCGGCTATCAATTTTTCTCTCCCCCACTTCATTTCTATCTCCAAATGTATTAATTCCCCTCTTTCCAATACCAAAACTGGTGTTGATTGATTCTTCAGCTACCTTTAGTAACTCTGCAACACGCGTAGAACTTCGCTGTCTCCACAGGTGTGGGAGACCACCATGCAATTGAAGGCTGAAAACTCGCTTCCTCCAAACTTCATCATTTTCCTCATCTCGGACAGCAATCGTTCCATGTCCATCTCTTTGATTTCTAGTTTCAGACCAGATGAGTAGGCATATTTAGTTTCAGACCAGATGGGTAAGCATATTCGCAGAGCCACTCTTTCATCTTCTAAATCTCTGAAGGGGATGAAAAGATCTGCCAGCATCACTTTTTATTTGTTATAATCCGAATAACTCACTGGCGTTGCCTTCCCAGTGCCTCAATCAAGGGATGCCATTGAACTCCTTTGCCCTTGTCAAACAGTCAAGGTCCACAATGCAAACTTTCTTTACATCCTCAGTTAATGCTTCTAGGATGGATGAATTGGCAATGAAGTGAGCAAATCTCCTGTAAGGGAAGATTTGATAGAAGGTCCTGAACGCTGGCTCACAGTTCTTGCTTGTGTCCTGTGTCAGGTAGTTGAAGTGTTCATCCAGAGTTTGAATCAAATTCGAGTAAGACACAAGACTTTGGGCGACTCTGCCTTTCAGACAAGCCTTCTCTTCTAACCGCTTCAATATTAATTCCACAAATCTTTATCTTGATTCTCCATTGCGTCTCCACAGCCTTGAGCAGATGGGTTATGCTCACTTCATCATTGAGTTCCATATCTTCCTATGGGAAAAAGGCTGTTTGGCTGATGAGACATCAACCGATTCTTCAATCGTAAAGAATTCTTGTGAAGGTGAACAGTTCTCACTTTCTGCCCAGTTGAAGAATCCTGCAACCTCATGAAATGAAAGCTTTTCTTACGAAATGATTCCCTGATCCTCCTTATTTTGTAAACACTGTTCGAATGGCAACATTCTCTCTCTCTCTCTCTCTCTCTCTCTCTCACACACACACACACATAATGCATAAGTGAGATGAATATGAGTGAATCTGAAACTCTGCCAAACCCTCGCCGTTAGAGAAGAAAGAAGAAGAGAACTCACAATTTTCCATGTCAATATCCGTGTCAAGACCATGAAAACAAAATTCATCAAACTAGGATTCAAAGGTGGTGTGGTATGACAGTAAGGGCTGATAGAGATCAGGCTGTATGATTTCCATGGTTATTAACCTAAAACAAGTGTGGTACGGCAGTATCTACAGAGGTGACCAAATATTGTTATTGGAGATAAGGTAGCAAAGGGGTGGGAGGAGAGAGAAAATATCTAGATCCCTAGATCCCAAGCATCATTGTCTGATAGAGTTTCCCAAACCTCTCCAATTGGACCAATTCCATTAGAAATTTCTCAAGATGATTATGTGGTGGGTATTGTTTATTTTTTCAATATGACACAATTCACCAAATATAAAATTGGATTCCATGGTTTACAGTTGGTTTAACTTATAAAAATTCTTCATGTTTAATACTCATTAAAATAGTAAGATCACTTTATCCATTTACATCATCATATCTCCATCATTTTCTTATGATCCGGCTGTTGATACGGAAACTCATATTGACAAGCTCACAGCATTGCTTTCATCAGGATATGGGAGATTTTGGGAATCTATTGCACCTAGGGTTAGGGTCTTGATTAATCATATAATAAGGATTATTTAAATACCCGATAAAAAAAAATTAAAACTAACTGGTTAGAGGTAGGGCAAAGCCAACTAACTGGAACCTATTGGGTTAAGGTTGCTATTGCTATCAAAGTTAAATTCAGAGGTCTTGTGGTCACTGTCGTTTGCAACATTGTGGCTTACCCTACATGTGGTTTCTGGGTAGTTGCATGTATTTGGGATTTACTCTAAATGCATGGGTCCAGAGTGAACCTGCCTTGTGGTTTCTGGGTAGTTGCATGTATTTGGGATTTACTCTACAATACATGCATGGGTCCAGAGTGAACCTGCCTTGTGGTTTCTGGGTAGTTGCATGTATTTGGGATTTACTCTACATGCACGGGTCCAGAGTGAACCTGCCTGAGGGGTTTCTTGTCACAGTAAAAAAAAAAAAAAAGGAGTCATTTAGTTTATCATTTTGAGACAATCAAACCCAAACTTGGGGTTGAGTTAGTATTTTCAATGGAAGTTGATTAAAGATAAACACCTTTATGCATATTGTTTTGAATGTTAAGATTTTGGTTTGGTCTTATTCAAATCCTAATGATCCCACTGCACGAAATTCCTAGAGTCATAAAACAGAACTTTATGAATTAAGAAGAATCTTTGAGTTGACTTTGTTAACTGGGGGTAGACCTTATATTATATCTAAACAGCCGTCTAATAAGAAAAGAACGTCAGCAGGTTGAATTCGAAAATCCGAATAATGCATACATAAGCATATTGGTTGATTTTTTGGTAGCATGTCACTTGACATTGTCCTTTATGTGAATCTTCACTATGTTCGAATATTTTCTTGCTGCTTATGACAAATATATGGATGCATTAGTCCTTGCTAAGAAGCATGCACATGTCTCCGGGCCTTTCATAACCGTGTCGCAGACGCGTCGGATGCGGACACATCGCTTGTCTGACATGTGAAATTATTTGTCTGAATATTTAATTTTTTTTTCTTAGTCAGACATGTTTGGACACGTACCAGACACATATCGGACACTTTTTGGGTTGTAATTTAAAACTTGAAATGGGGTAAAAATGTTATATTTAAGACATGAACCAAATTTTAAAATCAATATTAAATAACTTAACGATGAGAACACAATCTGCTATTCTCATTTTTTCCATTGGATTTTTTCATCTTTAATTTGGAAAAAATAGGTTTTTACATCGTGTTGAATTTATATGTATATAACTGTCTAATTATTTATGTACTTCACGTTTTCCCCCAATTGTCCGTGTCCTAGTTTTGGGAAAAAACACGTGCCCGCATATCCATATCGTGTCGTGTCGTGTCCCGTATCCGTATTTGTGCTTCTTAGAGTCCTTGTATTGTTACATGGAGGATTAGTGTTTGAGAGGGAAACATATTAACGAACTGATTTATTCCAACACTCATTGTTGAATGGCATAAATTTCGGTGATTGATCTGTTTTAGGCTGTTTATACAATGGAGCATCGTTTTACTTTGTTAATGAAAAATTGTCCCCTTTTTTTGTAGTATTTATTGGATTACTGCCGCATGTGTTTCTCTTTTCCGTTTGTGATCCCTGCTTAGGTTGGAAAACAATTACCAGAACAAGTTGCTCGAGGGTAGTGATGTCATGTAATGATTTTTTTCTGCTCTAGTAACAAATCAGCTATGTTGTGTACACACAAAAGTACGTTTTATTTAACTCCAACTAAAGTTATACAGCCATCTACGTTATTTATAGGTCCGGGTACTGCGAAACCCTAGCTATCTTACAAAAAGAAAAGGCAGTAAAAAATTTGTACAAGCCGAAGGTAGTCCTGGATTGTGCTCGTTTCCATCGCTGTGTATATTTTTAGTCTAACTCCAACTAGAAACTCTTACTAATGGAGTCCCCACAAAACACAACACCACTTGATTTTCTTTCTCCCCTTCAGTTCCTACCCAATACAGACCATCCCCATCTCTCACTAGTTCTTTAGCTTCTGAAACAATATCTGTGCTCACCCTCAGGGCATTCAATCCAATCTTTGATGGAAGCCCATCTCTACAATCTCTCTCTTCCCACTTCTCAGAGCTAGAAAGAGAAGAAACATAGGGTGCCACAAACAGACACTCCATGGCTATTCTTGCCTCTTTAAGCTGCATTTGGCACTCTAAAGACTGAAGCAACGCTGTGACACGGCCCAACTGCCCTTCAAAGAAAGATCCAAAGCCGTAGCCATCACTTCTCTCTTCCACCCTGGTTCCATCCCCATAAATTATTACTCCCCGGTTTCTAGTTCCATCACAGGTATAGATTGATTCTTGAGCTATCTTTAGGAACTGGGAAACATGCCTAGAGCTCTTTTGTCTCCCCATGTGTGGGAGACCTACCATGCAATTGAAGGCTAAAAACTCCCTTCCTCCAAACTTCGCCATTTTCTTCATCTCGGACACCAATCCCTCCATGTCAATCTCATCAATTTTTAGTTTTAATCCACAAGAAAAGGCGTGTTTACATAGTCGCTCTTTTGTCTTCTCAAATCTCTGAAGGGGATGTACAAATTTGGTGTTGTTGCTTTTTAGTGATATGATTCGGGTAACTCCAACTCGTTGGCGTTGCTTTGCCAGTGCCTCAATCAAGGGAGGCCATTGAGCTCCTTCCCCCATGTCGAAGTCCACGATACAAATTTGCTCTGCATCATCAGGTAAAGCCTCTAGGATCGATGAAGTAGCGAAGACATGAGCAAATCTTCCGTAAGGGAAGATTTCATAGAAGGCCATAAACGCCAACACATAATTCTTGCTTGCTTCATGTGTCAAATAGTCAAGATTTTGGTCCAGTGATTTGATCAAGTAATAAGCGAGGCGTTGGGCGGCTCCTCCTCTTGGACTAGCCTTCTCTTCTAACCGCTTCAATATTACTTCCTCGAGCTCTTTGTTTCGATTCTCCATGGCCTCTCCATAAGCCTTGAGCAAATGGGGTATGCTCACTTCATCATCGACTTCCATGTCCTCCTGGGGAAAAACCAGGGGGCATCTGATTGATGAGACATCAACCGATTCTTCTATAATACAGAATTCTTGTGAAGACGAACCGTTGTCACTTTCCGTCCAATTGAAAAACCCCTCAACCTCGTCAATTGAGAGCTTTTCATTAAAAGTAATTCCAGAATCCTCCCGATTCGCTAAATGAGGTTCTAAGGAGGACTCGCCATGATACATGGACGAGATGAACTGGATTGAACTAGAAAACTCGGGAGAATGCTCGGATTCGGAGAGGAAATAATAAGGAAATTCACAATTTTCTGTTTCTGTATCCATGTCAAGACCAGGAAAATAAAGTTCATGAAAGGGGGAATCAAAAGTGTTGTGGTATGACGACCATGAGGGCTGATACAGCTCAGGCTGCATCATTTCCATGGTCTCCATGGTTCAGGTTGCATGGAACTTGTGGTATATAGGAGTATATATAGGCATGGCCATATATTATTGCTGGAGGTCTGGAGGCAATGGTCTGGAGGCATCTTGGACTCAAGAGTTTCTCAAATTTGTCCAATTGGAACTATTCCAGTGGAAATTCTTAAGAAAGATCACATTAGGGGATATTGCTTGATTTGTTGACAAAATTCAATACCTAAAATACAACCCACCTGCAATATTAAACTGGATTGCATGTTTGACAGCTAATAAAATACATCAAAATTTTCGTTATACACATTGAAAATAGAAAAGAGATTATCCATTTGCATCAACGATATCTCGATTTGTATCTTATGACGCACTGCTGATCGGATTAAGGATTTTTTTTTAATGTGTTGATTCTTTCATGTGACGGAAAATGAGATGCAACAGGCCAGTTTAATATGACGATTCTTTCCGTTCATTTTGCAGACCTCAAATGTGGATATCATTCGTTGATCAAATGTTGGTAAGAGGCTTTGCTCAAATCATGTTTGTCTTGGGAGAGATTAGCGGTTAGAACTGACTGTCCGTCCACTTTTCTTCAGATAGCTATATATACTATGTTTAAATGGATACCCGTACGTGCGATCATCTTGATTTTTTACGTGGACTATGTACACATATGGACACATTGAAACGGGACAGCTCCAGTACTGTTCACCTTTTCGGGCCAATCTCAGGCTCCCGTGGATGATCAGAACCCTTCATTTTGCAAAGCTCGTTGATTGCTTCGACTACGCCTAAATTTATGTCAATCGTATATTGATCAATGCATGA
>JAOTQK010000001.1:24193435-24210217 GCA_025642025.1 Rhododendron ferrugineum
TTAATGTTGTTTTATATATCCTTGACTAATGATAGTTTTTATGACAAAACAATTAATGTAGAGCAAACTATATGTAAGTTTATTGCATTTATTATGGACAAACTATTGCCCCAGGGGCATTTGTTAGCGGGACCGCATTAGGAATTACTATTACTACTTTCAATACACGTTGAGAATCTCCTATACTTCAGTAAATTAATCATCATGTTGACCGACACATTCCACGATTCGGGCGATATGTATAAGGCCCTCAATTATTTTCAACCTGTATTGTCATTGATTTATAACGGATTTAACTCCTTCCTTACCTATCGCAATTTTAATATGCATTCGATTTACTCCCGTATAGTACTGTACTAGCTAGCATCAAAGATACGGGTTATTTTTTAACAGTACATCATAAGAGACTTAAGATATATATACGCAGTCATGATGTCAACCCCCGGCCATTTAGGACTGTCGATCGAATTAATGAACAAGGACTAATAAACACATACGCACGCATTGATGTCAACACGCATTTACTAGTATATCTAATGCGTCTAGAGAGTAACATTAATTGAGTTCTGGGACAAAATTAGACGTTTCGTAGACGTCATAACCGGTAACAGATTGAGCTAGCTTATTTTTTGTACGAACCCGCAAACAAAATATTTTAAACAAAATGAACAGTTCCGATCATTTTTTTGGGACCCAAAATAAGCCCAGAAAGGATTTGTGCGAGCTGGTGCAGATACCATTATCCTTTCGAGAAGAATAAATCATCGCGAGTAAGTTTTTCTTTGGGACATACAAGAATGTACCCAGCATGATTTGAAAAATTCAAATCTAGCTCCTACTAATTAGGGAATTCAGAAGAATCAAAACTAATCGTGTTGTGTCGTGTTGTTTCGAGTTAAATGATCGACACGAAAAATTAAACAGTTATTAGTGTACTTATCGAGTTACGCGAGTCAAATCCGTATTTGACCCATTTAATTATCATGTTGGCGGATCGTCTCATATTCGTATTCGTGTAAAAAAATGATTGACCAAAACCCTCTAACTTCGTATCGTGTTGGGAATTCCCACCCACCCCACCCCACCCCACCCCCTAGTTATGTTTCATGTTCTCAACAAGACTCGGAGCAATTTTAGAATATTTATTATTGGTCGGGACAAAGCCCAAGCCCATTTTACGGGTGAAAGAGAAGTCTTCAATCCAAGAGCAAGCCCAACCCACTTAAAGAAACCAAACCCACCACAAGGGAAAAAAGGATGCCAACAGATTTCAGACTTCTCCATCTTTTTTGACAGGAAATAACTACAGAGGATCCGGCTTCTCTGCATTTTACCGCAAAGAAGGGTGTAGAGTCCTGGATCGTTCATATTGACAATTAATGATTCAGATCTGTTGAATCTTTTACCGGTAAAAGTATTATTACTGATAAAATATTTAAAACAAATCTGAACAATTGAAAACCATGACAAACTATGAGATTTAAGACCCTCTCTCAAGGTTGTTTAAAGAACCCCAGCTCAACCCATTTGCAAGACCATATAAAATTCGAAGTACAACCAGAACCAGGATAATGGCAGGTATACCTAACAACTTAAGTTGTGTGTTGTGTGGTAACCAAAGCCTATTCGAATCGAGTACTGGTTATTTAAGTCCAAAAATTCTCAAACGATCAGATTCGAACATTGATTGTGCTAGGGTTTTTTTTATTTTATTTTATTTTATTAAAGGAGCATTAGAGCTACTTGATCCCTTACAACTCTCGTCTCCCTTCACCCCCTTTCTCCTCCTCTCAACTTCCCCACACCGTACTCTGATCCACACTCTGGGTTTCTTTGATAGCAATCTGATTGTTGATCCGGCTTCTTTAGTAGGCCGGTAGATTAGAAGGTGGCTAATCCGCAAAACGTTCATGCTGTCGCGGTTTGCATGGGCTGAACAAACTTTTCTGTATTTGCCGATTCATTATGGCTCTTCAAGTTGATCATGGTTCTGGGAGGTCTCATTCTTATAGTTGATGTTTCTTGTTTGGTTTATCTGCGGTGTTCTCCGATCTTGTCTTGTTCACATCAGGCAATAGCTCAATACATGATGCCAGGTTTTCATAGAGTTTTCTGTGTTTGGGTCGTTGGAAGCTTTTTGTAGGTTGTCGGGTGTTTAATAGTTAGAGGTGTTGGGGGTTTTTTTTTTTTTTTTTCTAGCATTTGCTTTAATTTTTTCAAAAACCGCTATTTGACTTTTTTTTTTTCTTTTCTGAATATTTTGCTAAAGGTTCCTGCAAAAAAATCAGCATCATCCGACAACGATAGTCGATAAGAGCGATTACGAAGCGTCCAAAATTGCTTAAGAAAATTTCTAAAGCGATTTTGGACGCTTCGTAAACGCCCTTATTGATGTCGGATGGAGCTGATTTTAAAGCAAAATATATTGAACAAATAAGCGGCTCCGATTATCTTTGTTGGACCCGAGACGGGCCCAAACACACGCTGTCTATGCCCAAGCTGCTGTACAAGTAGCAACACTCTGAAAAAAGTCATATGATTGAGTTCTAAATTTCCACAGACAGACAAATCACAAATATCATCACCTTAAAAAAGAGAACTTTTAGAGCATGTGATAATGCCCCCTGTGTTACCGAGTAATTATTCAATGTTTTGATGCACCATTACGTGATGCTCCATTTTTCTTCTCTGCCACACATTGCGGTAGAATGCACACACTTTTTTTGGGTTCCACCACAATGCCTCGGGCCGCCGAGTGACGGTGCCCTTGGGCATTGAATATTTTTTCCCTCCATTCCCACATGTTTTCACATCTTACATTACATGTTTTAATTAACAAGTTAGTAAAATGAATATTAGGGCAGCACTTCAGTGGGTGCGCGTCTACCTTAGCTTGTGTCTGCCAATCCTAACAAAAATACACCCCTTAAATCACAACAACAAAAAACAAAAATTCACTAAAAAAATCATCATTTCCTAATTTCTTTATCCTTTTCCCTTCCTTTTTTTTTTTTTTTTCCCCCCTGTTTTCCTCAATCCTAATAATCAGACGGTTAATAAACAAGAAGGGCACCTGATCAGACCGCTCTCATTACACGCTCCACACGTCCTGAATCCACTTTTTTCCGTGTAGCATTTATGGCTCCCGCTGCACTCGTCGCAGAGGATAAATCTGTACCCGCCGCAGACCTCGCAGACAACCCCGGGATCCGCCGCCGGCAATTTTCCGACAACCTTCTTCAGCTCGCCGACCTCGTGGAGCTGCTTGACCTCCTCGGCCCCGCCGAAATATCTCCCCCCGATAAAAACCCTAGGCAACGTAATTTTCCCCTTGACTTTATCAGCCAGGATCCCCTGCAACTCGTCCATGAATTTGTAGTCCATGGATACGTCACGCTCGTCGATCGACACGCGGAACCCGCGCAGGATCGATCGGACGGCCTGGCAGTCCTCGAACGTCGAGCGGACGACGCGGAGGCTCGTGAAGTAGACGATTATCCGGGTCTCCGCGCCGGGGACGTAGATCGGCGGCTCGGGTTGGGTTTCTGCCGGGGCGGCATTAAGCCTGGGCGCGTTGAGGTGAGTCGACCAGGCGCGGAGGAGCGAGTTGGCGAGGCGGACGCGGTGGAAGATGGAGGGTTGTTTCGGTTGCTTCGGGGGGCGGTCATCCGCGGCGGCGCAGAGGTGCTGGATGTCTTTGAACGATGACGTGGCGAAGTGCGACGGCGAGGCCCGGGCCCGGCCCGGGGGGTTTGCCCGCTGGAGCCACATGAGGGGGAGGGATTGGGGTTTGGAGCCAGAGGTAATAGATACAGATATGGAAAGAGAAATTGAGAGAGAGAGAGAGGAGATGAAAAGACGGGGAGGGGGATGGGTTTGGGCGGGGGTCAGGTTTTATTGGATTGGGAGGAAATGGATTTTTACTTTTTTGGTGAAGGAATTGAATCGGATTGAAAAGTTTAGCAGGAAACGGGTTAGAATAGGGGGACCGGGGAGGTTAGGAGGTTGTTGAGTTAGTTAGAGAGAGAGAGAGAAAGAGAGAGAGGGTGGTTAATGTTTTGCTTTAATGAAAGAGAAGAGAAGAGATGAGATGAGAGGTCCTTATTGGTAGCACTAGCATTTTGCTTTTAATGAGGTTTAAGGGGGTTGAAGAAAGAGATTAGAGGTCAAAATTAGTAGTAAGGTGAAGGTAATACTCCACTAGTTAGTAGTCTGTGTAGGTTTTTGCATGGACAATGGCTCTTCATCTAATCATCAGTTTATGAAAAGCCTAATCATCTTGCCTCTTTTACTGGTGAGAGACTCTTTTAAAGTTTACGTTATTATTCACTCAATGAGAAACAACAACAACAACAATTGCAAACGAAAAAAAAATAATAATGAGATAATCGGACAGGTAAAAGCTACAAAACAAAAAGAAATTGTGAAAAGTGAGGGCAAAAGTCTTGTCCCTGGAACTGTATAATTGTTACTTCAGATTAAGAAAGAAAGATTAGCCTCTCTTTGTCTTCTTTTTCTTCCTAAATAAAAACCTACGAGGATAGGATCAACTACTTAATTAGGGACAATGAACATGTGTCAGTTTCTCTCCTTGGACCATACCCTATCTCGAACTAGTTTTCACTTTATATGATACATCTAATTAATCGCATAAGGACACCCAAATGTTTTCCCAAGCACCAACGCCATTCCTCTTTCTATTATTAGGACAAGCACATAAGAAAAGATGGGGGAAAAGCATCAGAACCAACTACTATCAAGGCCACAATCACTGCGGAAAAAGTCGAAAAAAAAAAAAAAAAAAGGAACCCTAGGGAAAAGTGGGAACTGGACCATGTTGCATAAGAGACAAGGTCTGTTGGTAAAAGGTTAAGATAAGATGATTGTGGGTATCATACGAGTGGATTCTGAAAAGTTTCATGTGTCCGGTCTGAACAGCACAGATAAATAAAGTGGAGGCGTGTGATTGTGAACCAACTCAAACAACAACACATGCTTCCCATCTCAGCTTCTATTCTTCAAGAACAAACAACCCCATTATTCTCTTCTTCAGCTGTGGACCATGAGCTTGGCCCAAGCCCAAGCCCAACACGCATCGGCCCAAGCCTGATTGAACGTTTCATTAGCTGCCTCAAACTCAAGATATGCTCTACGTAACGCTGAAGAACAGTATAACATACAAGCCTGCTTTTTCGTTACAGGTATGCCAAACAAAAGAGAATGTGAACATAAAAAATAAAAAATAAAAAAAAGATCATTGCATGACATGAAAAGGAAAAAACAACCCTACCAATGAATCTGAGATTACAAAATTCACAAAACGATAGGAAGGGCGCGCTATATAGTCAGTCACCTGGTACTCCGAATTCCAACGAGAATAGAAGCTAAATGTCAGAGCAACCAAGGGCAAAACTCCAAAAGTAACTCGAAACAGTTCAAAGATGAACAAACATAGAAAACAGATAATGCCCCCATGAGGCAGATATATGCATGATACACTGATACCTAAACAATCAAACAGAAGCCACAACTTGGGTTATTCAGTGCTAACTCTCATATTGTGTATGTAATATGGTCATGTGCTGAAAACACAACCATCGAAGACCGTGTCAATATTGCATGGTCATCCTAAAGTTTCTGGGTAATGGACATGAAAGGTATTGAGTTCAAGAAGTACTAACGGAAGTAAATGGAAAGCTGAGGGATGTCGATGTCATTATCTTCATCATCCTCACAAGCCACCACAACATCAAAGTGATTCCGATATGGCGGGAGTTCCAACTTAGCTACTTCCCTAGCCAAATCAACCATCTTCTTGTCCATCCTATCTCTGTGCCGAGGGAACATGCTATTGTAAAGCAAGCAACTCCCACATGATATACTATATGCATTCAGCCCCTTGTCAGAAAGCCATTTGAGAAATCCCCTCAAAGTAGGATCGTCTTTCACAATCCACCTGTCCCACACAGTCCAGCTCATGTCCCGGTGCTTTATGACCTTAGGCGGGACCGGCTCCGCCATGGAGAATAGAGGGAGCGCCAGGTTGGCAAATGTGTTCCTATAGTCCTCCACTTTGTGCCGTCCTTCAAGAACCTTGTACAGCTCTAGGCAGACCAGACCTGTGGCCATTGCTGTGGAGGTTGCAATTGCAGGGATAATCCTTCCGGCAATTAATTTGGCTCTCAGCCTGTCAACTTCAGGAATACTGTAATTTCTGGCCCTCATGTTAGCAAGCCCAGCTATTAAGTCCATATGATAGTTCGTATCATCATCCTGCATATACACACAAAATTAGTTAGCAAGCCCAGCTATTAAGTCCATATGGTAGTTCGTATCATCATCCAGCATATACACACAAAATTACTTTTACCAATATGTACTCCCTCCTTTCCATATTCTTGGCGATTTCTTAGCTTCCGTGCCCTTAAATTGAATCAACAAATAATATATTACTGTGAAAAGATCGATATCTTCCACCAATCAAACAATTTCAATCAGTTTTCGCAGACAAAGTTAAACAAAGTTTTCAAAAACAAAAGAAAAAGAATAGAATAAAACGAGTTTGTTTAGATCTCCAGAATAGTGAAAAGGAACCAAGAATAGGGGAAGGATGTAGTATTTTTCAAATGGAAAAACATATTACAGAATGAAAGATGGATGGAGAGAGAAACCTTCTCAAACTGAATTGGTTTCATCCTAAACCCAGGATGCAGACTATTCCGGCACTGTTCTAGCTTCATGATTAGTTCATCAATGACTGCTGCATCATCTATAGATGCAGTGGAAAGGCTAGTAGCCTTCTCATCAGTCACAATTTTCGCATCTTTCTTGGGTTGAAATTCAGGGACTACCACCCTATCAACACCTTCGGCCAACTTGCTAGGGTTCTTGGCCCAGTCGGGAATTGGAATGCCAAATGTCTCTGCTCTTAGTATTGATCCTGCTATAATGAAATGGAGGTGGCTGAGATCAGCAGTAGAGAGTTGCAACGGCTGGGGGAAGCGCTTAGGAGCCGACCAAAATGGAGCCCCAGTACTGGTCGCAGCATCTTCAGGAAAAGTATAGATCAACTGTTTCACACGGTTGCCAAAGTAATCTTCAAACCTAGACACCAAAAAAGGGAGATAAGTGTCAGAAACAGAACATTACCCCATTGTTAGTACCCCACCGACTAGGAAAATCTCCAATATTACTACCCGTTTTAAGGGCGTTTTTATAATTTGACCCCTCATAATTAATATAACTGCCCTTAGTGACTTATGGTTGAACTCTGGACGAGCACAGGTAATCACTGATCATGAAAGTTGACGAACAAAATAACAAGACCAGTACTGAAGGTAAGTACTTTAGACGAGCCCAGGTAATGCAGTCTTGAAATGTTTCGCATCTTTCTCTGTCAAGGCACTCCAGAACCCGTTCCAGGTTGTCTCTGGCTTGAGCATCACCAGCATTCCTCATAGCAGAGGCGTACTCACTTGGATTTGAAAGGAAAGCATTCACTTCTGCTGGGGTTTTCTCAAGCAAGCCTTCAAACTCTGATCGAGCCCATGTCAAGCAGTGGTCAATGTTGTGAGGGAACGAGTGAACCGTGCACATAGGTGCTTGCTTCTCAGGTGGATCTCTTGAGGCACCGTAGTTTTCAGTCAGGTGAGGAATTACCATCTGTGTGTTACACTTTGCACCAAGGGTTCCTGATTCAAGAAGTGGCTTCTGGAAATACAAGCATCTCTGATCAACATATAGCCTGGCATTGACATTGTCCAGTGCATTAACAACAACACTTAGATTCTCCCAGAAGGTATCATTGAATACATTCTCGGTCTCAGTGCCCACACGGTTCTGCAGAGCCTCTATATGGAAACAAGGATTTATTGCTGCAGCAGCAGAAGCAGCAACAGTGGATTTTGCTTGCCCAATGTTCCAATCACGAAAGAGAAACTGCCTACTGAGGTTACTCTTCTCAATGACGTCATCATCAGTAATTGTCAGCTTCCCTTGGTCGCCACATGACACTCCCATCAGAACCAAATTCTTTAGAAACTCGCAGCCTAGTGCACCAGATCCTACAACAAACACTTGAGCATCCTCCAGTTTCTTCTGCAGTTTCAACCCAAAAACTGAAATCTGAGCATCATACCGGCTATTCAATGGTCTGAAATCCTCAGGTTCTAGAGGCTCCGTGGGAAGTGATTCAACTGAGTCGAAGTAAAAGAACTGTACAGACATGATGAGGTAAATAATTTAGGATCAATTTGACAAAGTATACACAAATCAGACTTGCTAACAAACATAAAAAGAAAACAAAATCTTGATGACATTAGTAACCTGATAAAGCGGATGAAATTTTCCAGAGCATGCCTTCATAACCTCCTGTCCCACTATACCACCAAACATGGCAGCCATGGGGTTCAACACTGCTCGGGCACCAAAAGCAAAGTACCGCAAAAGTTTGGGACTAATATCTTCGACTTTCCCATCTCCCAAGCCATCATTGATGCAGGTAGCCATTGATATCAGCTTCTTCGCATCCTCTTCTGAGCCAGCAACAGGGAAGCGTCCCAGTGCAGAAATAAATTTGTCTAGCGCTTGGAATGCCAAGTGCAACAGAGGTGGTCGGTCAAACTTGGAGAAATCACTCAGAAGGAAATCGCCTGGATCCTTCAGAGCTTCTCTCAAAGGCTTAAAGTTCAATATCTTGGGCTGCTTCACCTGTGTGACAATACCACCTTTCTCATAGATACCATAGTTCGTAGTGTCCTCTTCAAGAGTGAACGAGTAAGGCCTCGCATTTTTTATCTTTCTTGGCTTTCCGTCATTGAGTTTTGTCATTCCCCTGATTTCAGAAAACATAACAAGATCCCCATCCTGGAACTCGAGCCTTTCATCATCAACACACGACACAAGTGCAGAGTCGTCATTACTGACAGATGCAATGATACCTGTGTGTGGTTCCTCACCATCAACATCAAAAACAGTAAACTCAGGCCCAAAATCGCAAAATACACTTCCAAAGAGGCCTCTAACTTCAGCCTTGATGAATGCAATAGGAGGCTCGTGAACATGGCAGTAATCATTAAACTCGATGGCTTTCTCTTGGTTAATGTCAGTAAAAACCACAGCCTGCCACACCAGAAAATATACAAGGTTCACCTTTTAGCTATATAAATCCGACAAGGAGCAATCTGCTCACTATATATGCACATCCTTTCAGAACATGTCTAACGAGAGTAACCCCCAAAATTAAAGAATAAGCTTCAATTCTAGAAGCAGTCTAAAACTACTAGCATGCAAGCCCGAAGAACTTCAGCAAAGGAAAAAAATGACAGATAGCAGATGGGTATCTGCTACCATGACCTAAAGAAGATAACAGGGGGCTAAAACTCTTATTAAGTGACGCATCAAATAGCAAGAAAAAATTTCCCATAAGGAGTCATCTAGTTTGGAAAATTGAAACATAAATAATAGGAACTATTACTGGCAGGACTTGGAAAGAATCCCCATGCATTTTTCCTTTTCAACCCATAGAATCACGTTAGTGGGTTTGAGTTGGTTAAGACAATTTCATATTGGTTACGAAAATGGCTAAGTTTGTTAGTGAGATACAAATGTGTCAACAAATATTCGTTGAACTCCGGAATACATAGGATGCTATAAGCGAAAGATTCTAGCCAACTAAAAGACATCGATCAATTCAAAACCATTTTGAGATGATGCGACTTCAAAAATGCAAAGTATCTTTCCATTTGTGCAGTTAAGACTTAAGTCACCAATTCGGGGGTAGTCAACCAAAACAATGTGGCAGAACATGAGACTGAATATTTGAAAGAATATTTAACATAGCTTTCACTATGTACCTAGAGAGTACTCCCTCCGTCCCATTTTGTTTGTCCATTATTTCTTTTGTCTCTTTTGTGTCTATTGCCTATATCTTTCAATGTGAATCTTGAAAAATATGCAATATGGAACTTATTTGATAGATTTTAATTTGAGACAAAAGGAATAATGGACAAATAAAATGGGACGGAGGGAGTAATTACTAATTAGACGCCTCATTAAACATGCATAGAAGAGCCATTTTGGTTGCCCAAGCAGTGAAATCAATATAACAAGGCAGACAGCCTTCCAGAAACATGGAGGTTTCAATAAGTATGAGAAAACAGAGCCAAACAGAACATTGAAAAGGAGTATTCAGACACTGCTTTTATACAGCACATAACAGAAGAATTCAAGATTACGAACATAACGGAAGAATTCTTTGCTTTGATTTGTGCAAAAGGGCCTTTTTATTTTGTTCCTGGCTGGGCTTGTTCAGTACCTAGCCAGGCCTGGTACATACAGTTCATAAGCAACTCAATGGCTAACAAGATTTTTAACAGTGAACCTAATTTCTATACTACATATTACTGAAACTAAAGGAACATAATTAATCTACATTTTAATGAATCGGTGAGGTAGAATACAGAGTAAATTGGGGTACCTGGAAATCAGAAAGTTTATTTTTCGTCAATTCCGTGGTTAAAGTAGAAACGACCACAGCGTTGTTAAGTTCCTGCAACTTTTGAACAGATGCAAGTGCCCTGTTCTTACCAACATCATTCTCCGAAAAAATGAAATTGCTGGACAAATCCCACAACTCCACTGTTCCCTCATCATGCAATGTGACGGACTTGACACCAGCAAGTACAAGGTTCTTTGCTGCAAGCGGAATACAATGATATTGCACAAGATCACAAACTCAAATCCATGGTCTTAACATACTAACAATTCTTTCCAAGGAACCATATCCCCATCATAGGTTGTGAAGAATAATAATTAGCATGTGCGGAAACTATACAATACAAAACTAGATCCCCGAAGGACAGGCAACAAGATAGAACGGAAACAATCCACTATTTTACGACGGTAGTGAAGAAATAGACCATAATAAACTTACATGGGAGAACAAATTAAATACGATGCATAAGTACACAATTGATACTCCATCTTCAATATTTTTTTTCATTAAGTGTACTTACTACTGACCAACCAGTCACCTTTCCTTCTTACTTGCCTCACTCAAAGGTTAGCTTGACTTCCTTAACTATCTAGTTTATGTGACTTGCCTTACTGATTAGGGAGTCGTTATAACAGAGACCTCCTAAAGAAAAGAGTGATTATCCACTCTACATGATTCAATGATGATTACCCCTATCTACATCTGGGGGGTGCCATAGAACTAGTGTAATCACCACAAGATTGACAGGCATAACACAATTACTAAAGGAAGCAACAAAAGGCACACCAATTCCGGCAACTATACAACAAAGACCAAGGAACTCCGCGAGCAAGAAAGAAAGAACAAGAACTAGTTAAACAACCGAGCAAGCAATCCAACAATATAACAAAAATAGAGATAAATAACATCCAATAACAATTCATATATCATGCACAAGTTTGGAATTCCAACTCAGCAATATCAAACCGTTAGGGGTGCAAACGAGCCGAACGGAGCCGAGTTTCGTAGTGTTTGAGCTCGGCTCGTTTATTTAACGAGCCTAAAACTCGAGCTCGGCTCATTTGTAAACGAGCCTAGCTAATTTACTTAACGAGCCTATATAAACGAGCCGAGCTTTTGAGTAGTGTCGAGCTCGGCTTGTTTAATAAACGAGTCTAAAACTCGAGCTCGATTACTAAACAAGGCAAGCCGAGCCTTAACGAGCCGCTCGTGAGCAGCTCGGTATGTGTGGGATTAGTACCGGAATTAGTGCGCGAAAGCTGGTCCGGACACCGGAGTTATCAAAAAATATCTCTGCCAACTGCGGTATCACGTAAACCTTTCTACGATCAGCATCACAACATTCACCACACCACAAAACTACAATAACATAAGCAATAAATAATCCGAAACCCGCTGTTAAATTAACGGGAAGACGTACCGATTTCAGCGCCGAGGCCTTGCATCCCAGAGATAAGTACATTAGAGGCGAACAGCCGCCGCATCGTCTCGCGTCCGTACACCGCCAGCTGACGGCTGTGCAGATCCTCGTCGATCTCCTGCATATTTCCGTTTCCCAAAGCCATATCCAAAACACCTCTACGGGCACTCCTCTCGCTACTAATACTATCCCCGCCGCTGTTTCCGTCCTCCGTCGAGCAATCGATCCGATGCTTCTGGACAAGGCCCTCGCTATCACTAGAATCGATTTCTGTTACTACTTCTTTTTCACTACTAATTCTCTTTTTAGGAAGCATAAAGTGCAACAACCTCCTGAAAGCGGTCAAACAGAGAAATATAAACGGAAACCTAAACCAGAGAGATGATTCGGCTATTACGATTGAAACACTTGTTGTACACCAATCCGAGAACGATCGTTGCCGCTGCCACGAGCATGAGCCTCGTTGACAGTTTCATTTTCAAAAATCGATTAGAGAGAAAAGGAGATTATTCTATATATATATATATATATAGAGAGAGAGAGAGAGAGAGAGAGAGGGAGGGAGAGGGACGTACCGATTGGAGCAGCGGTGCGGGGATTGATGCGATGAGAGAGAGTGAGGAGAGAGAGGAGAGGGGGGCGGAGTGGTGAGCTGTTGGTTTTGGCATCGAGCGAGTGGTGGTTGGTTAGGCTGGGGGAGAAGTTGTGTGGAGAGAGAGAGAGGGGGAGGGGGAGGGGCGGGGTATTTATGGGCTTGGGTTTTATTTGGGTTTTTGTTGGGCTGAAAGGAGAGATGGAAGTCGGTCGAAGGCTGATGAGTGATGAGAGGTGACCGTTCAACCGAAAGAGATGAGAAGAGTCAACACGGCAACGCAGGCTAAACGACATCGTATGACCGGCAGAAGTCATTGGTACAGCAGGGAAGCCAGAAATAACGAGCATAGTGGGGCACATTGAAAACACAAACTCAAGGGGAAAAAGAATTCTACTGCTCCCTCCGTCTCTTATTTAGAGTCAATTATTCTATTTTGGGTTATCCCTTAATAAGTGTTCATTTTGTAAAATTAGTGGGTAAAAATTGGTACATTGTCTATTTTGTCCCTAAAAGTATATTTCATTTTGAAAAGTTAGTGAGTAAAAATGTAATGATATGATAATGGATAAGTAGGAAAAGTGGAGGAAAAAGTTGATGTGAAAGGTATAATAATGATGTCTTTTTAATAAGTTGAGTTACGAAACAGGACACTTAAAAAAGGACAGAGGGAGTATAACAATTGATACCGCAATACCTTACTGATGATGTCTTTTTAATAAGTTGAGTTACGAAACAGAACACTTAAAAAGGGACAGAAGGAGTATAACAATTGATACCGCAATTTAAACTTTTTCCGTAAAAAAAAATTAGCAAAAAGTAGTAACATATTCATCAACCTCAATCAGAGTTGATAAACCATACATCGAAAATACTAGCAAAACTATCGTAAGTATTTATGAACAAAACTACCATAGTCATGTTATGGAAGCTTTTCATAATAGCTTCATTATCAAGCACCGGCGACTGGCGTCAAACAAAGGTCTTTGGACTAAGACGGTTGCGGATGATAGAAGCCTTGGGTTTCATATTTTAAACTTCTCATCAAGCCCTTTGTGAAGAAAATGAATATTTTAGTTTAAAGTGTTCATGAGGTCACGGCACTAGCCAAAATTCAAAATTTGTAGTGGGGTCACGGCCCTAGGCTCACCGGGCATGTTGGGTTAAAAATTTGTAAGCCTATTTTTTTTTTTTTTGATAAGAACTCAAAGTTGTCTAGTAACCTGTGCATTTATTAATTTTATTGTTCATCCATAGGGGTCCATTTATAATCGAAGCAAAGTACCGTGAGAATTGCCTCAAAATATAGCAATTCATAGCACCTGAAAAGTTTCAATCTAAAATCTAAATGGCAGCACTCTCTGACGTCTCAAGCATTGATTCCATGTCCACTCCTTGGGATATTTTTGAGGTCAATATTACACATCTAGATATCTTTTTCTTTTGAAATTCGGACCATTGAGGCTAGTCTTGCTAAAGCATCTGAGAACTGGTTCTTGGTCTTGGGCATATAACTAAAAGTGATCTTTCTGAACCGGATTATCAACTCCTCCAAATACTCACCTCACCGTACGGAATTTGCTGGGGTTCCCCCCGGTCTTCCACTCTCCTACAACTCGGCAGATAATGAGAGTAGAGTCACCATAAACTTACACGGCAGATAATGAGAGCAGAGTCACCATAAACTTACATATGAAAGATAAATGCATCTCATCTGATTTTGTATATTGGCAATTTGTTGCTTCGTTTGGAATAATCTCAAAGAAATTATCTAAAACGTACGGGTTTATTTCTCTTTATATTACCATCAAATGCGCAAGTCTTGGTGGCAAATTAGGTCTTTTTTTTTTTGGATCCGCCAAATTAGGTCATTTGACCCTATTGGAAATATATTAGTATTCCACTTATTTTGATTCCATAAAAATTAGTACAATAAAATTACTCAATTATTAGTGCTAAACATGACGTAATCGTAATGAAATGTGTAAGGTTTTAGGTAATTGATCCCCTTATCAGTAAATCATTCCATCCCTAAATATTGCAAATACATAAAATAGTAGTTTGCAAATATGTTCTTTGTTTGATCTTTGGTCAGTCTAATAATTAGGAATTGAATGTCTTGTCCATTGGTGGTGGTCCAATTTGATTTACGGATTCTCCGATTACAAAGCAAATTTTGTTTTTGTTCTGGGGACAAAAATAAAGTCAACAAAAGAAGACAATAAACAACGCTTTGCATCCCGTAGTGGTTGCAAATTTCGTTTCTTGTGGGATAGTAATAATCAGAAATGGCAATTTGTCCGTGTTTATGAACATTCACCGTCGTGTAGACAATCGTTGATGTGCTTTAGTAGTCTTTTCGGAATTGTTTACGGAGTTATTAGGTTGAGTCGGGTGCATGTCCCTCTGTGTTCTTTAGTGTATTATATCTCCGTAATTCGATTCTCGGATCTTCTTTTATATCAATAACAGCTATATTCTTCTTCTAAAAAAAATACACAACAAAACAAACAAACGCTTTGCAAAATGTCCGTTTTATAAGTCTGCCTTAGCACAACACTATTTCAAACTTCAAAGCTAGTCACATAATTTGTGTGCGAGAGTGTGAGTGTGAGCATGAGAGTGAAATTGTCTTTTAAGCACATCCTAGACTAATAAACTTCACAAGTGAAGATTGAAGCGCGAGTACAGTGCAAGAATTGAGGGCAAAAACATAGTGTATTTTGAAGGATAATGTGATGTGATTGACTGAGGTTCAAAGTTCATTAGTTGACAGGCAATCCAGCGAAGAAGGATGTAAGAATGTTTTGGGCCGTGATAATGTAGCTCATTGGCAATCCAATTGGAAGCCCTACCAAAACAAGTTCGTGGGTTTTTTGTTCCAACAGAAAAAGGGTAGGGTTTTTCAATTGGATCATTTGGATCATTGGACTGGGGATTTCAGGGAAAGCCGATGCCTTATCGAGTTAACTTGGCATGGCTCATGGCGGTCGAACTATTTGGCCCTTTTGTTTGAAGCCTTCGGATTGTATATGAACTAGTGTTTGTCCGTGCCTACAACACTACGCACTTCGGTGGTGCCGTAGGTACGGGCATTTTTGTAATATATTTTTGTTTTTTTATGCCAACACTAGAAGCCGAGCAGTGGATAAAAAGAACCGTTGACATTTTTGTAATATATTTGTAAGAGTGTGGGTATTTTCTTAAGAGAGTTGGAGAGTATCAGCCCTTGGATCAAATGAATCTCAGCCCTTCTTTCAACTTGTGTTTGTGTGATCCCCACACCCTTGTGTTTTATTAGGTAGATATGCAGCAGTGCTACGGTTCCCGACCGGAAAGGATACCGACCGGTTCCCGATGGCGCGCCGGGCCCACTCCGGCCACCGGACGGCTGATCCGAGCTGTTCAAAAATTCTAAAAAAAAACCCAGTGGGCCCTCATGGTAATCAACGGCATCCGATGTGTGTAGGTGCTCAATCCAAACACTCTATTTTTTTAATATATATACGTATAAAAAAATACATATATACAAAAAAAATGGAGTGTTTGGATCGAGTACCTACACACATCAGATGCCGTTGATTCTTGCGAGGAAACACTCATTTTTTTTTGTTAGAATTTTTGGACGGTTCGGATTAGCCGTCCGGTGGCCGAAGTGGACCCGGCGCGCCGTCGGGAACCGGTCAGTATCCCTTCGGTCTAGAACCTTAGCTTTATTGATATGAATATGCCCAAACAACAAAGGAGTATGGCTGGACAAGCTGGTTGAAAATGTCTTGCGCTCACGCTCTTAATCCTTACGAGACACGAATTTTGTTACTTTAGATAGTGGCGAAGTCAGGATTTTGACTCCAGGGTGCGGGGCTTAAAAGACATATATTTTTAATTGAAATATATACTTATTATATCATAAGATTTTTGCTTTTCGATTTACTACATTTTGTACATTAAAATTATTCTTTAAGCTAATTCAACTGTCACGTACTTATTTTTTATGTATGAAAGAAATTGAGAAATGAGAATGTATTAGCGGGCATCACGGGAAGATCACTCCACACACGACAACAATCAATTAGGATCATGATTAGTCCCATAATTATTGGATTATTATTCTACATTCCATACTTATCCTTTCCCAGTAAGTTGCATCTCTTTCCTTCTTTTTTTTTTGAAGAGCGAAGAAGAATTTTATTAAAATGAAGAGAAGAGTACAAAAGAGAGAAGCTCTTGTTGGCAAGAAGCCAACAAAGAGAACACCCAATGGGCCTAGCCCAA
>JAOTQK010000001.1:24315244-24326909 GCA_025642025.1 Rhododendron ferrugineum
GAGCTCCGCAAACATAAACGAGCCGAGCTCGAGCTCGCTTTTTGCAGCTCGTCACGAGCTCGAGCCGAGCTCGAGCTCGCCTGATTTTTGGCGAGCCGAGCTCGAGCACTCCAAAACTCGGCTCGGCTCGGCTCGTTTGCAGCCCTAGCCTTGACCATTCAATCGTTTAAAGCTAAACTTTTATCTTTTAATAACAAGAGCCGGCTAGACTTGCTCCTGAGTCGTCCACACCAGTTCCACTGTGTGGACAACCCTTTAGGAGTTTGGATTTTCTTGGCGATGAGTTGGCCTGGGCCATTGAGTCGTCGACCGTAGATTATGGACTTATGGGGAACCAAATTTTTGTCTTCCGGGCCTAGGCTGTGTTGTCTTGAACTTAATTTAAATCTGTGAAATTTGTCCTTATTTGAATTTTATTCGTATTTGTTAGTTTTGCGTCAAATTTTTATGGATTATTAATTAGTTTTGACGAGAGAAATTGGAAAAGTAAAAAAAATTTACTTTTACTTAAGTATTTTAAGAAATAAATATTTTTTAGCAAAAAAAGTGACATTTTTAGCTAAAAAGTAGTTATTTCTCAAAATACTTGGATAAAAGTAAAAAAAAAATTCCGATTCCTCTCGTCGAACTAACAAATGCGAAAAAAATTAAATTAAGGACAAAACTTTCATAATTAAGTTTAAGTTAAATTCAAGAGAACGCAGCCTAAAATAACTCGTTTGTTTTTTTAATTACCTTGCAAATACTCAGCTTTTTCTTAATTAAACATGAAATTATCTTTTCCTTCAACAAACTTACAAGTCTGGGGAAGTTAAAGTATACTTTGAATACGGCGTGGTTTTCAAAAAAAAAGTGGCTTTTTGGATTATTTTTTGTTTTGTTTTTATTCAATTTTTTTTGCATTTGTTAGATTTGCACCAAATTTTTGTGAATTACCGATTCATCGCGATAATCGGAAAAGTAAATAATTTTTGGTGCTCGCAATGAGGTGCACAGCACCGTGCTGCACACCTACAAGCCGTCGGATCGTGCATCCGACGGCTCGGATCTCATCTCGACAACCAGTGATCGAGAGTCGTTCATTACTAAGATGAGATCCGAACCGTCAGATGCACGATCCGACAGTTCAAAGATGCGCAACACGATGCTGTATACACTACTGCACAACATTATCCTCCAATTGTTTCGTACCCTTTCGACTCATCTCTTTGAGACGAAACAACACAAAACTAACAAATGAAATAAAAGGGCGAGTTGAACTTTTTTCCCCCCTTTGGAAACTAGGCCTACCGTACTAGTCCACTCCTCTCATAACCGTATTTCTTTTTTGTTTATTTGTCAAAAGTTGAGATGTAGTATTCATCAAAAGATTTTCATGGAGGAAGGTTGGGAGCTCATTCTAACAGAAAGAGCGTATAAGCACATAAATGTGCTGCCCTACAGAATGAGAAGAAACCTCCCAAATGGAGACAAAACCCCTCGAAGGAGGACAAACCCCCCAAAGAGAGGACATTATTAAAACAAATAAAAAAATAAAAGAAGCACCGCCGAGACATCCGCCGCCACTCTTTCGCAACCACCTTGATAGACTCGTAATTCACAAAATAGGAATGCATCATTGGGCGGTGGTCGCCCAACAAACGCGACTGATGGCGTCAGGTCACATAGATCTGAGAAAATGGAAACTGAGAACGATGGTGGCCAACATCTTACCCGCAACCACTAAAACCGAAGCCCCGGAACGTCGCCAGAAAACGATCTGGCTGAAAAGTTCCCAATGATTGTCCGAACTTGAGTCGCAGAATTGAGAGAGAAGACGGTTCGACGGTGAAGGACAGAGAACAGAGAGGTGGGAGGGAGATCGGAGGGAAAGGATCCCTACCCTCTCGCCGTCTGAGAAAGAGGAGAGGGAGAAGGGCTGTTGACGGCCAGGGTTTGGAGACTTTTTTCCCTACTGACTACATAACCGTATTTCAAAGAGATAGATAACGTAGTCGGCAGAGAGAATCGTGATTAATACGTATTTTGACCAATAAAAAACAGGAAATGGAAAATTAAATCCGTTCCTCCAATCCATGGATACAACAAACAAACAAACCCCACCCAAAACCTAATTCCTCCTTCCTTCCAATAGAAATTGAGTCAATTGACTCTCTTGCCTGCCCCTTGCCTTCCCTCTATAAATACACTCCTTCCCCTTCCCTTTCTTTCCCCACCATTTTTTCATCACCCTCGCTAGCTCTCAAACATACCATCCAAATATAATTATACAGTATAGGAGGATCTGTAAAGCTCAGGAGGGATAGCGCCACGGACACTACTAATGGCGGCCGCCGTCGTGGAGGAGGGAGGTGGCGCTATCTATCCTGAGTTTCACGGACTCTTCTTGCTATCTCGATCTACGGTGCAGCTTTCAGCCTCTGGGATTCGAATTTTATTTTCATCTAGGTATGTGCTGGCTAGCTAGCTAGCTAGCTGCTGTGTTCTCCTGCATGTGGGATACGAATCATATATATGGATCCAACTTTTCAAAACAAAATCATGAATCTCCTGATTTCACTAAAACTATGATCTAACTTTTCAGGCCGGAAAAATCATGGCAATCTCTTCGTGTCGATCTTGTTATGGTTTCTTAGGATGATACTCCAAAAAAGAAAGAAGAGATCTTGTTGTTTCTGTTTCTTAGACTACTTCATTCGGTTTTTCCATCCATAATCGTGGACTCATGTTCGTTCTGTTCCCGTGCAATTTCACCTGCAGAATCACACAAAAGACTCTTTTTACCGATCGAAATCGAAGGAGAACGTCGAGACTGAGGTCTTTTCGGTACCGATGATTCGAACTCCTCTCGAAGGGATTAGATGACACGTCCGGAATTGATCTTTTATCAAATTTTCAGCAATATTTCAGGATTAATGTTCCCATCTAATTACTGCCTTTTACGTTTTAATTAATTTCACTTTTTTAATTAATCATGGAATTAACGTAAGGCGTGACTGATCTTTTCCGCGGAAGTGATGATCATGGTCTTTCTTCCTCGTCTTCCTTTATTTTCTCAGATTCCGTACATAAAAACCATATAATTAAATAATTAATGCATATTCTTCTTTTTATTTCGAGTGGAAGTAAAAAATATTCTGGCATTTATCTTACGATATATATATAGTTTTCCCAGATATCATAATAATACTATATGATACATGATCTTGAATTTTTGCATATGCTTCTTTTTCTTTTATAGAATATATTTTTTTTTATCCTTATCATGATTCATGAATACTATATACAAAGCAATATATTCTTCCTTTAACCTGATTCCAGGTTGATTTTTCTTATATACTCCTATATAAATAGGGGATTTGGGAGACTTTTAGGAGATTATCCTTTTATTGTCTCTCAAAATATTGTGGATTCTCTAGAGTTACGAATTACAGCCGGCTATCTGTATCTGTTCTGTACGTTTGATAGTGAATCCTCTTTCTCCTAAACCGTGGATGTATCCATCTTGGAAAACCACGTAGTATATCTTGTGTCTCTTGTGATTTCTTGTTTGTTTTCTCTTTCTTGTTTAGCTTGCATTCATAGCGTTCGTTGATATATATATATATATATATATATCCCACCATATGGGCATTTTCTCCTTTTGCTTTCGTATTCTTTTGCTCATATATACGGTACGTAGTTCGCATGTGGGTTTTACATCATTCGTACTCGATCGAGTTGGTTACAATAATAGAGTGCAGTACTGATTAAAGTGAGGAAAAACTTGTCTAGTTTTATTTTAACAAAATAAGAACAATGTCTGCGTTCTCATGAACTTAACTTAAATTTGAAAATTTTATTCTTATATGATTTTTTTTTGCATTTGTTAGTTTTGCGGATTATTGATTCATCTCAATGAGAGGAATCGGAAAAGTAAAAAAAAAAAATTTACTTTTACCCAAATATTTTGAGAAATAACCACTTTTTAGCCACACAAAAAAAAAGTGACAATGGTTATTTGTCAAAATATTTGGGTAAAGTATAATTTTTTTACTTCTTTTTTTTTTACTAAAAAGTGGTTATTTCTCAAAATATTTGGGTAAAAGTACAATTTTTTATTTTTGCTAAAAAATGGTTATTTCTCAGAATATTTGGGTAAAAGTACAATTTTTTACTTTTCCGATTCTTCTTGTCGAGACGAATTAATAACCCACAAAAGTTTGACACAAAACTAATAAATGCGAAAAAAATTCAAATAAGGACAAAATTCGCAGATTTAAGTTAAGTTCAAGAGAACACAGCAAATTATTATTTCGGGTAAAATAATATTGGAGTTGTGATTTGCGGAAGACGCATTTACTCGATCTATATCACAAATAACAAAGACGGACAAAAGCAAGGCAAGCACGAAACAATTATCGTCCCACACAACAGACTCCGGTTTCACCCCTACGCAATTTTTGTTTGTCATCTACGCAAGATATATATATAGATTAACCATTTCTCTGAAATAACAACTCCTTAATTAAATCCTCTTTTGTCCTTAATTTGGACCGAATGAGACAGTTCAGATTTCAATCGTCCATTGCTGCAATTCATAATTCAGAGTTGCTCAAAAACTTTTACCAATTGAAAAGTCTCTTAGCAAATACAAACAGTCGATTATATATACTAACGTATGGTTCAAATTTAGATTGTCTCATATAGTCGATTATAATTACTACTGCACGGTTTAGATTTGGACTGTCTCATTTCGTTCAAAACTTGAACCGAAAAGAATCCGAACCCTTAATAAATTGACTAGTCACCTACCTGTCTAAGAACATTTACACTATTTTGTCCTAAAAGAATGTTGTTCAGATCAGATATTTTATTTTTTACCATGGGAAAATGGATAGTAATTAAATTTTCTTTTTTGGAAAAATTGGCAGTATAGTGGGGGAGCTGGGTATTAATGGCGGTCAGTCTGAAATCTGATGAATATGGTAGTGTGTTCCAGAAGGAATCCCTCAGCGAGAATTAGGGTTCGCATTGAATTGTTTTGCAGGCTTTTTCAATTATGGTGGGGGTGATCAGGAATGGGGATGAATAACAGAACTGTGGATGTTGACTCCTTTCCCAACTTCTTCGTATAGGTCTGAGTGAGTACTTTACTTCCACCTTTTCTTTTACAGTACCTATTTTTGCTATTGCTCCTGGGGGTTGCAAGCGAACCGAGTTGCTCGTGTCTCGGCTTGTCAAGGCAAGACTCAGCTCAGCTCGGTTCGATTCGACTCGTTTAGTAAACAAAATAAGTTTGAATTTTAGGCTCAATCCTCAAAAACCCGGCTCGTTTGAAGAAAGGTTTGTTGAGTAAGTTAGCTTGGCTCAGCTCATTAAGGGCTTGGCTCGTTTAAAGACAAACCGAGCTCGAACACGATGAAGCTCGACTCAGCTCGTTTACATCCCTTGCTCCATCTCCCTTGTTATTGCCTTTTTTTTTTTTTTTTTTTTTTATAACTCATGTTTTTTTTTATAACCGGATATTCGGGATATCTTACGCACACGTCGAATAATTCTGCGTCCTGAAATTTTGAATCGGGCAAACTCACTCAAGGTTTGGAATAGTTGGGATAAAATCTTGTATGAATTTAGGTTAGAGTTTATAGCATCTAATGAAAAGAGAGCAAAGTCAAAAATCTCATGTCTCATAAGACCGAGTTCTCCGGAGTATTGCATTACTGATGCACTTCCACGATGTTCAAATCCCCTGATATTTCCGTTCTTCCATGCATAACATTAAGCAAATGAGAATAAATTTTAACGGCGGAGCGGTGAATAGTTGTTCATGGAGCCAATCGCGATCGTACGTTCAAAAGTTTCATTAGAATCCGGACCGTATAGAACACTTTTGAACGATTGAGATTAGTTGTTGTTATAAAGAACTTGTTCACGGCGGAGCCGTGAATGAAAAAGTTTCTCTCTAAGCAAATACTGTAGTATTTCTAGTTAATTCCCATTTTAAAGAGAATACAAAAACTCAAATCCATCACAAAATTGGCAACAAAAAGTATAAAAAATGAACCCAATTTCCTAAAAATTGTGCCACAAGGGACGGCAGCGGCGCTGAACCTTAGAAACGGCACTTTTTGGCGCAGTTGGTACACATTAAATGGGACAGGATTCTTTGCACAAATGATTTGAACCACTCATTTTTTCTAAAATAATTATTTTATGATTTTTTATTTTAAAAAAATCAGTTTAATCGAATATCAGTAAAGATTTTTTTAGAATTCGTAAGATACCTCGGATCTAGCAAAGATGATTCGAACCACTCTTTTTATAAAAAAAAAACTCTCAAGAAGATGATTCGAATCACTCATTTTTTCGACAATATCTTTTTAATAATTGTCTGTAAAAAATCAGATCAATCCGATATTGGTAAGAACTTTTTCAAAATTCGTAAGATGCCTTTGATCTCACAAAGATGATTTGAACCCCTCATTTTTCAAAAATATGTTTTTATGATTTCCTCTAAAAAATCAACTTAATCAAATATCAATAAAGACTTTTTTAGAATCTGTAATAATTTTTTTTGATAAAATGAGTGATTCAATCTTTGTACGGCCCGAGATGGGTCCCACAAAAATCGTGTGTGCATGATTTGTGCAAAAGAATTTTAGCCCGATTTAATGGGTACCAAACAAGGACTAAACAAGCACAAACAAGGATTGCCTAACTGCACCAAAACGGCGTCGTTTCTTAAGGTCAGCACCTCAGCCATTCCTTGTGGGCAGCAGCAGGGCCCGTTTCCATTTGTGCCAGGCAGATTGCTTCAAAATTGAGTCATTGGTTTCTCTGTCCCTGAATTGGAGGAAGGGTGCTGTCCCGGCCAAAATAATATAGTTCGGAGTCCAAAAATTTGATCCAAAAACATTTACTTGAAAGATCTCATCGCGTACTATGGTCCTGCAAAAAATCAAGTCGATCGAGCATCGATATAACCTGGTGAACGTTTCGGATCAAGTTTTTGGGCTTGAGAAGATATTGTTTTGGCCAGGACAGTAGCCCCGTTCCTCCTCCCCCTGAATTTACATATTTTTGTGTAAAGTGTACTGTTTGTCCCGACGATAATCAGTTCGAAAAAAAAGGAAAAGAAAAAATATCTTTGATCAGACGCGAGATCTCAGTTATAAAAAGAAGAAGAAAGTCAGACCCCGGTTCGTTTTGGGGTTTTGGATTCTAATCATTATCTTATTTCTCTACAATCATTATCCTCATTTTTCTCTTTATCTCTCTCTGATCATTACTCATATTTTCAATTATTACTCTATTTCTCTCTACATTCATTACCTATAAATTCCAAAACGAACGGGGCCTTTGAAGAGGCGCAATTAGAGAGAGGTACTCCCACTGGTACTCCAATTTTGTTGCGTGCATGATATGATATGACTTTAGGCGCACAATATGTGTCTAGTTAAATGGGGACAACGAACCAGTTTTGGCTGTGACAGATCTCTATCTTTCTGATCTTCCTGCTCCTATAATAGGATGTTCAGATTTTCTGGATTGTGTGTTGAGGCCGGCAGCAATGTGCTTCAACAGAACCACCCATCACTCCCAACCCAATAAATTAATAAATCAACTGTTTTTTTTTCCTACTGCTACGCTACATACTGATCATATTGGTGATATATTGGGTGCCGTTACAAATTTGTCGATATTATATAGTACTGTTATTGTCTCGCATCGAAGTTTTTTTTTTTTAATCCGATCGAAGAATTTACAGTAGTATACTATATGGAGTACATTTGTTAAAAACAAAATTAAATAAAATTTAAAAATAGTCTGGAACCGTCGCGTATTGACCAGTACCATTCGGTATTGACTTTTACTAAAAGAGAAAAATACAGTAAATAGAAAAATAGTTCGGTAGTGTCTTGGTACATGCATGCCGGTACCGACCGACATTTAAGTCGGAACAAAATTAAAGGGGTAAGATACTGGAGTTGATCAATACATGTACGTATGGTCCGCTAGGGTAGGGCTCTTTAGGCATGAGAAAATTCTAGGCATAAGAAACTCTTTTTTTTTTTTCCAGGAAAAAAAAGAGTTCATTTCTAGACGAAGAAGAAGAATTGTTTGCTTTTCCGGATCAATATGTCAAGTTGTGATCTCAGAATTTATGGTCAATTTGATGATGTACGGTTTGAAGAAGTTGAAACTGGGGTCCGGTTTTTCTATGGTGGTAAATTCTTGAGTGGTTTGAGACTTGACCAAACTTATGGTACGGAACTACCGGAGAGATAGAACTCAAAACGGACGACAAATGAGGTTTCCACCAACAAAAATGGGCAACTTCTTATGTCGTTTTAGTATCTTGTTTACGAAATTTTTTTCAGTGCCGAGCGGGTACCATGTGGTGCCCGTTCGCGCATCTGAGCCATCCATTCCGTATTTGAACGGCTCAGATTCGGAGAGAGAATGTGTTGGGGTGAGAGGAGAGAGAAGGTTTCAATCCGAGCCGTCCAAAAGTGTATCGGACGGCTAGGATGAGCCGAGCAGTTACCACGTAGGATAAAATCTCTCCTTGTTCACACTTCATAGGGTGTTTACGCTAGTGATTAACTTATGCAGAATAATTTTTTGGTTTTGTTTTTATTCAATTTTTTTTTTTTGCTTTCGTTAGTTTTACTCCAAATTTTTATGTAATATGTGTGGACAAGAGGAATCATAAAAGTAAAAAATGTAACTTTTACACAAGTATTTTGAAAAATATCCAAAGAAAAACTCAAAAAAGTCAGTGTTTAGATTTTTTTCTTAAATATTTTTCAAAATACTTGTTTAAAAGTCAAAATTTTTTACTTTTCCGATTCCTCTCGTCCTAACTCACCCATATCACATAAAAATTTGGTGTAAAACTAACAAATGCAAAAAAAAAAAAATGAATAAGGACAAAACTAAAAAATTGTGGTGCATAAGTTAATCACTAGCGTGAATGAGAACAAATTTTGGTATTTTAGCTTATTATTCACACTAAGCAACAACTTATTGGTTAGTGGAAACAACTTGACATTTTTCAATAATTTTTCACTCACATACTCATCTACAATTTATTGGTTAGTGGAAACAACTTAGAAATTTTCAACTTATCGGTAATCGAAAACAACTAACAACTTGTCAACAATACCTTCTTTCTCAAAACTTATTTCCTACCGGAAACACCCCTGTTGTATACTATCTCATTGACGTGTTACAAATGTATTGGTAGATCTAGTACAACTCACTTGCCATGCTCTTTACTAGTACAGTGGCAACACGTCACATATTATCCAAAATATGGTCTCTAAAGATGATTACCATAGCATTGCTCTTTCTATCCTTTGTCATTTGCAACTATTGTTGAAGATATAAATAATAAAGTTGTCACTCTCATAACAGTTTAATATTTTAGATGAGTTAATGGTTAACAAATTAATATGATATCAGAACAGGTAATAGATTCTGTGTTCGAATTTCATCGCCTACCTAATGATAAAATATTTACACTTGTTTATTCTGCTTATAGAGGAGAGCCTGACTACACGTGTGGGGGATGCGTTGAAGGTATAAATAATAGAGTTGCTCCTCTCTCTAACAACTTAAGCTTTCAGATGAGATGGTGATTAACAGTCTAATAACACAATGGTTTTGGAGATATGCATTAATATTGCAGTATGCATGTTTTGGCAAGATTTCCTGTAATGCATTAACGCACTACACAACCCTTTTCAATCAATTACGCCTACAATTCTTTTCTTTTTTTTATCCGCGAGTACAATTCTCGTTGTTAAGGTTTCGTTCCAAAACCTAGATGAATCAATGTGGAATGCTATGCATCCGGAATATTTTGTAAGGAAACTAGTAATTGGTAAACGAGGAGATATGCGGCGTAAATTGCAAATTTTAGTGTGATATGGGCCGCTGTTGCATTCCAGAATGAAAGGTCTGATGATGAATAATGTTACCAGGAAATTGATATATTCAGGGGGCGTTTTCGCTAAACTAAAAGTTGTAGAAAATGCATTGGTTAGTGAAAGAAAATGTGTTGAATTCTTTTAATTTAGTGGAAACAACTTAACTTTTATAAAATAATTTACTCCTTCCAAAATCAAAAAGTTGTAGGTGAAGAAGTTTGTTAGAATAATGTAGAAGATTGTAGAACATTTTGGATTGATTGTAATTAGGAGCTTATCACGATTTGATTAGGGTTGACTTTCCATAGTTAGTACTCTCCCTCTTGTATAAATAGTAGGGCTTATGTACATGATTATTGAATTCAATACAATATTCACTTTCTTCATATTCTCTCTTTTTCCATATTCTCTTAACATGGTATCAGAGCTACGGCTCCGATCATCGCCTTCATCATCCGAACCCATTACCTTTGCCTGAATTACCGGAAAATCAGCAACTAGTAATCAATTCTTACCCACAACCTCCATTGAATCATCTCTCCCATCGCAAAACCAGAATAAGTTTGCGTTCCATATCCCAAACCCACCCAGTATCCACCGTCACACTACCGGTTCTGTTTCGCCGCGACTTTTCCGACTTGCAGCTCACTTGCACCATCAGTTCTGTGACCCATTAACCTTCTCGGCTGTTGCCACCCGCCCACACTCCACGTCGTCGACCACCTTCAACCGCTGTCCCTTCACATTGTTCATCGCCGTCAACCACTGCCGCGATACAGATCGCCATACCTTTCTCTCTAAAATCCCAATATACCTCCGGCTTCACCTAGACCAAACAGGCCCAACTCCCTAGCCCAATTTTCTAAGCCCAGTAAACTCTACAACAACAAACAACAACAACAACAACAACAAAAGGGGGAGACCCAAAACAGTCAGGCCCAAACCAATACCCAAAACCAATTTTTCATTCAGTCAACCTACGTCCCACACCAAACTAGGCCTCACCATCATTAATTTTTTACTTCCTACCCACTGTATTGTTATTTATTTTTTCTCTACAGAGCTGCTGCAACTTGGCTTTTCTACTATGGAACAATTTGACATATCACTATATGCTCACGTCATCTTAGAAGGCCTCAAACAGTACCCATCTTCCACACGCTTCCTCAAAAGCGATCTCCCGTCTGTATTTACACAGATTCTTTCTAAATCTGGATTGCTCTCCCATTCCGGTAAGCATTCTTCCACTGCTTTGTCTGCCATCTCAGGTAAATCCTCATGGTTCTTTGATTCTACGTGTTGCAATCACATGACATCTGATCCACATATTTTTTCCACAAAAGCTACTAATTCTCGGACTCTATCTATTCATACTGCTGATGGTTCTATGATGCCTGTTACTCATGTCGGTACTGTTTCTACTCCTAGCATGTCCCTCTCTGATGCTTACTTGGTTCCTACCCTTACCTTGAACCTAATTTCTATTGGTCAATTATGTGAACTCGGTCTCACGATCATCTTTTCTTCTACTGGTTGTCAGGTGCAGGATCCTCGGACAGGAAAGACAATTGGGACAAGCCGAAAAGTTGGACGTCTATATGAGCTTATCAATCTTCACATTCCATCTCAGCTCTCTGCTATAGCCCAATCTTGTCTTTATGTTCCTCCCGCTCAATCTGTGAGTTCCTTACAATGTTCTGTAACCTCCAATGCCTCCACTTCTATAGGTCTTTGGCATTCTCGATTAG
>JAOTQK010000001.1:24333330-24343867 GCA_025642025.1 Rhododendron ferrugineum
AGTTGTGGGTTTGTCTTGAGTTGACCAGAGATGTTGAGAGAGAGAGAGAGAGAGAGAGAGAGAGAGAGAGAGAGAGAGAGAGAGAACGTATGAAAGATAGATGAGTGGAAGTGAGGGAGACGGAGCTTTGGTGACGGCTATGGAGGTGGGGTGGGTGTGGGTGTGCTGTTTCGGCGGTGAAGAGAAAGAGAACCGTGAAGAGAAAGAGAACCAGAAGAGAGAGAAGGGGGAAGAGAAAGAGAGGGTATTTTTGGAAGGTTAGGGATATTTGTTAGGTTGCATATAGAAAATTGTTATAAAATTTATGGGTTAGGTTTAGCACGGGTTAGGCTTATGAAATTTGTGGTTGCTAATAGCGCTACCCTTAAATTTTTGGAGAAAAAATCGTTTTTTGGTATGCAGGGGCAATTTTGGAAGTTTAGGGGAATTTTTGGGGTTGTATATAGTTAATTGTTATAAGATTTATAGGTTTAGTTTAGAACAGGCTACGCATAATAAATTTGTAGATGCAAATAGCTTGCCCCTAATGCATTTCAACGGCACCGTTTCATTCACATGTACTATCAGGCTTACAACGGCGTCGTCCGGTTTCTCTCAAGTGCCAAACCCTCTCTCACGAGAACCACCACTCTCTCTCTTTCCCGCCCCCGCCTTCGATTCACCTCCGCCGCACACCGCTCACACCACCACCGCGATCTTAAATTTCACATAGTTAGGTATATTTTCGTACCCCCAAAATCTCGAACATCTCTCTCTCTCTCTCTCTCTGTTCGTCTAGGCAGCAATGGACGAGGATACTACCACTTCCAACATGCTTCGCCGCATGTCAAGCCGAACTCGTAAGGTTGCAACAAAAATGGTGGCTGCACTTGCAAGCAGCGACAATCGAACACAGGTATCTCAAATTCCTTCCGTTTTTTCGCCTATCATTTGAATGCACAAGTTTTACTTAGTAATTTTGGGGTGTAACTGAAAGTTTTGTAATTTGTATACCTTGTAGGCAGCCCTTGCTCGTCTTGAAGCTTTGGAGAATGACAATCCAGGAGCAGAGATGATAGAGATCAACAGCGATGACGATGCTTCTCTTGACGATGAAGACCAAGGTTTATTCAAAATTGCTTTTTGTTTCCTCTTTACTAATCATTTTTGTTGGTTTTTGTTACCTGCAATCAAAGAGCATAACAGTGATTTGGTGTTCTTTTAAGTTTTAATAGAGTATGAACAATTTGGCTTATTTTTGTCTTTATTTGAAATTTTTTGAGCATGGATCACAATTTTTTACTTTTCTGATTCATCTGTCCAGAAAACTAATAATCCACATAAATTTGACGTGAGACTAACAAATACGGAAAAGAATTGAAAAAAGAGTAAGACTAAAAAACCACTTGGCTTATTTAGTAAAGCCTTAATTAAATTTGAGTAAAATCTTCAGTTGATATGAGTTCAAGTTTAATTAATCGTAGAATGGGGAGTTTGAATTGAAAGAACAGTCTAGTGGTTAAAGCTCATTTTGACTTGTCTTTGAGTAAAGGAATGGAGATGGTCTTGGTTAGTTCTTAGAAGTTTGAGTGTGAGTCGAGATTCATAAAGGGCTGGAGTAGGTGTGATTGGTCTTAGGAATGACAATGCCTTCATGAAATTTTGTTTCTTGTAATTAGGTTCTTGTTGAGCATGCGAAATTGCGAATTCGTTTTTAGCTTTTGGTAAAACTGTTTATTTAATGATTGCCAGTTCTTCATATTCTTAACCTGATACGATTTTGTTTTGCACTGTTCCTTTTTTGACTTATTCAGTGGATACCTTGCCTGAAATACATCATTGAGGAGATGATTTTGAAAGATTAACTAGCCAAGTTGAAACTAACTTTGCCCATGCTTTTCATAATGTTGTATTAAGATAATGGATTTATGGAGAATTTATCGGGGGAATGGATAATCATTAGCCACTTCAATTCATCTTTTCCTTCACTATTTCCTTTCCCTCTGTAAATCCCTCCACAATTCCTTGATCCAGTCACAGCCTTGGAAGTTCCACGTGCTAGTTGACTGAGATATTTTGTTTCCATTTTCAGGCCAGACATGAAAAATTGAATATGCAACCTTTCCGAGAGGAAATGGACTTTCCCATCCTCTGGTTTCTGAATGGTTTTAGATACATGTTCAATTGAGGGGATATATTGATCGTTGAATCTATGTCGTTCAATTTAAATTTGCTTCAAAACTACATAAATTTAGTCAAAGCTAGAACTGGCGAAGCAGCATTAACAAGTGACAAGCAAATATCACGAGCTTAATCTATTGACTAGGCATACTGTGAGGTTCTTGTGACTAGAGAACTTTCCCTCTTCCTGATATGTGGCCTTTTTCTCTGACATCCAAGATTCAGTGGCTAAATTCCCTCCCACATATGTGCATTTGCAAGACTGAAGCAAGCATACTTAGTTTCACGTTACTCCATGTCTTGTAGAGAAGAATAAACGTAGTACAATTAGCTTACTCGTAGAATACAGTCCTTTTCTTCTGTTTGTTTTCTCTATCTTTTTGCTTCTTCACTCAAATTACCCTTTCTTCTTTTTTCACCAGTTTACACAAAGAAGCAGTCAAAAAGCACAAAACGTAAAACTCGTCAGGCAAAAGCACTTGAGAATGCTAAGAAGGCCCCCAGAACATTCCTGGAACTTTTGCATGAGGTAAAAATAGAACTGCCGCTTTCTTTTCGTTTCTCTATTTTCCTTTCTTTCAAGTCATGTTTCTCTTTTTGGCATCTATTTTCCTCTATGTTTGGATAAATGTACTCTGCAATATTCCTTAATATACAGGCGAACCTGGAATCTTTGCCTCCTCACTTGCCTTCCTATTTAAGAGCAGCAGTGGGCCCTCCAAGCTCCACCACACGTCGCCATTTCTGCACTGTTTGTGGATTCACTGCTAAGTATACATGTGTACGCTGTGGGATGCGGTTCTGTGCAATCCGCTGCCAAAATATACACAATGATACTCGTTGCCTAAAATTTGTTGCTTGAATCATAAGAGGCTTAGGCTACTGAAAATTGGAAGATTCATCACATTGAAAACTTACTTTTCTATTTCAGAGCTCTGTTTTCATATTGTATACAGAGATCACATCCTTTGTTGCATTAATCTTAGCCTCCGGGGAACACAGTTTCATGCCAATGGTGCCATTTCTGTCGTTGTACATTTTGTGAATGACGTAATCAGTCAGAATTAACTCGAAACTTAGTTGTCCAATACCTGATCTATCTTGCTCGCATTCCTGGACTTCTACATTTTCCTCCATTTGCCAGTATAGGGTGCATGTGGCAGGTGTGGCTCACTAGCTCTTACGTAGCAAGTTTCTCTCAGTTAACATACATCTCAGGTACCACTTTGTTTTGAACCAAATAAAGTTTTGCACGTTGTTAGTCATAACCACTTAGATAGTTCAGTAACAAGTGAGACACATTTAGGTTCTTTTGGCTGAGACATTTGAAAAATTTAGGCAACCTAGTCCGGCCAGAAAGAGGATATGATGCACTCACCAGCTCTGTCAATTGATTTAGGGAATTTTATGATGTTACTGAGACCAATGGGTTTATTTTCTGGGATTGTTTAGTTTCCTAGGCTAATGCATATTGAGTTTGTTGCCTTTCTTCTTGAAACCTTTGAGGCAATTGCACTGATGAGTTTAATCATTCAGAAGCAGTTCATAAAGGATATTGATTCTGGACAGCACCATGCCTCTCTTGCTCCGTTCGTATGAAACAGTAGGTTTATGCATTGATTGGCGTATGGTAACGTTAAAAATGTATAAAGATGTGGAATAAACATTAAATCACGGTACATTTATCCTACAATTACCATTATAATGGATTGGGCAAGTCATCCATTCACACAGATCGTAGGGAAACATTTTGAACCTGCTACCTTGAAGTATTTCGATTAGGAAAATTTCTTCATTCTTAGTTTTACGTCATCAGTCATGGAAAGCATTTAACAGAGAAGGGTGCATATGTAGTCTGAACCACCCAAAAAAAAGGGGCTCGGCCTTTCATCAATTTGGTCTAGTGTTTCCTCTATTGAGACATATGTCAGGTAGAGTGGTATTAATCAGACATGAGGCTGTGGTTAGATTGAATTTTGGGTAAGAATCTTTATGCCGATGAAGTGGGTAACAGTTGGTAGTTGAATGACATCAAAATCTAAACACTCAAAATCTGCTCAATTGTGAATAATCCTGATGTTTGAGGTTAATCTGACCTCAGTTTCAGCCATCAAGTACCAAACACTCAATCTTCGGTTCGACTGGAGTTAGGTAATGAATGAACTTAAGCAAACCATGAGCCGCTCATCGATTTTTTAGTATGGTAGCTTCAGAGCATGGTGGAAGATGGATATCCATATGCCAGCAGAAAATGCTTGACAATGAATTGCTAGGTAGATTTACCAGGCTTGAATGTACTTGTTAGAAAATGTTAGGCCCGGAGTGGCCCCATGTATTTGGTTACACAATGCCACTCCCTGCGATCGCTCTAAAAACAAACTTGCGAGTGCAATGTCGAATGCCATAAAAGACTTAATTGAAACCCTTCCTACCACCAATTGGTTTTAGGAGAGATGGTGGAAAAGCGGTCCGACAGAAAAGAAAAATTTGCATCCGGTCCAGTGTCCACTAATCTTGCCGTTCGAGTTCCAGGACTGAAGAAAGATGGCAATGAGAAGCTAGTGAAATACAAAGCCCGGTTAAGCCAAATGACAAAAAAAGCCGTTGAATGCTTAAGCCTGCTACCCACATACCCTGACCTTGTCTATTTTTGGCCCGATCGGTCTGGGTAGGTGATTTGCTTCAATCAAGGTACTGATTAATCTGGAAGTCAATACAATGAGGAAGGTTTGGGTAGTTTGTTTTCCCGTTCTTTAGAAGGCTGAAAAGACCATCAGTACTTAGTCATATGATTTCGACAATACTTTCAAAGATTAGGTGGCAAACCAAGGGAATCACAAGGGCAAGGGCAAGGGCAAGGGCAAGTACATGTAAATGTATGTATCTTTGTGCTTTTTTCTTGTCGTGTTTTGGTGAATGCCTCTGCAAATTTTTAATTATCAACTTTAGCTTTTGATGTCATTGAAATGACCTGGTCTATAATGTATTGTTGGACTTTTCTGTTCATCTTGGATATTCTGATGAGATTAGGTATCTATTTCCAGGCAGTAATGAAGTTAGTTATGCCTGCTGCCTCACAAGAATTCTGACATCCTAGTTGAAACACCCAAAAAGTTAACCTTGAAGAAGAAACCGGTGCAGATCTAAAACAACCTTGAAGATTAAACTCTGTGACATATATTATTCAATGGAAACATAGAATCGAATTCTTGGTAAAAATCCAGCAAAACCAACAAAAGAGAAAAATGCTGCAGTAGGAAATTGCAGGTGACCTAGAAGCATGATGTTCTCCGAACATTGGAGATCAGGAATAAGCAAAACTTTCATAAAACTAGTGACTAGTGAGAACATCTTCTTATTTGTGGAAATAATTTTGCTGTCGATCAATGTCTTAGCATGGTGGCAGATCAGCTGGAGGGGGTGATACGGACTGCGATTTCCCTATACCATTTTCAACCAGGAATGACATACCCAGACCCCAGGCGAGATGAGTGTCTATGTGACAGTGAAACAACCAAACTCCTGTTTCAAAAAGAAAAGGAAAAGGAATCAATAAAACGAGGATAAGTTATGTACATGGTCGCAATCGAAATGGGTTAAACTGGAATATAGATTCATGTTTGAAATTACCCGGATTATCAGCAACAAACCGGATTACTGCCCATCCGCCAACAGGGACGTCAATAGTATTTCGTACAGGTGGATCGATGAGGTTAAATGATGGTGTATCTCTTCTACGATTAAAGTTACCAAATCCTTGTCCGACAACAAAGAAGTGGTATCCATGGAGATGTATAGGGTGGTCTTCTGTTGAGAAGATACCTGTATCTTGAAGCACAATTTGTACCGTGGATCCGAACTTTAGTTTATAGAGCTTAGTCCCAAACCTAGGTTGCCACAATGCGCGACTCACGGTGCCCGTGTAGTTGAATTTTATCGGCGGCACACGCGGGAAGTCTGTTGTGAAGATACCGGGTATGTTTTGGTAATACGCTTGGAGTAAAGAAGCCCTTCTTGGCAGCACAAATGACACATTGTTCATGCTGGCAGCAAAACGAGTATTGTTAGGCCCTTGGCATCGGGGTCCAGGAGCGCAGTTGACAAACCCTAACCCAATTGTGAAAAATAAGTTCTCGTCAATCTTGGTCGGGACTTCAACCTTGCCGAGACTTCTAAATTGTGCCGAGAATGCCGTCACGGTCGCCGTGTCGTTGAAGGCGGGTAACCGTGGTAAGATCGGTCTTGAGGGAACCCCCCTTTTGGCAGATTGATATTCAAGGATTGCAGTTGTGGTGGTATTGTCAAACGGCGCATTCTGGGCACTAGCGTAGGCACGAGCTGCCATGTAGTAGCGTCCAGGTGTCTGATCTGCAGTGAGGAGGACATTGGTCGTCTGACCGGGTCCCAACATCATGGTGGAGGTGGTGAAGGGCTTGGTATAGGCGGCGTCGGCTTCCACAACGGTAAGTCTGTGGTTTGCCACCTTGAAGAAGAGTTGTTGATTGAGTGCAGCGTTGATGACTCTGAGGAGAATTGTATCCCCTGACTGCACAGGGAATCTTGTGGTACCTGAATCATCATCGAAATTTATGACACTTGATGTTATCGCCATGTGATGGCAACAAAGGAGTGACGACAAGTAGTCAAGCAAGATTTGTGCAAACCTTGGCTAGAACATCTGTATAGATCACCCGGTTGACCATTTATGGTGTATGCATCGGACACATTGGGTCCTGCCCCTGTGAAAATTGCTAGTCTTTGGACACTAATGACGTCCCTGTTCCACCATTCTCCTGCTCATCATAAATCAAAATCATCGTTATGTTGAGCTATTGAATGAGAGGAAAACAGTGGTTAGTTCATCATTTGAGAGAGTTTTTATTCGCTACCTAGAATAACAGGGATTTCATGCTTGGGTTTTGGGAAGGGGTATGGGGAGCCCAATTTAGGTAAGACTATCAGTGCTCCGTGAATAGTAGCTCTAAGAAATCTGCTGTGAGCATGCCACCAGAAGGTTCCCTCCTGATTTTCAATTGGGAACCGGTATGTGTAACTTGCTCCTGGCTGGATTGGACACTGAGTCACATACTCGGGGCCATCTGCCCACGGTGTTCTCATCTGGCGAATTCCATGCCTGATATATGGAAGCACATTGAGCTCATAAGCATATGAAACCATGAACATGCATTTTGGATGATACAATGCATATATTGCAGTTTTTACAAAAGTTTAGTTCTACCAGTGGATGGTGACGTTGTAGCGGCCACTGTTCAGGACTTTGACAACAAGTGTGTCTCCATTACGGAGTTGCAATGTGGGCCCCGGATACTGACCGTTAACGGTGAGTATATTGTGGATTCTGCACAGTCTGTTCTCTGGAGTTTGTTGTACCTATTTCAAGAAAGATCACATTTAGACCCAAATTGAAACGACAAATGAGAGGAGCAGAAGAAGAAGAAGAAGATAGAATATGACATACAACAAAGTTGTGGTGGTGAGTCTTTGCATTTGCAAAAGAACCTATCAAAGCTAGTAGTAAGAACAGAAGGCCAAAGAAGAAGCAGTTGCACTTCGGCTTTACATAGCCGTTATAAGCCTCCATCTTCTTGTCTTCGCCCTTCAGCCTTCTGTTGTGTGAAGCCTAGAGTCTTATTTGAGTTAACACTACGTTACAGAATCGTTATTTATACAGAACTGAGGGCATAGGAACTGTCGATTTACTGAGAAAACTGGAAAGAGGTTTTTGCCTTTTGGGAGATTAGGTTATCAGTCAAAAGTGACACCAAAAGTATAAGGGCAAGCAAGTCCAACTTTAACGGAGTTGGTGCACCCATTGTTGAACTAATGAAAGATTCAGTTATGGACTGATTGTTAAACTAATGCATATTCTGTTATTGATCACTTTCAGAGTAGGGTTCATATTACTGAGATTAACTGCACTTTTGAATTCAACGGCCCAAATCGTACGATTTACAGCTATATTAGACTGTGGTTAGCAGAACCAGTGAATTTGACAGTTATGGTGAAGTTGGTTAGCCAAACAATCCACCTGGAGATCTATGGATGGTCTCTAACCAACTGCTACTCATAATGAAATTATTTACCTCAGTACTCTTCCTTCATTATAAAAATTTTTTTTTCGGGCGCAGTAAGGGGTGTCTGGTCTAACATAAGCATACCTTGACTAATCTCCCCTCTGATCAGGTCACCATCTACGCCGAGATCTGAGAATTCACGAGAAAAACTTTCGCAGCCTAGTCCAAAGAACTACAGTATATGCCTTCGTTGGAAGTCGAAATAGAGAGTTCCACAAGGCATTTATACCTTCTGTTTCTACCACTTGAGCTAGATCAAGAAAATTGAACACACATTGAGAGGTCACGGTGTAGTGTAATGGCAAGCGATTTTATTCTCCACGGGTTGAACGGGTTCGAGTCACGGAAATTAGCCCTTCTACAAATTGTGAAAGTAATGGTATCTGTCTGTCACCTTTTCGAATATGTGCATTCGTATCGATATATCAATTTCCATTAGTATGATGCCCTCTATTAGTTCACATCATCTAGACCGGAGCCCAGTGTTATTTGCTTAAGAGCTCTGTGAAGGGTTACAGCAAATGGACTTAGAAAAATTCCAAGTTGAAATAGCATAGGTGACGACTGTGAGTTGAGATTTTTTCTTCTTAGAATATGTATATAGTAGTAGTATTTTAGTACTTTTTATGTGTGACTCACAGAGGTTTATAAATTATCCCAAATACCCTACGAAAATACTCCATCCGTCTCTTTTTAAATGTCCCGCTTCGTAACTCCAACTTATTAAGAAAACATTATTATTACACTTTTTACATCAACGTTCCCTATTTACCCTCTATGGAGACATCATCATTACACTTTTACTCACTAATTTTCAAAATGAAATTTACGTTTAGGGGCAAAATAGAAAATGTACCAATTTTTACCCACTAACTTTACAAAATGGACACTTATTAAGGGACAGTCCAAAATAGAATACTGAACTTTAAAAAAGGGACGGAGGGAGTAACAAAATTCGACCCTAAATCATTGCCAACGAGACGTAACAACAGTACGATTGGTGTAGTCTTAAATATTTGACCTATTGTCCATACATCCTACCTCCGCTCTTGGTGGTTTTAGTCACGAGAATTAACTTTCGAACAAATGATCTTTTCTGCAACTGTGTTACTCTCTCCGTTTCTGAAAGTTACCTCTGTTTTACAACTTTGATTCAACCAAAGCAAATGAATTAAGGCTATTAAGCTGCTCACGGCTACGAAAACGCGATGACCGAAAACATGTAATTAAGGATAGTAAAACTGGATTAAGCTTGTTCTATAGTTTTATTAGTGCATAATCATCTAATCCATGAATAGCTACCTAACCAGGCCATGCCATGCCATGCCAAAAGGTTCAGTTACCAATTGCACTGACATAGGAATGGTTGTAGCCAGCCAGGATTTAAAAAAAAATGACTAAAAGGTATCTGAGGTACATTCTCTAATCAGTATGCCTTATTTAATTTCAAAAAGATTTAAAATAGAATCAAGTGAGGTTTTACTATAATAATTTAACCAAAATTGAAAGAGTCCAAGGAAGAAACCTTCCAATATCTTGAAACCCACTCAATTGACCTTGACCAACCGGCGCACCACGAAATATCCTTTGTCACCGTTGTTTGACCCGTTCAAAAGCTTTTCTTGATGAGAAAATCTTTTTCTTATTAATCACGTATTTGAATCAACTAACGAGCACTTCAATGAATCCTATACCAATTCTACCGTCCATTAGCAGAGCCGAATTAAACTCTGGATGGGTTTGTCCTGTAGAGCAGTTGACAGCACCTAGACCTAGGAGGAAGTAAACCCCCTAACTACCAAGCCTTAGAAATTTTTTTTACTCAATGAATCCTATACCAATTCTACCGTCTACTAGTAGAGCCGAATTAAACTCTGGGCAAACCCATGTATATAGTTTATCAAAAAAAAAAAAAAAAAAAAACCCATGTATAGACTTGTCCTGTAGCACTTGATAGCACCTAGTAGAAGGTTTTGAACATAAGACCTAGGAGGAAGTAAACCCTTAACTACTAAGCCTTAGAAACTTTTATTTATTTATGTTTGCAGCAATGTTTTACTAGCATATGTATCTACAATAAGAGAAGAAATACCACTAGAAGAAATACCACTAGAAAAATTATTGCTGAAATAACTTTCTTTGTGTTTGTGTGAATGGCTGCATTGGTTACTTTGTTTGAACCAGTTCTTCTTCACAAGCAACATAAGAGCATGTACACAAGGGTAGTCAAATGAACACTTTTAGGTATTTTACCTAATTTAAGACACAAAAACTGGCTGCAC
>JAOTQK010000001.1:24472452-24488515 GCA_025642025.1 Rhododendron ferrugineum
CACTTCTAACTTTTGAACTCTCTACCATATGGTGTAGATTTCTTGCCTTCCCCTAAAATCATGAACCAAGCACATGTAGTAGCTTAGTTCACTAATCAATCTTCTATACATAAATAAAGAATATACCACTATGGAATGGATCCGGAGATCCTGTAGGGCAGCTCACAGCTGTCCAACACATGCATCCCTGCACTACAGCGTTTCCGAGTCCCATAGCGTTGGCCCTTCTTTCTTTCTTTTATCTGAAAAATGAATGCTATTTAAGCATCGTGAAATTTAACGACTTGTAGAAACGTGAGGCTATCTGGGATTTAGGCTCACTGCTTCTGAGCATTTTCTGATGCTTCTCCATGTCTCCAAGAATAAAACTTCCACATATTCCCAACTGCATCGAGTTGTAATTAAAGTTCTTGTTGAGAATTTAGCCCCTTCAGTCAACAATGGCAGAAAATGCAAAAAAAAAAAAAAAAAGGCATAGAATTCCAAACATATAGCCAAATGTATTCCGAATGCGTAATGGTTTTGGACATGTGCATTTTTTTCCACACATCGAGCCAAATTTCAGGAAAACCTAGCATAATTAGGGTAAAGATTTTATCAGCTTTGTCCTCATAATATCCACCACCCAAATAACTGTCTCAGCTCAACCTTGAAGAAAATTCCAAAATCAGAACAATTACTTGATGTGAAACCTTGAATTTTCGGAGAATAGGTCACTAGAGATTATTTATATACGGCCATACCTTGTGCTTAAGTAAGGACCAAGTGAAAATACGATCACAAACATTAATGCTGCGTTTGGTTTCGTTTTTGAAAAATAGTAGAAGTAATAAGTGGAAAGAGATAGAAAGAGAAATGTTAAAAGTTAAGAAAATCTAGGGAGAATTTTTGAAAAATTCTTTTTGGAAAGTAAAGAGAACACAGTCGAATAATTCATTTTTTCCCCTTTTGCTCAGTAAAAGGATGGGTTTTGAATGAACGACATAGTGACCTCCTCGAGAAACACACCCGGCCTAGAATGTTCGGACTCAAACCATAGTTAACCCGGCCAGCAAGGAATATTATTCCGTCACTCGCGCCATGGTTAACCCGGCCGGAGAGGAATATTGTTCCGTCACCACATCACGGACTCCATCACCAAACCCCCAACCGAAATGAAGTTACATTGGAAACACCTCCCACCGCACAACATAGCAAACCCACCCGGAGAAGAAATATTAATCTGTCCCCACGTAACGGGCTCCATCACCATGCCAGTTTTAAAGGCAAACTTGTTATCTAACAATATTTCCACCTAAATGAAATGACTTTTATAAAGGAGGACCAGGACGAGACGTGATCAAATCCAGGATAGAGCTAGAGAGGGGCCAGTAGGGGAGATCATCCCTACAAGAAGAAAAAGAAACACTATTTTTATATGTAAAAAAAAAAAAAATTCCTAGGAAAATATATAGGCTCGCCCTTGTGTAGAATTTTGAAAAAAATAATATAATAGTAAATTTTGAAATATGAGGATACCAACATTAATTATTAAAGGCTACGGGCTAAAATAAAACAAAAAATAGAACTATAGAGTTAATATTGTGAATATTCAAGTAATAAACTTCCACCTTTTGTTAGATTGGTTTATTGTTTTACAGTTTTATTTCTTTTTGTCCTAAAATCTCAATGACATCAGATCCCTCTCTCTCTCTCTCTCTCTCTCGGCACAAACATCCCTAATTGTTAAGATTTTAAAGGCAATTTCGAGAAAATAGCGACAAAGGAGAAGAGATTTTGAAAATCCTAAGTAATTTTAGTGAAATTTAAGTTATACGTATGTCTTTCTCCAATTGTTGTTCTAGACTTGTACTAAATTCTTTGTTTTTTGACTGATAAAATCAAATAACATAAAAGCTCATGTACCGAATTCGTCCAGTTGTGATGAATGAAAAAAAAAAAGATGAACAATAAAAAAAAATGAAACATATACATCAAGATCGATCCCATTAGTTAAACTGATTTATGTATTTACGTTATTTTGAGTTTTAATATATTTACATGATTATGTATATGTATATGTATTTATATTTTTTTCTCGCATGCACAGTCGCCCCTGCGTGATAAAATTCCTGGCTCCGTCCTTGATCAAATCATGATGAACTAGATTAAAATATGCATTCAAAAAAAGCTTACTTAAAAATAAGCAAATTCTTTTGGGATCCCATTGAATTTATCACAATAAAACGGCACTAATCCAAAACAGAAAAACAAAAGATGCTAAGTTCAAAACCTCCATTACAAGTAGACATGCTTAAACTCAAAACAGAATTAGTCCAAAAGCTCATACTATAGCAAAACAAGCTGAGGGTTTTCAGGCGCGAGGAGGGTTTGGTGCTCCTCCTGCAGGGCGTGGTGCTTGAGGCTTTGGCATGTCATCCTGACAACAAAAAGAAAAATCACATAAGAATCACCATTTGAGGAAACCGGTGATACCAAGGTAATCAGCAAAATAAATAGTCGACATGGGAATAAAATACGACACCAAAGACGTCTTACAGAGGTCTTAATACTAGTCTGATGAGATAGTGCAATAAAATCAGTGGTACATCTGCTAAATCTAGAAATAACGACTTTGAACTTCAAAAACCAATTTCAGTTTTTGTTGTCCTGAACATGTGAGAGAGACTGAGTACTCAACCACTTCCTCGGGGGGTTGAGGCAAACAGCCAGAGGAAGTATCCTTGCAGAACTAAACGAGAAAGCTACGGACAAAAGTTGCCACGCTACACCAGGAAATAGTGCGCATTCTATTGGAGGATGCAAACCACAGAATTCATCTCGTGTAGTGATTGTGGACTCGTAAAGGGAAACACCTTGGAGAAGGTCATTTATATTGTCTTTGAAACCCAAAAATACCAAATTTTATCCAAAAAGAGGGATTCAATTGACATCAATACTGTGTGGTAGTTTCTTATGAAGGCATTACTTGTATTGTAATAAATTTTCAAGAAAATAAACAAGTGAGGATGCCAAATTTGGAATCCAAATGCAATTAAGCAGTAATAGATTCCAGCTGTCGCTAGCTGTAATGTAGCGACAAAACTTCATAGGTGAATCCAACACTTGCGCGAAAAATGACAAAATAATGAAGTAAAACTTAAGTGGATACAAACATATTAAGACAAAAACTGATACCCAAAAGGGAAGACGAATACCAGCAACAAAAATAAACATCTTAGAATAATATATTTTGAATCTGTGATTGTGCTCCAAACAATTCTCTTTCCAATCATAGTCCTCTCCTACATTGAGAAGTCTCCATAGGTCTGGTTCATGGGGCCATATATGGCATCGGATTCTCACACAAAATAAAAAAGATAGGGAGAAAAGGTTGAGCAACAAAGGGGTCGTACATTTTCAATTCCCTAGACAGATCCCACTAGTTTATGGTGCAAAATAGGTCATAACCATATTCGTCATATGTTATAAAGATTCATGCAAAACACAAATCAAAGGCTTGTGATCAACTCAAACAGCACAAGGATAATACAACAAAATGAAATGTTATGGTCCGACACTACATAGCAATTTCTTAGATGTAAACTAGCAAAAGCCACAAAGACAGAAGGCGACATAAGAGTTCAATATTGTATAATAGAGAAGTTTGCCATACCCTGCGCCTGAAGCGCTGAGGAGGCTCACGGTTCCTCCTATCAGTGCGAGAGCGAACCCTGACGACTTTGGAGTGAATAGCACATGACACACAGTACTGCATCTTTACGTACAGCTTGGGTAGTGTGTAACCTTAATCATCAAATAGCACAAAAATAGCCAAACCATAATCATGCTCATCCAAAAAAATGATACAATTAACAGAAATCCATATGAAAGTACAAAAACAAGTTTACCATCAAAAGCACAAGCTTCTTGGACATCCCTAACAGCAGCCTGCTCAACTATGTTCCTCACAAGAAACCTCTTGATAGCTTTGTCCTAATAGAGAAAGGTACAAAATCACACAATTATCAACTAACACACACAGGAATTTCTCTAAATAAAAATGGAAAAAATACACAATGTTTGAATGGTTTGTGGACCAACATGCAATACTAAGACACTAACTTGCTCCTCCCCACTCTCTTCCCAGCCCCCCCTAAAGCCATAGACATTAGCCCCACCTCATCCCTTGAGATATTCAAGAGTCCAATTTTCATTCTTCTAACAGAAAATCTAATTGGGTCAAATGATTGCAAACCAGAGAGCCGACTAAAAAGGCCCAGAGCATTTTTACTTTGCGGCAACAGCTCATTGGGATGGACTATGGGAGCGTTCTAGATTGGAGGGACGAGGGGGTGTGCTAGGAGGCGTTATTGGGGATGGTGGATGGGCTAGTTGGCGAGCAAGGAGGAACCAAGAGGAAGAAATATGTAAGAACACAAATGGTATACTTGAAATTCCAAAGAACAACTTAAGGGCCATTTACTTCAAAACATTGTTAAGTTCATACCCACTTTTACCAGAGCTAAAATGCATCTCCACTTGGGTTGGAGGATAAAATGTAAAACATTGCATTTCGTTCTGAAAAAGTGAAAACCACAAGCTATATACCTAGTATCGGATACTAAGGAGTTCTTTGCTCATGATATAGTACTAGAACATTTCTAGATAATCCAGCAGATAACGTACAACACAGAATCAATCCCCAACTAATCGATTAAAAGGTACACAAAATTAACGCACACGAGATCTTAAACTAGCTTCCACATTCGAAACCAAATCAAAATTGGAAAATTACATATAACGGACGTGTCAACAACTAATCAATCGTGTCACTGGATGATCTGCGCAATTAAGCAGCCGAAACTACAACATACATACATACAACAACATACATATATATAACCACATGAAATGAGAGAGAGAGGACCTTGGGGCAGCATTTGCCGCAGTTGGAGCAGCGGATGAACTTGACATGGCCACGGCCGTGCTTGTTGCGGCCACCATTCCTTCGCTTGAAAGTCTGCACAGAAAAATAGACGCAGATTGAGTGAGTCGAATGATCGAAGATAACTGAGATCAAAAGAGAGAGAGATCTTCCTAGTGATTTACCATCTTCCGGTTCTCTGGTGAAGATGTTGCGAAGACGGCTACGGCGCTCTAGGGCTTTTCAGAGGGTGGGACTGAAAATGGGCGAGAGAGAGACTTTATATAGAGGCGGTTTGAAGCCCTACAGATCAGCCCGTATTTCCCAATGGACCGTATCGGGTCTTTGGGCTCGAGCCGAGTTTTTAGGCCCGCCTTCATTTTCCTTTCTGTTTTTGGGTGTTTACGTTAGTGATTAACTTTATGCAGCATAATAATTTAGTTTTGTTCGTAAAACTAACAAACCCCCAAAAAAAATTGAATAAGGACAAAACCAAAAAGTTGGGGTACATAAGTTAATCACCAGCGTGAACGGGGCCTGCATTAACCGGTTCCGCTAAACTAAAAATTGTAGACTATAACTTTTTTGTTTTGTTCTTATCTTAATTTTATTCGCATTTTTTAGTTTTACTCTAAATTTTTATGTATTATTTGGTTTGTCTCGACGAGAAAAATAGAAAAAGAAAAAAATTAGTATGACTTTTACCCAAGTATTTTTGTTAAATATTCAAGAAAAAATGTTTTTGCTTAGATATTTTCTAAAAATTTTGGGTAAAAGTCATAATTTTTTACTTTTCTAATTTCTCTCGTCGAAACAAACTACTAGTACATAAAAGTTTGGCACAAAATTAAGAAACACTCAAAAAAATGAATACGAGCAAAACAAAAAATTTGTAGTCTACAACTTTTAATTTAGCGGAAACGGAGCCTATTTTTCTCTCTGTTTCCTTTTTTGTTAATAAAAAACCCTAACACTGTCGGGAGAGGGATGGATGATTGTAATAAGTGCACAAAGTGCCTTTTTTTTGGTGTGGAAATTACACATAAGTTTGTCAAATTACATAAACTACGTGAAACGGTTCTTTTGATTTTTTTAAAAAATTTAGCTTTTATTTTTAAGGTAATTGCATCTAATGGAATAGTAGTTTGCATGACCCTTTAGCTTTTTACTAAGTACAAATACAGACCATGAATCATCGGAAAATGAAAGTTTAAAGCTATTTCTATGCTTCAACGCTCAATGGAAAGGTGTCGATAAAAAGAACAAATAAAAACGACACCATCAATGAAAAGATTTAGAAGAATATGCAAATATGTTTGGGGCTTGACTATCAACTTTATAGAGACGGTCTCATACGAAACATGACGATTCTTATTGATTTTTTGTCTTGCAAGTGAGATTTTTCTCCTCATTTTATCATTCAAATGTTAGAAAACCGACGATCTATGCTTATCTATTAAGAATGGAGCATTTTTCATCCTTCCGCAACTTGGCTGCCTTTGGTATTGTTGCCAGAGATTGTCGTGGACTAACTCAATTGTGGAGGTTTGGCAGAGTTATGGCATCTACGACTATCTTCATTGAGGCTTGGGCTTTGTGAATTGCTTGTGGCATTGCCTTTCATGTGGACTTCCCTATTTCTGAGTCCGATTACAAGAAGGCTATAAATTGTATTAACGTCCTAAATCCTCAATATCTGTAAGAGAGTAGCGCCTTGTTTGCAGACATCAATGTTTAGGCATCATAAGTGGTCATTTGTGTGGTGCTGCCAGGGAAAGAACAATGTTGGCCATTGGCTTGCTCCCAATTGCTTCAGTAGGAAAAATTTGTTTTCGCCAAGTTGTATTCCGTCTAGGTTAGATGATCATTTTGATAAAGATAAAATATTGTTAGTCTGTTCTGTTGTACTGAGTGACAATATAAAAAAAGAATGCTTAATTTTATTGCAGATCTTTAATTGGATACCAAAATAAAGTAGCATTTCATCTTAAACCGAAAAATGGTACTCCCTCCGTTCCAAAATGTTTGTCCGGTCCGCAAAATAAAGACTCAAAAATAATGCATTTCTTTCAATATTTTTTTTTTAATTTTATAAATTTAAAGAACTCATCAATATCTAGTGAATTGTTGAAAAAAAATTGTATTATTTTTACGTTCTCATTTTGCGGACCGGACAAACTTTGTAGGAGGGGGAGTAGAATACAATATATCATACATGTGGTAGACGCAGTGGAAAAAAAAAGTTTTTTTAGAATTCAGAAGTGTTGTTATATAATTTTTAGAAGCAGTGGAATCAACAAGCACCAGTGGTCTAGTGGTAGAATAGTACCCTGCCACGGTACAGACCCGGGTTCGATTCCCGGCTGGTGCACTCTGAGAGCTGTGATGAAGCCTTCTGCGCCCAACGTGATGGTTGGGTCCTTCACAACCGTCCGATTAAAAAGGACGAAATCGTGGCGCAACTGAGCTCTCTTTTTTCCGCTCCCTCCCCGCCCCTCCTCTCCTCTCCTTTTTCAATATTATGCATACATTTTACTTTTCTATTTTCCCAAAAAATCGTTACTTTACCAATTAAACAGTCCTTATCCAGTGAGAGATTTCGCAAGGTTTTACCATGCGGACTTCGTTTTTCGATCAAATTTTGATGATTTGAGCCAGTCAAAATGATCAGAACGTAATTTTAAGGGTAACTAAAAGAAATTGGCAAAAAAAATAACTGGGAAAGGCTTGATCGGAGCAGTTTTTATTGAACGTTCAATGAAAACTGTTCTGATCAAGCCCTTCCCTGTCTTTTTTTTTTGCCGATTATTTAAGTGTACCCTTAAAATCACATTCTGCACACTTTGAGCGGCTCGGATCATCGAAATTTGCTCGAAAAATGAGAGGTCCGCACCTTAGAACCGTAAGGAATCCCTCACTGGATAATTTGTGATCTTTTAAATTCTTAAACTCTAGAAACTTTTCTGCATATTGATAGATAAAAAAATATGTTGGCGTCGTTTGATCTTTCTTTTGAAATAACTCTTTATTCAATAAAAATAGCGAAGTAATCAGGGTCTAACAACAAACTGAACGTGGGTAGAAAGTCACAATATAGACCCAAAGCTTCCTAAGGTCCTTAATGTGACGCTGTAAGATGAGCAAACAATTACTCCTTCCGTCCTAATTTAAGTGTCCACTACGGTTCTGCGTGCCATTTTCAATGGCTTATATCTCTCAACATATATTATATGTTTTTAAAATCATTGTCTTATAGAAATAATTGAGATCTATTAAATAAGATATATATTACATATTTTTAGCAATATACATTGAGAGATAAAAACAATTAAAAATGGCATGCGAAACTGTAATGGACACTTAAATTGAAACAGAGAGAGTAATTTTATTACGGTAAAAGATAAGTAATAAATAAATAGATGCTTCCTTTTGCTTTATCTGTAATTAATGTGACATTGTTGTAAGATGAGGAAACAATTGATTTTTTTTGCCGTAGAAGATAATAGTATATTGAAAGCCCGTTCGCTATTTTTGTTTGCCTCAAGCTGAGGGTGAGTTTGGACAAACTTTTTAAGAACATTTTGGTTATTTCACAAAAAAAAAAAACCGGGTAAAAGACAGGTGCTTGGCTGTTTGCTCCTCCCAAAAGGCCTTTACTTTGCTTTTAACCTAAACAGTCGGATTTTTTTGCTTCCTCAAAAAGTCCAACAAAGCCTTTGGAAAAGTTTGTCCAAACTTAGCCTAAAGACCGTATGCTTTGCTTGTTAGAGAGAGGGGGGGTGGGAATTTTCTCGTGCACTTCCTTGAAAGGAAGAACAATCTCAACATACCAAAGAGTTAATGTGATGCACTTTTCTGGGGAAAATATCAAGCAGTTTAAGGGTGACAAAAGCCCATTGCAATACCATTTCTATTGGCACACCCAACTCTTGCAAAACTAAACAGCCAAAACTGCTACTACACACTGCATTTCCTTTTAACTCTGCCAAACTCTAGAACAGACTCAATCATCCCGTCGAAAAGTGCCACTTATGTGCTATGCAATATTACATCGAGATCCTAGCAGCGACACCTTCATCGCCCAAACAATTAGTCTACAAGTTTTGAACTAGCGTATTAATTTAATAAAGATACGAGTAAGGTTCATGCTTCCAGGTCCTTGTTCGAACTCCACACAGGGGCTTTCGTAACAACACCGTCACTTAAGATGCTCGCTCCATTTTCCGCGCTCATTAGAGGATCGGATTCACTTTCCTTCACCTTGGAAGGATTCAAACAGAGAGACATTAGTAAACCAGATCTTTTAAAACCTATCACAAAGTGCTATGCCAAGATGTGCATCCCACACTTGAAAATTTGAAATCACAAACACTCCATGGCAAATATAGACTCTATTGTCAAGCACAAATTGGTTTGTAAAATTAGAAAACTTTTTTCTCATGTTTTTTTATTTATTTTTAAAATGGGTTCCTTTCAAAAAGAAAGCCCTTGAAAAAAGTTCTGAAATTTGTCAACCAGACAGGTTTTCCACAATGTATTCTAGAAATCCAACTCTAAAAACAACCAAACACGGCCTATGATTTTGAGAGAGAGAGAGAGAGAGTACACCTTTATTCCATTTATTGAATGATAAGAGGAAACAAATTATGAAAATGCATGTTAGGGGAAAGCAAAGAAAGTGAAATACCTGGGACAGTTGGGCTGATGCTTCACTGGCTTTTTGCTGGCTCTCAAGAGTACAGCAATAAGAATAGATTACCATCCCAACAACAGCAATGAGGATTCCAAGAAGGTTTCGCCAGCTAAATGGGTCGCGCAGTAGAACATAGCCAAAGCCCAAAACCAGGCACGTTTTAAGATGTCCTAAGACTTGATATGTAACTGGAGATGTCTTTCCTATTACCAAAAACGTACTGAAGTTCACGGAGACTGATATCATGCAGGATAGAACAATGAAGGCCTGCAATCAAGACCATAGGAGAGAAAATTGCATTTTCACACAAAATTTAAGGGAGAAGGAGGGGGAGGGAGAAAAAATTGAATTCTCACCAGCACTTGAGGGGTATATTTGAAAGCAAATACATTCTGATTTGTCAAAAGCCAATCTACAAAAGGTCCAGTGATAAACAAAGTGATTGCCTGATAGGGACAAGATTGGTAGAGGAGCTGGGTTGAAGAAACTTTGAACTTCTTCTGTATGGTATTGGTCATCTAGAAGTAATTAATTAAGGTCTTAAACAGCAAGAGATTATGAAAAAGGAGAAAATTCATGGTACATCAAAATCTGACCTATTTTTGCTTAGTTGGCGTTCAAGCAAAATGGAGAACAAGCTTCATTTTTTATTTTTATTTTAGGGAATTTTTTTTTTATTAATCTTTGATGATACAGGCTTCATTTTTTAGATAAACTACAATAGTTTAATTTGCTTTATTCCATCATGGGCGTGTGTAAAACAGAAAAAAGAAATCATGCAAAAACTCAATATAATGGTAGCTGAGGATACAATCTGGGCAACACAGGTTGTAACTACTGCGAGCAGAGATAAGACAGATCCAAGAACATTTAACTGCAGATCAGTCACTGTTGCAATCCCGACACCCAATAGTAGGACACCAAGTGAAAGCTGGATATTCCGACTGTGAACAAATTGATAATGAAGTTTTAGAACACTTAAATTGTACATCTGAATGTACACATATAAGCAAGAAAAAAATTGGGAAAGAAAAAGATCACAGAGACAATTTGAAGTCGCAACACTTTGAAAACACAGAAGAGCAGGTATAGCTGGAAAGATGAACAAAATTAAAGAATGATGCACATAGCTTGACAGGCAAGGGTGAGAGAGATAAAATAATGGTGGAAGACCTACAGGGTTCCGTAGCGGATCCATTCACGATTGGGCAAATAAAATCCGGAACAAGCGAAATCATGCTCAAAACATTGATAATTCGTGGCACGCGAATGTAAAAAGATTCAACCCAACTCACCAAGAAAGCATGACAAGCACATAATTGGCATGGAGCCTTCTGGAGAAGACCACAGGAGCCATTTCTTAATAGGATAAAAGTAAGGCTTAGATATCGCCGTATCGAGATAATTCATACATCCTTTCCCTCTGGTATTCTTTTTGTTGTCTTTTTGCTCTTTTTCTTTTCTTTTTCTGGAGGTTGATGTCTTTTATTTTGTTGTATCTAAATCTTTCAACAAAAGGTTCTGAAGCCTTTGTTCACTTATCATTTTTGAAAAATATTTTTTCCTCTCTGCACGATTCTCAATAAATTTCTCTATCTCTCTCTCCACTCATTACATCGAAAATATTTCTCAAAACTTAAAACCAAACGAAGGCAAAATAGTTTCTCCTTCCGACTATGCAGAATGTTCTTAAAAGCTACTATCCTCACTGATTTGATATTTTGATATGTAAGGTAATAGCAGCCTCACTCGTAGGCTTGTGAGTGAACCTGTTTGAAAAGATTTTAAGCCATGGTTACAAACACTTGGGATAGACATACTGGAGAAGTCATTGAAAATGTTTAATCTCCACCATCCCAGTGCAAGCAACTTTAGGTCGTTGACACAATCAATCCAATGATTTTCGTCCTTCTTTCATTCAATTCGATTCCAGTTCTCAAGTTTAATAGGAACAGAAACTGGATCAACTTAAGCACCAGACCAATTAGGCCAAAGTAACATTACTAGAAAGTGGATTTAGATTGCATGGTGACTGAACTTCCATAAATCCATGCGCGGTATGTCACTAACAAAATGGATACAGAACTAGAAAGAAACAACTGTGTTCTCCTGTGGCTACACATGCATTTTGAGTAATTACCACTACAGCCAACTTAAAAATTATTTTACATCATGAAGACAAGGATTTTCGTTCTTTTCATCATATTTAATTGGTACAATAGACAAGGAACACAACTGAAAAGCAGCTATAGCCACTATGATCACTCTATAAAGACCGGTCGTCATTAGTTGCCCAATATAGTTTCAGTTTATGTCGGAAGCACTTCATAGTTTCGTATGCTGACGTCATTTGGGACCAACTAATGACAAACAGTTTCAAACCCAAGGATACTCAGGGCTCGGCTTTTAAATACAAAAGCCTTCTATAAGAGGAGAAGAAAGAGATAAAACATCACACTTACGCTATTAATGTTAAGTATAACTTGCCTGAATTTCTTCCTGAAGAAAATAGTCTCCAAAAGAACCGTAAAGGGAATAATTGCCAGTTTTGTCATCTATAAAGAAAATGTGAGAGAAAATGGTCAGAAATCAAAACGTAAAAACAGAATTTTACAAGATGAACTACCAACTTCAAGGATATGATTGTGACCAGGGTACAATCAAGATTCAAGACATAAAAATATCTCATGACGACATATCAGTGGTCCTTCAGTATCACCAGTCACCACTCAATCAAGAAACAAATGGCTTATGTGATGCAAAACAATATACAGCATGCATGATGCCCTTCCCATATCTAGTGGCACAAACAGTCCTAGTTGAACAAATACAGTCCCCAAAGGAATGAAATGCAACAAATTTATGACTGTTTCCAGCAAATAATTTATGATTTCAAAAAATAATGAGTTTGGAAACCAAAATAATTCAAGTTATAATAAGCAGTAACACCATTACAGAAGTCAACAGATAAAGTGGTCGGAACAACAATTTCAAACCTCACCTGATAGAAACCAACAGAGTTGAAACCCAAGCTAAGATTGAGAAGTCCAATGGAAGTCCCATTAAGGATGCCAAAGCCCATCACAGCTCTTGGATCAAAAGGCTTGTGCTCAAACAATTTCATCCATAAAGCCGCATGAAGCGAAATAAATGTGACTAGAAGATGCCAGCTCGTCAAAGTTGTGGCTGAAGCAACAAACAAATAAGATACAATGACAGATTCAAAACTCAGGTGTAGAGAGCAGCCATAAAGTTCTATGCATGTACAACTAAATACTTGCTTAGAAATCATATGGCATTTTAATCACCCTATTCACATCCAACAATCTAAGCGGGCCTCATTTGCCAGCTGGGACTCAATGTTAAAGCAACTACAGGTAGGACTCTAGGTCTTCAGCCAAATATGCCTATAGCTTTGATCACTAAGAAAAAGTGTTCACCTTTTTACCCCCCAATAGTACTGAAGATCAAAGGTGCTGGGCTTCTACGTCAAGAAGCTTTTATATGGTACTGAATACTGGTTTTAGCTCTCTATAGCATTTTAACCAAACCAAACCAAACCGAGCCTTATGTCCCAATCAACTGGGGTCGGCTAATTTATAAATGTTCTTCTCTCCATCTTTACTATCTAATCTAGCATAAAAATCAGCTCTATATAGCATTTTTGTTTTCCCTTTTTTGCATCTTAAATTTTAAAGTAAAAAAACACTTAAACCTAAAGAGATGTATGCTCAACAATCTACAATCACAGCCCATCCCTTGACTCCACTCCTAGGGATTGCTAACGCCTTCAATCTGGTCAACGGTCACACTAGTATCCAGACAAAATGTTGTGGAATTTAACTTCCTAGTGCATAACTTTTGATGGGAAGCCTAAACTTATGCAAAGAAATAGAGCACTACCATTTTCCCACATGGCTTAATGATGGTAAATAAAGAGATAAGTCCTTCACGATGATAGCTTATCGTCAATATGCTGCCGGGGAGAACATACTACATGGAAACATTAATGCCACCATATGGAGCCATCTAATTCTAGCCGATATTAAACTATCTAGCTTGGTCTCTGCCTTTCCCTACAACATTAACAAACAAACAAGCAAGAGGGAGAGGCATACGAGTTTGACTTCTCGTACTTCCTCGCACCCCATTAAGGAAAGGACTTTCCAATTCGGGCATAGACGAACTCATAGCTGCTAGCTGCCGTGTGGTGTTGCTATAAGGTTGCCAGAATGCACAATGCCACTTTAAGACAAAGAAAGAGTTACATGAGGTTAAAAAAGGTCAAATGTGTTCTTTAGCGAGTTCATTTCTTTGCGGTAAGGTTACCCGCCATAAGCAGGAGCCTTAAACACTACATGCATCCCTGCTGAATGTATTTGTCTTCAATATTTCCAAACAAAGACATGAATACATGATCGAAGTAGGTTCATTCGACTCAACAGGGCATTAGAAGGATCAATCTAATAACGTAGGCTACTAAATTGGAGTCCACATCCTACCATCAACCATGCAAGGTTAGATATGTCTCTCATTATAAATTCTTGCTTTCAACCAAAATTTCCCATTCCCCCTCCTTATTGGGTATGGCATAAGATTTCCACATGGGAAACCTAATTATACACTGATGCCCGGAAAATACCAGAATTCCCTTAATTGTCAATGAATGCAATTTTTGTATATATTCTCCCGTCCCGTGTCAATTAATTGGGACGTTGTATATATGGGCAATGTAATCAAAGGAGTAAACTTGGATCAATCACCGAATTAGTCTCAAAGAAAACAAAACAAAAAAGGAATGTACCAAAGATCACCACAAGCCAATATAAATTCGTAATGCTGAAAACATGGGGCACACTCACCAAAAGTGAAACCAAGGGTGCTAATAAGCGCCTTGTTGCAAATCACGATCGACACTGACGAAACCACGGATAAACTCAGTGCCCCAATTGTCCCCAGCTGAAATCGCTGGCCCTCACTCATCTTCACTGTTAATCTAATTCCCCCGTCTCTCCAATCCCTTCCTCACAATCTACTCGTTAAAAACCACAACAATTATCAATCATATACGCCACAATACAAAACACTGAAAAGGGCAGAGCAAAATGAGAAATTAATCATAGAAAATGAAGAAACAAAAACCTGAAAATGAATCCGAACTGTGCAACGAGAGAGCGCTCAACTGCAAAAGGCATGCACGTTAAAAATTGAAAATGAGACATGGTAATAATATAATAATGAAAGGGATTCCCTAGAATTCAGCAAATCTGAACCCTAGATCTGCCACTTTTTTGGTAAATGAAGACATCGTCAGCACATATTTCCATAAAACGTAGTGTGAGAGAGAACGTAGAGAGAGAAACACCTGACGGCAGCAGATCAGGGAAATTTATGGAGGAATCCGAATATTACTGGCTGATCTTCTTCTTTATACTCTACATAGAGAGGGAATTGACGTTATTGGAAATCCTTGTCGTGTGTTTACGTAGAGGAGGGGGTTAAATTTTTTCTATTTAATGGTTAATAACAGTGTGCAAAACGCAAGAAGTTAATGCAAGGATCTGTCTACAGTGGGAGGAATTTTTGGGTGCCGGGTGGGTACTACGTGAACGTGCCCAAGTGGTGTTTGAGCAGCGCATCTAGGCCGATCAATAGTGTGTTGGACGGTCCAAATTGAAATATCCTCTTTCCTCTCACACCATCACTCTCTCTCCTCTTTCTTTCTTCAAATTTGAGCCATCCAAAACTGAAATGGACGGCCGAATATGCTGCGCGGACACCACGTCGATGTGGTTATATTACGCATATAGGAGTACTAGAGTAATACTTAGTACTCAGGGCTGCTTATGCGCACCTCGACAAATTCTATTGATCCCATCGATACTTTGCGGGGAGCCCGATTAATGTCGGAACAAAATTCCGTATGAACTGGCCACAAAAGAATTGATAACGCTTGTGAGGTTTAGAGGGAGCAAATCATAAGTCCCAAGCCCGAACCACCAGCCTTCTCCTTGGTTTTATATTACAGAGTTTATTCAGTTTCCCTTTTTTAAAAAAAAAATTCTTTTTCTTCAATTTTCAAACTCAAATATAATGAAAATGAAAAATAATTTTTAATTTTTTTTGCACCATATAAAATATCTCAATGAGATCTATCAAACAAGATCCATATTGGTAGGAAAATTATTTACGTAAACATATAATTTTTGAACTTGAAATTATCTTCTTTTTTAAAAAATATTTTTTCCACAAAAATGGAACACCACCCGTGGTACGTCGTTGTTCACCACACATTTTCGTAGAGTTCGTAGACTTAGTGTTGGGGCATCACAGGAGTTGAGTTTTGTTCACCCTCCACTTAAGAGGGTGAACATTACCCTCCGTTCATATTGGTTGAAATGGTGTGGATCCCACCACAAAGTGATGTCATGCTTACCAAAAAGTGTATTGCATGGTAAGCATGA
>JAOTQK010000001.1:24503317-24515669 GCA_025642025.1 Rhododendron ferrugineum
CTTTCTATCCAACTTTGGTTGGATAGTTTTTCTTGTTGTACTTTCTCCTCGATGTACCCCTTCGAGATTATATAAAATGTTTCGTTTGCCGAGCAAAAAAAAAAAGGTTGAAAAATACAGCCCATTGGAAACAATCAAACACACCTATAAGGACAAAACCCATAACATCTATAAGCCTAGATCATGCAATAAGCATAAAAGAGAAACCTAACCCACCAAAGTGAGCTAGGTCCAGCCCAAGAAAACCCAAAACATATAACCCTAACTTGACGATATGATGTTAACGATGTAATAATATATATATATATATATATAACGAATTCTATGCCGTTTAATTTCCGTCCCTCGATCTATTGAAGTTTCGTACTATATTTGGATAAAAAAAAAAAACATGGCAAAACATATCGACCCACAAAGATTTCTTTGGCTGATGTAGTGGTCCGAAGATGGTGATGAGCTCAAACCCATGGTTCAATCACTGTCAACATTTGAACGTACTTATCTTGGACAAGGATTTTGTAGCTAGCTTGCAAGCAATTTCCAGAACCTAATGATAAAAAAAAAAAAAAAAAAGACCAAAATAAAGGGAGTGGTTAGAAATACTTCCACTTTTAATTGTTGCTACATATGCAAAAGTTACAAAATTACGCTTTCGATCCATCTAGATATTTATCATGTATTGTGTAAATTGTATTTAGGTTACAGGATTCACATAGCAACAAACCATTCTAATGTTATACTAGGAGTTCGCTCGGTAGTTGAGACACTCTTTACTCTACGCCGTAGTATTTTCTAGAAGAGATAGGTTCTTTATAAGGTGTGGTTTGCCATTATGGGCTCATTCATCCCTTATCGATGATACGAGTCGTTCATGTATTAAGTCTTGTTTAAAAAAACGCTCACACAAAAATTCAAGTAGATTGTACACTCGCTATACTACTTTATTGAAACATTTCATTCAGGTAGTCGCAAGTATCTGATCGACTTAAGTTTTTGCACGATAATTGAAAAACAAACTTCAATCCCACATGGATATACTCTATTCGACAATATCTACAACATGAACAACTCTTCATCTTCTCAACACCTATACCAATTGCTGGATATGTAATTATTTCCGAAGAGAAAATACTACTTCATTAATTTTATAAGTGTCCCCTCAAAATAATTGAGAAATTGAAAGGCTACCTACCTCTCAAACCTCACCCTCTAACTGCCTTCCCAAATAAAAATATCTAATCTGTCACTTTGTGTATCTTCCTCTGTCATATATCACTGCCCTTTGTATTGATCCTTCCCCCACTCCTTCTCCATGCACACACCTCACACCACCACCACCACCAAGATCTTTCTTCTCTGCATAGTGCATACCTTCATCTTAAGTAAAAATGGAGCTCAGGTAACCAATACTCTCTCTCCTCACCCCCTACCCCCCCTCTCTCTCTCTCTCTAAAATAAATCACTTTTGGCAAAACAGGACCAGTTTTGATCAAAGAGACCGGATTCCGGTGTTCCTCACATGGTCCCTATTCGCAATAATATCCAATCCCAACTGGTCCTTATTCACTCCCTCCCTTATCCTTTTTTTGTGACTAATTAGATGCCTTTTGGCTTTTCCGTTTCCTCTCTATCTTGTTGGAATCCTTCCAACATTTGAACTCCCTATAAACTAACCTAAAATCCCCTTCTTACCATCACAATACCCCAACTATGGCAAGAACCACTACCACCTCTGCAGCTTCTCCTCGACTTGAATTATTTAAGCTACTCAAGATCGGTTCATGATCAGCTCGATTGAAGCTCATTCGAGATTCATTCGTCTCATAAACGAAGCAAGCTCGAAAGCTTGATTAAAACTCGTTCGTGATCGATTCGTATCATAAACAAACCAAGCTTGAACAATCAACCGTTGCGCTGGTTTGGCACCTTCCTGAAACTCTCTTCTTACCCATATAAAACCCAACTATGGCGAGAATACACTACCACCACAACCTCCACCGCCTCCTACTCGACGCCTCCGCCGCCGCGCCACCATCGGCGACCCGAAATCCTACAAACTCCTACGCCGCGGACGCCAACTTCGACAGCAACATGGTGATCATCTTGGCGGCTCTCCTCTGCGCGTTGATCTGCGCCCTGGGTCTAAACTCGATCGTGCGCTGCGCGTTACGGTGTGGGCGGAGGTTCAGCTTGGACGAGGACCCGGGGCGGGCGGGGTCGAGGCTGGTGGCGACGGGGCTGAAGAAGGAGGCGCTGAGGCAGATACCGGTGGCGGCGTACGAGGCCGGGATGGGGATGCCGGCGACGGAGTGCCCGATTTGCCTGGGGGAGTTCGCGGAAGGGGAGAAGGTGAGGGTGTTGCCCAAGTGCAGGCATGGGTTCCATGTCAAGTGTATAGATACGTGGTTGGATTCGCACTCGTCGTGTCCGATTTGCAGGCAGTTGTTGTTGTTTGAAGGTGCTGGCAGTTATGCTAGTGTAGAGGATGGGCAGGTTAGAATTTAGTGGACGAAATCAAAATGGGTGAAGTTTTTACAAGCAAATCTCTCTCTCTCTCTCTCTCTAGAGATTAAATCGCTTCCGCCGGCGGTGCAAGTGCAACCGGTGAGATTTTCACCACCGTTGTTATGGACTCCACCGTACGTTTATCGATGAGCTAAACTGTTTACCTTATAAAGTCTGCAAAATAGTATGTTTAACTAAAAAAAATTAGCTTAATCGGATATCGAAGATGTATAGAAAATTGAATTTTGATTTATAAAGTGAATGATCATGAACAATTTAACTTTAAGATAATCATACCATCCAATTTATAAACAAAAATTCAACTTTTATGTATTTATCGATGTTCAATCAAGTTGATTTTTTAGTGAATATACAATTTTGTGAGCCTTACAATATGAACAATTCAGACTATAACAATTATTACATGGTGGAGCCCACAAACGGCGTTGGTGGAAAACCCACTGCTTGGTGAGTGAGTACGGGCTTTCTTACCGGCCAATCGGGCTACCGAAAAGTTTTACAACTACATATACTTACAAAAATACTTTTGCGCACACGTTTGCATTCATGTCGAGACCTACACATATCTGAAACGAAGCACTTCGTGTGGAGAAGTTTTAAGTTTACAAAAAAATCCTACAACGTAATTACAACATCCTTATTCGTCAGCACTGGAGCCAGAAACATCCTAGCATATCCTGAGTTTCTGGGCACGGTATTTGAACGTGAAAAACACAAAGACGTGCATTTTGGCGAATGGGACTGCGGACGAAAGAAAGAATGGGAATGTACAAGTTTCTTGTAAATTTTGTGGACTTTAGGTTGGTGCTGTGTACTGAGGTACACAGCACCGTATTGCGCACATTCGAGCTGTTGAATTGTGCATCCAATGGCTCGGATCTCATTTCGGCAACCAACGAACGAGAGCCGTTCATTGCCGAGATGAGATCTGAGTTGTCTCGAAGATGCGCAACACGGTGTTGCGCACACCATTGCACAACACCATCCCCGATTCAAATTTTGTGTGTTTATAGAGAAGTTATTGAAACCCAATATCATGCATAAAACACAAGATTATGTAGAATTTTTTTTTTTATTGTTTGCGATTAATCGATTATTTTTTCATAAATTCCTTTTATCAAATGAGCACTTAAAGGAAAAATATCGTTCATTTTTTTTTACTACATTTATCGATAGATTTTCTAGAACAATTTTTTTTGCACCAATTTCCTGACAAGTGGGTCAAATTATTTCAATCTCTGTATCGAATGAGTCAATAATAAGGGTGTTTGGAAGCTAATTATTTGTCGAATTGTGGGGAGACAGTTTTGAATTGTGGATTGTAAAATATAAACTTTTAAATTATAATCAGAATTTGGGAAAGTGTTAAATAGGGAGGTGAACAAAAGGCTGCTCATTGGATAGCTTCGAAACTGCCTTCAAAGGAGGATCTCGTCCCAGCAAGATTCTTTGCCATTACGGTGTTGTTCCACTCAACTATTAAAGTGCTTTTAGGAAATTTTGTTCTTATTTAAAAAAAAATTCGCGTCAAATTTTTGTGAATTATTAATTTGTCTAAACGAAAAGATTGTTTGCTTTTACCCAAATATTCTAAGAAAAAACCATTTTTTTAGCAAAAAAATCAAAAAAAAAAAAATTCCTTCTTGAAATTTGATATTTTTAAAAATATTTGGGTATAAGTATTTTTTTTAGGGCTGTTCGCGGTCCAATTCAGTTCGGATTTCTGGGAATCCGAGAACCGAACCGCTAGTCACGATTTTTACAAAATAAAATCCGTGTCCGGACCAAAAGTCCTACGGTCCGATTCCAATCCGATCCGTGACTCGCGGATCGGTTACGATTTTGTCCACGAATTTTAGCAAAAATAAAATTCAAGCATCTATCCCACACTAAAAAGGGAAGAAGGTTGCATTCAGAATTAAGTTTAACACTACCATAAAGTACTTGTTACATAAATTACCATAGGCCTACTTTAGAAATCAGATTCAAAAGAATCGAAACATTAGTAGGATTATATCATTATAGTATATAACATAAAAGAACTGGAAAAAAAACGAACTACTGAAACTCAACTAGGGTAATAGTATATAACATAAAAGAACCGGAAAAGAAACGAACTACTGAAACTCAACTAGGGTTACCCATAATTTATAAGAAAAAACTACGATTTATTTCCTATATTTTATGTACATCTACTCTATATCCCATTATTAAGATAAAATACTAAAATTGGTAGAAAAAAGTGTTAACATTATTAACAATTTATTATATAAATACATATATATATATATATATATAATAAATATCTCACGATTCGGTTCTGTTAATTCACGGTTTCGTAATGAAAATCAGTGGATCGAACTGCGAGTCACAATTTTCTAATTTTTCAATCCATGTCCGGACCATTAATCCACAGACAAAATCCAAAATGTACAGATCAGTTCAGTCCAGACCGGTTTCACGGTTCACCGGATTTTTTGAGCAGCCCTAATTTTTTTTTACTTTTCCTATTCCTCTTGTCCTGACAAAACATTAATCTACAAAAGTTTGACACAAAACTAACGAAAACCTTCAAAAAGTGCTAAAAGTTAAGCGAAACGGAACTACGTCTAGTTGATATTGTAAACTCTGAAAATAAATTGAGAAGGATATCATGTTGATTTTTATATTGAGAATTTCAAAAAGCTATTCTGGCAGTGCGTTTTGAAGTCTCTGGAGGCTTGGGGACTGTGCGCAGAGATAGAATCCAAAATCCAAATTCTAAAACAAACAAAGCCTGAGAGTCGTGGTGTTGGCCGTTGAGGATCCTCTATAAATCACGCATGAATGATGAGACTAATACTATTTGACTCACATGTGCACAGAGATACCATTTTGTCCCATAGGATAAAATTTACGGCACCAAATGGTATTTCTGTGCACATGTGAGTCAAATAGTACTATTTATCCGTATTGATTGAATCACTCATCATTCATGAGTCTACCATGGAAGAATAGAAAGTCTAACTGCACAAATATTGTACACAGATCACGATGTGGAACCTACTACGGGTTTTATACAAATTATTTGAACTGTTCATTAACGTAAAATATTTTTCCGATGGTCCTCATGAAAAATCAACTTAGTTCGATACCTATAGGTGTTTGATTCAATCATCTAACTTTTCGTTCAGGATATAGATGATTGAATCAAGTACCTATAGGTATCGGATTGAGTTGATTTTTCACAAAGACCGTCGAAAAAATGTTTTACGCTTAATAAACGGCTCGAATCATTTGTGTATGATCCATGTTGAACCCCTCGCCATGATCTGTGCACAACAGTTAGCAGCTCTCGAAGAAGAATTAATTAAGGACCCCACCTACCCACACACTCAATAATTGAGGAAACCTATACATGAGAGTGATTATTTTTCCTTTTTTGCTGTTAAACCTATGCAGGCAAACAGCAACTGCACTTGCCATGAAATGGATAGCTACAATTATTTGGAGGTGGGTTCCATTCACAAAATAGTATTAAAAAGTGAACAGTCTTGATAAGTGTTATGGGAAACACAAAGAAACCACATAGCCATATTTCTGTTGTTCTCTCTAAAAAATTCTTCAAATTCTAGCCCCCAACAGCCATTTCCCTCCTTCCCCTTCCCCTCCCCCTTCTCACGTGGCAGGAGGGGAGGGATCCTTCGCCTCTGATCTCTCTCTGTTCTCTTTCCTCCACCGTCGAACCGTCTTCTCTTTCAATCCCGCGACTGAAGTTTGGGCGTCCATCGGGAACTTTTCAGATCGTTTTTGTCCTCCACCGTTCTCAGCATCCATCTTATCAAATCTATGACCTAACGTCGTCTACCGCGTTTGCTGGGTGACCACTTTCCAACGATGTGTTCCTATTTTGTGAAGCAAAAATAGTGGTTACAAGTCTATCAAGGTGGTTGCGAAAGAGTGGCGACGGATGTCTCGGCGGCGCGTCTGTTATTTTGTTATTTGTTTTAATAATGTCCTTCTTCGGGGGGTTTTGTCCTCCTCTGGGGTGTTTCTTTTCATTCTGTAGGGCGGCGCATCTATGCACTTATACACTCTTTCTGTTGGAGTGTCCGATTTGTGAACTCTCAATCTTCCTCCATGGAAAAATCTTTTGATGAATAACCTCTCAATTTTGCGGATCAAAAAAAAAAAAAAAACCTCTCAATTTTAGCAAAAAAAGAAAGAAAAAGAAAAAGAAAATATCAGTGTTGTGGACCCGTAAATGGTTCATAAATGGCCCAACCTACCCGATCTCAACTAAAATCTTAACCACTCTGCAGAATTTATTCATACCGACACAAGAAAACCGCCATTGAACAATTGGGAATTAGTAGTTGGTGTGTGCTTGTCGGTTTCTGTATCCCCACCCCCCCATGCTCTACAAAAATTAAACCTGGATGACATTGTTTATGTTTTGTGCAGAGGACTACTATAGTATACTCCAAGTGAGTTTGAATCATATACTACTCGTATATAATAGTGCACTTTTTAAGTATTCTAATTTTGTGCACTTAGGGTTGTTTAATGGAAGAAGACGGAGAAGAAAAAGAAGTTTAGTTCGCTAAGGCTGCTCACAGTGGTGTTCTGTGAGTTGCGGTTCTAGCCGAATCATCCTGGACAAATGCCCACATGATTCGGTTGGTTTGCATCTTTGTTCGGTTTATATTATTTCCATTTGTTGTAATACGTATATTCAGTTTGTTAAAAATTGATTATTGATGTTTCACCACATACTATTAAAATTTATCACTTTGTGATTTGTTGAGTGTACAACATGAAATCATCACAAGGCAACCGTCCGTGGGGCACTGGGAGTATCACGCGGCATTATTTGATGCTCTGTCTAAAGATAATTGATGCCTAGCCTTCACCATTATTGACCTCTTGTTTTATTAGGCGGTCAAGGACATCCGCCCCTACTAATTCACACCTCAACTAATTTTCTGTTATGTCCGGCCAAAAATAAGTCATCCACGCTTCAAAAAAAATTACAGTATTTTCTTGCAGTCCAACCGCAATAATCAAACCAAACCGGTCAATACTAGACTAAAACTGGAAAGTTGAGGATTATCATTTTCTAGTTTGACCTTGTTCCATGGTTACTAGTAATAAAGCAACAGAACCAACATGACAAAGAGAGTTAAAACCAAAAACCAGAGGCACCCTCTTTTTTTGGGTAACTTAAAGGCACCCTCTCAACTGTAAAAGATGTATAAGTTGGCTATGAAGGAAATACAACAGATGCATCTTCTATAATTCTTCAAAAGGAAGAAATACAACAGACTCATGTATGGTTCAAAACCCACCCACCCCGGAAAAAAAATATATATATGAAAAACCTTCTTAAATTGAAGCTCAATTACCTTTCTCTTTCCTTTTTTTATTTATATCTGAAGCTCAATTACCTTCATCACCGTCTTTTCCTTTTCCTTCTTCTCCGACTAAAGCAGAAACACACCCTTGGCCCTCGTCAGGTGGGCAGTCTCCGGTCTCTCCCGCGGCTTGCAACAGCAAACAAGGACCCATATCTAAATCTCCGATCCCGTTCTCCCTCAAGTACCTCTCCACCGGAAAATTAGTTGCGCGAATGAGGCTTGCCATGCTCAAATCCGCGACTTCATCCTCCCGGTTCGGATCGCAATTCAAGTCTAATCCTCCGTTGCTACTCTCCCCCCCACCATCATTCGGAACTCCGCTCCGCCTTTTGCCCTCCTCCGATGGGTTGGCACGTTCCGAATTCTCCTCCGTGGGCGGAACCGGCTCCTTTCCCCGGGCGGCGGCAATTTCTGCTTCACGTTTCTTCCGCCGCAGCATTAGGGTTTTGAAGCGGCGCCTCACGGTCACGCAGACGTTGCAAATGCAGGTGGATTTGTGTCGGCCTTTTCCGCTAGGGGGCTGAATGCACACGATGCAAGTGCAGCCGGAGCGGTGTCGGGGATGTTTGGTGGTGGGCTCCGCAGATGGATCCTCAGCATCGACCGCATTGTCTCCTAAGACTGCAGCAGTGGCCAAAGCATCTAAGCCAGAAGGCTCGAGTTCCTCGGCTTCGGTTACAATGGGGCTATCTCTGATTTTCCTCTTCTTTACTTCTGGTGTGTAAAAAAGAAAAGAAGGGAGTCAATCAATAATTTTCTCCATTCTGAACAAAAAGATATCCGCAGAGGCGTTCATTATACATGCATACATACATATCAATAAACTTCAATTACTTCAGGATACCCCAAGACAGCAATGTTAACAGATACTTCAGAATGAGGGATGTAGCCCCGTAACGCCTAAATGAATGGGGTACGTTTACATTAGATGTGTTGGATAATCCTACTCTAAGGTGCAGAAGGAACACAGAGTGCTCGGTTATGCATAACAAGGAAGACGATATCCTTGACCAGAGATTCCATAGGATACTTGCATTCCTAATCTTTCGCGATAGAAGTGCAGATACTATGTAGAACATACAAAGATGCGCAATGCAAAGAAAATAACTTCAACCTTTTATCCCGTATATCTATGTATTAGATGATTTGGCAATCCAGTACGCGTGCTTACACAACACACAATCGTCATCATTCAAGTCAACAGTTGTCACAAAAGCAATGTTTTGAAACCCGGACAGTTGAATGAACCGGAAAAGGAAGTGGGTGGATGTGTCACCGGCTCAACCGCGGATGAACCGGAATCAAACCGTCATGTCATAAATATATCTAAAATTATAAATAATTATGTCAAAAACTATTAATAAAGGGGAACTAACTGATATTATAATAAAGAATACCTATGGGAAAAAATGAACCAAAATCACACATCTGTTGAAGTAAAAGAATTGTATTTGAGCTATCCTTCGTGAGGAAAGCAGTCAACACTTTTCTAGCAATCCCGCGTCGGCGAGAAAATAACTTGAAGCAACATTTGAGTGTATAACAATAAAGAGCAGCATACGCTGAAATAGTTTTTGCATGTGCTCCCACGCACAGAGCCAGCCATAACTTAAAAATTTTACTGGTCCAGTCCAATTAAACCGTGAACGGTCTATCAAAGTGGCCGGTCGAACCACTAAATATGAGCGGTTTTCAGAAAATAGACTGGTTTCCAAAATCAAACGGTCTTCTGAGTAGTCCGGGTTCAACTGGTCAAAACGGCTGGTCCGGTCCTGTTTTAAAAACACTGCATAAAAGCTTGATTAGGTACGAAAGGGGAATGAAAACTATACGTCAAGCTATACGACACTTGTCCTTACATTCAACCCCGTCTTGTAGGTGCAGACGCAAACATGCATCCGTATTGTGGAAACTGCGAAGCAAGTGCAAAAATGCAAATCGGGAACAAAATGCATCCAAATAGACTGAACTCAAGACCTCTCATAGAAGGTTTGATCCCATTTACTTCCAATTGTTCCAAAAGCTCAAGTTCTTGGGGAATGCATGTCAAGCTACTCAACAAATAAAAAATCAAGATGATGCAAGCAAGCACGTATTAGCATATGAAATTGCAATATATTTCAGTCATTATTTTTCTTTAGGTTCACTGATGAGCTTCAAAAGTTTTGCTAGAATAAAGAGGAAATACAGCAGGTTGAGCCATACCCTTGCCAAGTCCAAGAAGACTTTCGAGTTCCTTTGGACTTATCTCATCAGGTGCAGAACATGAAGATCTGAAAGCACGGACAAGAAATGAGGCGGCAATATGAAGAAAAGTTATTTTCTTAAACATTTTCACCTTATTCTCAAAATTCATTTAAAAAGAATAGCTGAACCCTACACCTCAGTTCGCTATGCCCTCCAGTAGTTAGAGGTCACTTTGAAGGCCCCCCCTACACCGAGCCAGCTTAGCTGGCTGACCATGTACCATTGATTTATATGATCACATAAATGAACAAAAACTGGGACACAAAATTAAACGGACCTGCTTGAGTCCCAAATATTTTCCACACACGTCCACTTTGGAGGGAGAAGAACGTCCACGGGCAACCGTCGCCACTTGAAGCAACTATCGCACTGAGCCCATTGCTCCTGTTCACTGAACAGTAACATTGCACACTCAGACTACATGGGTACTTTCCAACTGAAAAATGAATCAGAGGGGCTAAGGCCACACTGCTGGTGCATGGGCCGCCTTTTGTACAATGAGAACATCCTCAATCTATGCATGATTTGCAGTGAAATAAAAAATACAGGAAGGTCCTTGAAATAATTCTTGCAAGATGAGAAGCAAGGCAAACCAGATCGAGGGCAGTTCATTCTTCTTGTACGAAGGACCAAATTGAGGCTAAACTAGCCTTTTGAAACTATTTTATACGTTCCAATTTTCATTAGGGCCCCGCACCAATGTTCCATTCCCAACATGACACCCTAGAACCAGCCAAAATGTTCCTCCTAGGTTGGGTTACCTTTCATAATATAAACTCACAACGAATCTGAGAATTTTCTTACACAGAAAATAAGTTGTAGAAATCCTTACCCAGATGCTTTGGCCGTGAACATAGTCCTCTTTCCAAAAACTGGCGGTTCCTAATAACATGAACAAAAGGTAAGGATGCAGAGTTACCCAGAAACTATTGTGGGGTCTGGGTCTGAAATCAAACTCTCTCACGGTTAAGAGTAGCTTCTTTTTCGTATGTGATGACGGCAGGGTGTTGATAAATAAATTTCAGAGAAGCAATATCACCAAATAGATGACCCGGAAGGCCGGAATACAAGATTTACTTACATCATATTCTTCAAATTCTTGATCCTCAATCATGACAATGGTAGGTGTGACACTTGGAGGCGGGCGGAGCAACTCCTGTGCTTCCGCCCACGTGAGTCTGAGCTCCATAGCATCTTCACAATGCATGCGCAGCCTCTTGCTTTTGGACCCAATGTTTCGAGACCTCTTCTTCTCCGGAATCAGCAGGGGCCGTTGCGATGATTCCTCATTGGGCCCGCCTCCATCCTTATCATTTAAAGCGAAACATCACAAGCCACAAATTCAGACAGAGCAACCATGAAGTATATCTTTTTGACTCTGTCCAAAAATTCTGATTTTTCAAAGGTTAGAGAGCACTTACGGTAGCCGGGTTGTCATTAACACCAAAAGGGGAGGTTTCTTCAGAGGGAGCGCCGTTAGGAAGGGAAGATGTTTGACTGTCCTGTTTGTTTCGCGACAAATCGATAAGTCGTATACATAATAAAAGCAGCACAATGCTAATCAAATAAAAGGTGGAGAAGATATTGATGCCTAAGAGGCTTGACCTGCATATCGGCGTTTGATGACTTCCTAAAGCCCATGACGAGTTTACCCCCAGGTTCTATCCGACTAAAAATCACTACAAAAATGTCTTATGTATCAGACAACGTACCCAAATACACATTAAATCAAGGAAATGTCAAAAAACAGGCAAGTGCAACTAATTGCCCTTAAATGAATTATAGTACAAATAGCAGCAGAATAATACCAAATTAAAGGAAGCCATTAAACAAATCAAATAAGGATAGTGCTTCAGATATCAAAATAAACAAGAGAGCCTTGGGAGGATAGATGATGGTGGAGGAAACATAACTAGATGTGGAAAACTAAATAATCCAACACAACAGATGAACCAAGAGAAGTAACACTAGATTGTAACCTAAAAATCCCAGCCCGATGAATAAAAAGTTTCTGGACGGTATCAAATCACATAAGATATAGTGCTGTAACTAATGTAGTGAATTAGTGATGTTATATGAGAAGAGACATATTATACAACACCACCTCCGCAAAAATGGCATGAAGAGTACCAGTGTCACCAGCTTGTAATTGCATATTCTGTATGCAAGGGGTTACACCCTCC
>JAOTQK010000001.1:24600602-24613916 GCA_025642025.1 Rhododendron ferrugineum
GCAAAGGCTTGATTTGAGCAGTTTTTATTTGAACTGTTCAATAAAAAATAAACAAAAACTGCTCGGATGAAGCTCTTCCCGGTCTTTTTTTTTGCTGATTTATCACGAGCACCCTAAAATCACGTTTTGAACACATTGAGCGGCTCAGATTATCGAAATTCGATCTGAAAAAGAAAAGTCCGCAATCTACTTTGATGCGGAGGTTCGCATTAGAAGCTCACTATATATATATATATATTGTAATTATATATTATATATTATGTTATATAATAATAACAATAATAAAATAATTAGAATGACAAAAAAGAGAGACACCAAAGTGGTGCTCTCCTTTATATATTAGAATAGATAATAATAATAATAAAATAATTATAATGACAAAAAAGAGAGATGGTGCTCTACTTTGTATATTAGAATAGATACATCGAATATAGGCTTATTTTCTTTTTTGGTCCTTATAAAATACACCAAGTTTCAATTTCGTCCTTGTAAAAATTTTCGTGTCAATTATACCCTCATGGTTTCTAACGAATTTCAATTTTGGCCTTCCGTCAACTTAATGACGGAAAATGCTTTTGTACGGCAAACGGTTGGCTGATGTGGATCTCCCATGGCACCCCTCACGGTTTTATATGTAAACCAAATTGATCACGCTGCTCACTCACCACCAAAAAATCCAAATTCCGGCATTTCGCTAAATCGAAACAATAACAATGTTTTCATAAAGTATGTGAATATATGTCCATTGATATATTCATATCAACAAGCGTTTGTGCCCGTTCGATGCATGAGACAAAAAAAAATCACATTAGTGTTTTTTGGTCATGTGAATCGAGCGCCCACAACGCTAGTTAATAAAAAAGATAGATTAATTTTTTTTCCATTCACGTTGAATGCATGCTAGCAGTGTTCCCGTTCTACGTACTGACGTGTGGTGGAGAATGAGTTGAGGGCATAACGTAACGGTGCCCTAAACAGACAGTTTGCTTAGTATATGGCGCTTTTGAATGCAAAATCCATTTGCTTAGTGTATAGATAGATTAGTCCGGATCTGGTTAGGACGTCCGGATTTTGTGTTTGGTCCGGACCATGATCTTAGCCGTTGGATTGTGTTTCAATGGTCTGGATAAACAGATAGTTTGTTCGCGCGAACAAACTGTCCATGCATTCGGACCATCAAAAACACTATTCGACGGCTGTGGGAGAAGTCCGGACCTAATTTTCGGTTAGGTCGTCCTGACCTGATCCGGACTGATACATACATACATACATACATACAGAGGACATCTTAAAAAAAAAAAAAGATAACATGAAAAATTGCATTTGTTTGAATAACCCATCACCGATGTTCGAATACCCATCGTCGTCGTAGTTCAATTGTCCAGAGCTTCCCTTGCTTTATTACACCGATTACTGCACATGAAGCCGCACGAAGCCGTTTGTTCGATTGTGTAAGCATGGAACTTAGGGCAACTGTTCGACTTTAGAAGACTAACAAATCGTCTGATTATAAAGCAAGGAACAGTAGGATATTCGATTAAGCTAACACGAGTTCCTATCAAGCTTTCTGCAGAACTTTTTGAATCAAGCACTTACTGATATCTGATTAAGCTAAATTTTTGCAAAGTCTTCTAGTTTATCAATTTAAACAAAGGGAAACGGTTTGGATCATCACCGTAAAACCCACAACAAAATATTGTGTAATTCCTTGTTTCTATAGAACTGACCCCAATATATTATAGACAGAAAAAAAATACTATAATTATCCTGAATGTTACCATAAGCATCCTTAATTTACTACTCCTTTTTGAGGGAAGGTTTTTTTTTTTTGGTCAAAGGGGAGAAGGTTTTTTTTTTGGTCAAAGGGGAGGTCTGCATTAATAGCATAACATTTGTCATGGAGATCATTAAGTATCCACATTACCTCCACGTCAACAAACCATTAGCCACCTAAGTATTTTCCGTCATTAAGTTGACGGAAGGGCAACATTGAAATTCATTAAAATCTATAAGGATAAAATTGATACGAAATATTTTGTAGGGACGAAAATGAAATCAGGTGTAATTTGTAGGGACCAAAGTAGTAGATAAAATTCTATAGATTCCAACCCTAAGCCCCTCTTTCCCCGTACCCTAGAAATCACCACGGCAAAACGAGTTCGAAACTAAGCCAACTCACAAAGTTTGTGAGAGAGAGAGAGAGTGAGACATAGGAGAAAGGGGAGGAAGAAGCAAGGAGAAGGAAGAATAGGGTCGTTTCAATTGGGTTTCGAGAGGTAATTTTGTTTCGCCATTAGCATTTTGACATTAGTTCTTGCAATCACTTTGTTGCCTTTTTATCCCTTTTGATTATTTGATTTCTTCATCTGTTCTGATGGATGCTGGGGCCTTAGGGGTTCGGTAGTCTGTTTTCATTGCTTTGGCGCTTCTGATTTTGATGACGACTCGTATAATTAGGTTTTGTAATCCATTTTTGGATAGCATCGATCTTCTTCTATTGTAATTAGGGTTTTTGGCTCGTTCTCGATTGTAAACTTCCTCATTGGCCCCTTGTGATAATTTGATTCCTTATCTGTTCTCATGTTGGGGCCTTATAGGTTTGGTATAATTGGGGTTTCTTCCTTTGTGTTTATTGCTTTTGAGATTATATATTGCTTGAAACCTTGGAAGTTAATAAAATTGAGTTTTGTGTTTAATCAGATGGCTCGTCCTGGTGAACACGTACCATTCCCTATTTTTTGTAATGGACACCGTCGGCTTACCGATGATGAGTGGAAATTATATTATGAAGTCACCGACAATTCCGAGGTATGTTATGTGTGGTGAAATTTTAATGACTTGTGTATTTTTGTGGAAAACTAAATAAACTTAAATCGTTTAAACCCTAACCTAGTTAAGAAAACTTGTTTTTTTTAGAATAGACTAACAATTAAACAAACGATAGTAAAAATATATAAATAAGTTGCTTGTTGGACGAACCATAGTTGTCACGGGCGAAAAGCGCACCGAGGCGCAAAGTCCTGTTGGGCCTGAGGCAAGAGGCGTAAGGCGAGGCGCGCGCGCACCTATGCAATTACTAACAAGTTTCTAAGGTTTCAGAACCCACACACATGTATTCATAGCAATTACTAACAATCTCTTGAGGCCAGAGGCGTAAGGCGAGGCGCGCGCCTTTTTGAAGCGAGGCGCACCTATGCAATAACTAACAAGTTTCTAAGGTTTCAGAACTCACACACATGTATTCATAGCAATGACTAACAATCTCTTATTTATTTTCCTACTTTTATTCACAGCAAATTGGTGTCTAAACTCTATTACCATGGAAAATATCATTGTTACGATCTTTTAGAAAAGCAACTTGTATATGCTCTTCCTTGCCTTAATGTTCAAGACCAAAAAATCATATGTATCCATTCGAAAACAAATCACAAAAGATATCCAGTGCTTGAAATCAAGAGTTGCATAATAGGGTTAAATGATTAGCTAGCAAAACTCCAAATTGGAACTTTAATGAGGAATATTTACAAGAGTGGCGTCATAATATTCGATATCTTCTGAATGAACATCATGCACAATGGGAAATGGATGACAAAGATAGAGACCGCCCAACCTACCGAGTTTTGCTCTGCCGGTATGACTTAGATGATTCCCAGTATTACTCAGATTAGTGCCATCTTTTGTTTTAATGTGCAATAAGTGTGCAGTGAAATAAAAATCAAGTAAAGTGGCAAGAATCCCAATCATGGAAAAAACATGATTGAATCCATATCCAAAATTTTGAACTTAATTAAAAAGAGGTAAGAACGGTTATTCGATTAAATCAAGCATTCGGAGAATAAATAAAGAGTCTGCAAATACTTACTACGAAGCATGAGGCCTAGAATATTTAGCCTCTCATGGACTAATAACAGTTGAAGCTCCTTTTTTTCTCTTTGGCCGCAACCGTAGTCTCTAGCCATGGTGTCGTCCGAGTTGTTGTGCATGATAGATCCCTCCAGCCGAACTCCATTAGCCTTCTTAAATAAACATTGCCGAGAATTTTCCTTATGGAAGTAGAATCCTTTTCTTTCCAAAAATCTTATTATTTAGTCCACAAATAATCCCTTTGTTTCCTATGCAAATCCAAATTCTTTGAAGCAGCAATCAACCAATTTCAAGTTAAGCCAATTTCAAGTTGCTATAACAACACGTGCACATCTTTGGAGAGCATTCCATAATTCAAAAGGGAATTGATCTCATCACTTCTGCACGCTTAAATCCGGTTCACTTCGTGGAATTCTAATGGCCAAAGTATTTCGATTATCATCTTTTCCTGCAAAATTAATATTTCAATGTAAACGATTAAAAGTGATAATAATTAGTGTAGTTAAGCACAATAAAGAACTAAGCTGATCTTATTTTATATTCTTGTGTGCACAGGGATTCGAGGCTGTGGAATTTCCTCCAGAAGTGGCTGAGTGGGGTTTAATCACGCCAGTTACAGTATGCGAGAAAGATTTTGCTCGAGAATATGAGATGTACAAGAAAAGTTCACAGGCAGCGCTTGACGTATACAACCAGCGGGAGGTAGGGTGTGTGTGTGTGTGCATAGTTGTTAGAATCGTACAATTCCAAATTCGTATCGTACAATTCGGTGGGTAATCGATATGGATAGGTTGCCTAAACAAAAACATCTGCGAATCGTTGAATTGGTAACTCGAATTGGTGTATGGTTCAATTCACTTAAAATTTTCGAAATTCATTTTGTACTGCTTGTTTTGCTTTTTTGTTGTTGGAAAAGGGTTCAAACTATTTTTTTAAGGTCTTTAGTATTTTTAGTATTCTTATATACCATCTTTTGTCTATATTTCTCCGGCTTATCTACTTTTTTGGTCCCTAAAAATAGGCTCGATTTCGTTTTTCGTCCTCACAAAATTTTTGGTTTCAATTTTACCCTTGTACTTTGTAACCGATTTCAATGCTATCCTTTCCGTAAAAACTTGGACGGTAAATGCCTAAGTGGATAATGGCAAGCTGATGTGAATTGTGGACCCTTTTATACGTCTTCTTACCCACCCTCTTTATAGCCCCACACCAGTAAAAACCCTAAACTCCCAAATTCGTTTCCCTGAAACCCACTGATTCATTTCTGCTCACTGACATAGCTTAGCAAGGTGGCAGATAAAACACCACCTCTTGTTCTTCTCCTCTTCACATAGCAAAATGCTAAAGCAACTCGTCCCACAAAACAAATACCTATCTTCTCTGTCCTTAAACCCAGATGAACCACCTACCATTACTGGCCTTCCATATCACTTGGATGGACATTGAATAGAATTTGGCTGCACAAGTGACTACAAAATCAATTGGTTGGACCATTTTTTTTAAACATGATTAGTTGGACTTGACAAACCCGAATTTTACTTTCACCTCAAATTTACTTGGGGAATAGGATATGGATTTTGAAAACTTATGAAACCCTTGACCCAATCCCTCTTAACAAGTATTGTTTAGCGAAAAGCCCCAAATGAAATTAATAAATCGGAAAACCTAATTGAAAACAATACGTAAAAAGAATCAAGCAAAAATTCCAATCCGAAAAGCAAACAACTCATCGCTGAATCAATGGGTCCTTTGAGTTCGTAAAGAGAGAAAGGGGGTTCATTTACCCTAGGTCCCCAACAAACAAAAAGAAAGAAAGTGGGTTCTCAAATTCTTTGTTCTCTTGCGTTTTAAAGAAACAATAATTTTTCAAAATTCGCAAACCAAAATTGCGACATTTGTCGTCTAAACCCAAGATATTGGGTGATCTAGGAAAAAATGCGTTCGAATAGTTCCTGCCATAGGAACTCAGTTTGGGTTGATCAAAGAATTAGTTTGACCCCCTTTCATTCTTTCATTTGTGGGTTTTGCTCTTGAGTTGAGGCTGGGATGTAGATGTGAGTTGGAGAGAGAGATTACACAAATATTATTTTTGAACATGGATTATACAAATTATTAGCTTTCATAAAATTCAATAGGAGAAATTTGCAGGAGAAAGTTATTTGTTTAATATTTTTCATTCGTCTTGTTTATTGGGGTTAAATGGTGAGACCCAAATCTTAGGTGGCATGCCAACAACGGTGACATGGATACCACAGTTAGCCACATCATTATTTTCCGTTATTGGGTTGACAGAAGGGTAACATTGATATTTGCTTTAAAGTATAAGGATGCAATTGACACATGAAAATTTATAGGAACGATTTTGAAACTTGTTGCATTTTGTAAGGACCAAAAAAGTAGATAAGCCTATTTCTCCTTATGTAGTATTGTAGGTAATAAGAGTGGGAGATTTATTACGAGTGGATCGAAAATGAGAAAGATAAAGTGAATACAACCTTCCTATAGACCCTCTAAGGGTTTGCTTGGTTCTTTTAACTCTTTTTTACGAAAAAGACCATAAGTAGGATTCACGAATCCTAATCTCTTGGTAGTTGCAATAGAAGCAGCTTATCAAATACTCCACATTGTTATCAAATCGTCATTTAGAAGAAGGTTTTTATTGATTAACTTGAATTTGTAGTGTATATTTTTGTTACCGTAATCTATAAACCTATGTTTCCATGCATTATAGAAATCATGACCGAATCAGAGCAATTCACGATTCGCAAAAGGACCATTTCGATTCTCGATTACATTCATGATTTGACAACCTTGTGTGTGTCTCTCGAATCATGAACGTCCAACATTTTGGTTTTAACTTTTTTCTCATTTATATTCTAGGATACACACTTCCAATTTGAGAAGGTTCTCAAGACAAATGTCCGAATAAGTCAATCGTGCACTTTCTACCTCACCTTCCAGGCTAGAGATACAATTACTCGTGTTTGTGAGAACTTCCAAGCAGAAGTGCACACTTTCATGGAAGATACACCAGACGTGCTGCTTGTCAGGCTTGAAGGTACGTTTTATTTGCTCTTATATTATTTCCCTGATTTGGTTTGCAAACGTTAAACAGACGTTAAAACCAACACATTAAAGGACGTTAACATTCTCTTTTTCCCCCTGATTTTCATCCGCTTGTTTTCTATTTATGTGTTGAGTTAGTACACACGAAACTTTGGCCCATGTTTAATTAAGCCGTAGTAGTGGATACTTGATTCATTTCTTCCACCCCAAGCCCATAACCACGGTAGAGTTGGTCCCCTAACTTGATCAGTCTATCAGGCCGGATATGAACTTATTAAAAATAATAATAATCTTTTTCTGCAGTCAAATAAATATATGCTTTAGCTTTTTAACGAATGGTTAGGACCTCTTCAATTGTCGAAGTTTCTGCAAATGTGTAGTCACTCTAGACAATGAGAACTGAGAAATAATGTAAAATAAAATTGTTTCGGACACAAATATGCATGCGCAAATTCAAATGCATTTGTTATTGACTTTACATGTGTAAGATTCTCAATCGACAACATTACAAACAATTATATTCGGATTTGTGTTTGTAGCACGGGGCTCAATAGGTGAGAACCCCAGAGATTTAATCAGTACCTTTTTTTTTTGGGAACAAGAGAATTTTGGATTGGGCCCAATGTCTCACTTGAAGTGATCCGAGGGAACATATTGCTACTAATCTACGAATCCCCTTGTATAAAGGTGCTGTTTAGCAGGCTTCATCTGGTCTACCATCTATCCCCTGGTTTCCTTCCCAAATATCTCATTCCTCTTCTTCTTCGCTCATCACTCTCACTCTCACTTGAATTCCTCAACTCTCTCCCTACTCGCTCTCTCTACCCTCTATCTCTAAACAATGTCTTGTGTCCCTCCACATTTCAGAAACTCAACTACCACCACCTCCACAACCCTAGAACCTTCCATTACTCAGTACCAGAATTTCAAATCTCACTCCTCTCAGCTTCATCAATTAAAAAACACCACTGTCGTCACCACCACTAACGGAAGTAGCAGAAATAACAACAGCAATAACTCAGCTAATTCCGTTTTCTCCAATGCAGCTCCGAGCTCCGTCAATCTTGTGCCCGACCCCGTCTTCGCTCAATGGAAGCCCTCCGAACGCATTCTCGCTCTCACTCCTGAACAGGTTTGATTCACGTCTCTTACTGTTGTTTTGAACTTGCTTTCGGTTCTCTTTGAGGCTTGATTAGTCGTGGTTTTCGGTCGAACTGATAATTGGTTTTGGTTTACGGGTTCTGTTGTCGAGCTTGCGCCTCGTTCCATGCTTAATTGTTTCGCTAGGGTTCTTCCATTAGCTATTCGCTTAGGAAATTACTGGACTATTGCTGTCAGTAGCTATTTGCTTCGGAAATTACTGGACTATTACTGTTTTGTTTACTTAACTGTAAGAAAAGCTTCGTTATCAGTTCCGATTACCGTTGAATATGGAAGTAGAAGTGAATTATGAGCCTGGTAGATCGTAACAGTTAATGGCCTTGGTGTGCCAGTTAGAAGGTCTATTGTTATAGTACTTATTTTTATTAGTCTCGACTAACAGAGTTGTTTTGCAAGCAAATTTTTAACCACTGTCTAGACCTTAGTCACATAATCCTTCAATAGGACTCTTTGCTTGTGCTCTCAATTCTCTCTTATCAATTCTCACTTTTACAAATTTGAGTAGTTTTGGATGTTTTCAAAAGACACTTTTACGCTCCTAGTCGCCCATACGCATTTTGTGACTTAGGTCTAGACTGTGGCTATTTGCTTAAGAAATATATTGGAATATTACTGTTCTGTTTACTTATTTCTAAGACAAAATTCGTTATTGGTTCTGGTTACTGTGGAATATACACTGAGAAGTGAATTGAGAGCCTGGAAGATCATGAGTGTGATTTCTGTTGGTGTGCCAGTTACAATTTCTAGTGTTATCGTACTTATGTATATTAATCCAGACTTAAAAAAATTGTTTTGCAACCAAATTACACGTGCGAATTGTTAAATAAGTTTGATTGCAGGAATTGTGATCTCAGTTAAGTAAGGATAAAATTCTCTGTGACGGGGTTACTTTAATGCATGATGTGCTAGTAGAAACAAGTATACGTTTCCTTTGGTCATACATTGGGCATACATTATACAATATGAATTGCTATTTTCCTATGAGCTTTCCTTTGAAGACACTTGTGCGTGTGTAATTTTTCAGAAATCGGTCAAATACACAGTACTAAAGTGGAGGTTCTCTTTTTATTTGCATGCCTTAGTAAGTAGCTTTACTAGTGGTGTTTGGTTTTGTAGAATCTTGTTATAGTGATGAAGTTGGCAGTGTTGCTCATACTTTCTAGTGGTATATTATGTTTTTGCGCTTTATTTGTAGTTTTGGAGGGCTGACACTGGTAAATTTCATTATATATATTTTAGTGTCTTATTTTATAAGTACTGTTAGTTATCTTGTGGTTTTGTATTTACTACAGACTCAAGAGGTCCGACTACGGCTTAATGTCGAAGTTGCTGTACCTTCAGAATCCACTCCTGTGCCACCACCTATTGAATCTTTTACGGACATGGTAACCTTGCACATTTTGGCAATGATGAACTCACTGACTGTAAAAATTAGTGGTTGTCTTAGATGAATTTAAGATCGAATTTTCTGCATTTGCTCTCAGTGCTTGCACTCGAGCATCATGAAGGATATGGCCGTTCACAAGTACAGTAGACCCACTTCTATTCAGGCTCAAGCCATGCCAGTTGCTCTTAGTGGAAGGGATCTTTTGGGTTTCGCAGAAACTGATAGTGGCAAAATTGCTGCATTCACTATTCCAATGATACAGGTTTTTGCACGATTCTTGATATGTTTAGGAACCTAGTATTTCATCTTAATTATATTCTAACTCGAAAATTGAATATTTAACATCTGGCAGTTCTATGCACTTAATAACTTTGGAAGTTACTTTGGCTTCTCTGTTGCAGCATTGCTTGGCTCAGCCACTGGTTCGCCGTGGTGATGGGCCTTTGGCATTGGTATTGGCTCCAACAAGAACGCTTGCCCAACAAATAGAGAAAGCGGTGAGTTTGCTTTTTTCTTTTGTTTCTGAGGATTGACTGGTTCGTCGTATCTATTAAGCCTTGGCTTTGGATGCTATCACTTACCTGGTTTACCGAATGAGCATGCAACGACAAAAGATAACTGCAATTTTTGTTCTTGTTGTATGGACTGTGTATATTGTAATTCCACCACCAGCTTTCGGTTCTTGTTGCATAGTGAAAAATTGTTCGGCCTTTGTATAATGCTGTCTTGCTGGTTTGACATATTCAATTGTTTTAGTTTGCGTTCAATGCCTTTGCTTCTGATTTTTGTTCTTTTCCCTTTCTTTTTTAGGAGTATCTGTCTTAGAAAACCACGATTAACTGCTTAAGTTTAGCTCAACTTTGGATTATGGGCCACTGGATTTTCCGTTTGATGTAAGTAATGCCCAAATATTGGACATTTAGAATGTGGAAATGTTTTCCTCGGAGTGTACAATTACTTTTTCCTGGTTCGGTTTTTGATGTGATCATTATGTGAGTTTAGTACGGTCTACTAAAGAATTTTTTGTTCCAAAGAAACAATGTTGCATCAAACTTCTATTGTTTTGTTTGAGAAGGAAATCTTGGTGATTGATGGACATTATATTCCATGGTACACTGGATTCTATTATCTTCGCATTTATGGATGAAAGGACCTTTATGGGAATTTATTTTCTGCTTGTTAAGACTTCAGAATGACATTAATTTTATTTGAATAACCTCTTCTATTTATAGGTTAAAGCTTTTAGCAGATCTCTGGAGTCCTTCAAAACTGCAATAGTTGTGCGTGGAACCAACAATGCTGAGCAGGTGCTGATTTGGTGATAATTTTCTTTTAGTAGATGTTCAAATCTCTAGACACGAGGAGTGAATGGCTTACGTATACAAAAGTTGGAATTCTTTGTGCATATTGTTATGGCTTTGGCAAACTTTTGTTGTTTTTTATAGAAAAGAATGCTCTGGGCATAGACTGTAAGGACATTAGTGGATGGCTTTTGCGTTTTTCTTCCCGGCCCATAGTTGTTAGAAGCTCCCCGGCAATCCATCACCCAGCCAACTGAATATGAATTCGCTATTATTGGAGTTAGTTATTTAGTTAGATTGCCATGTTTCTCTTGTTCTTAATAAATCGGCAGACACTTCAAGGAACATGCATTTTTCTCTTGGTGGAGTTCGGTCAATAGATAAGAACTGCTTAAACTTATTTTGCAATGTTGGATAAATGACCCGAAAATGTACTTAAATTATGGAAGTGATGGCACAAGATCAGTGAAACAACGCAATTTGCCTAGTGAGGCCTGCTTAAGCTGGAATTTGCCCAGGCGCCTCTCGCATTTACTGTACTTTCTCAACTATTTTTCTCTCCCTAATAGAAGTATGTACTTTCTCAACTATTTTTCTCTCCCTAATAGAAGTGCCGTTTATCTTTTCATAAATGAACTTCTCCTTATCTTCTTTTTTACTTCTGTTTTTGTATGCGTGGATAGTGGTCTGAGCTACGAGCAGGAGTGAATATAGTGGTTGCTACCCCCAGAAGATTTATTGAGCACTTACTGCGAGGGAACACTTCTCTATCTAGAATATCATATGTTGTTTTAGATGAGGCTGATAGAATGCTGGATATGGGTTTTCAACCACAAATTGAAAAGGTAAGTGGTATCTCAATTGTTTTACCGAAACTGTTCTTTTCAACATGATCATAGTTTTTACTGGTCACGTTTGTTAGATAATTCATGGTGTGTTGGAGGGCCCTCACCCCTGTGCCATATTTGCTGGAAGAAACAGCAACCAATGAGTGGATCAGTGGCAACTTCTCCTCATACATTACCTTGAGTTTGGTTATGAAAATTTTGGAAGAAATTTAGTTTTCCTCTTCAATTTGTTTCAGGTTATGCGTGATCTTCCAGTAAAGCATCAAACTTTGTTGTTTAGTAAAACCATGCGATGGGATATTGAATCACTTGCACAGGTGGAGTCCCTTGAACCATGAATCTTTCGTTGTATATTATCTAGGGACTAGTAAAGGGCATTGGTTGCATGATTTTGGTATTAGAATGAACAAGCGCTTCTCGAGAGGTCATGACCTGGTGCGATGGCAAGTGCCATCTGCCACATTGCTGGTCCCGGGATTTGTGCCATCTCCTAGACGCTGTTGGGAGCCTTTACCACTGGGTACAACCTTTATGATAAGAACCATTGAAGTGTATTCATATGATCTCTGGTCATGCAACTTTAGGAATCATTGTGAGAACACATCATTATATGAGTTTTTGGTTATAATGTTATGATGAGGAACTTTTTTCACATTCATCCTTCCTTTTATTTTGTGATTCATCAGGAGTACCTGACTGACCCAGTGCGAGTACTGGTGAGAAAGGTGAGCAGCTCAACAGCAAAAGTAGCCCAATTTTTCCGCATGGTTCATGAGGATGAGAAGGTGTGCCTTGGCAGTTGACACTTGAGCAGAAAATAGTTCCTTGCTGAAAATTCTGAATCTTAGTTTCATCGTTCAAGTTGTTACTGGAAATGTTGAAAACTGTCTATACTTCTATTGGTTTCGAATCGGTGCCTGGTTCTTTTGAGTTTTGTGTTTCCATTGATCCTCGTTATTGGTATTTATATTCTTTGTGAAGGGGAGAGGGTGTTGTGCATTTTTCTTGTTCCTCTGTAGGGTTTCACGTGTTTATGTCTGAGAGGTGTATCCCTCATTCCCTTGTATTCCTGCTTGGTCGAAAATCTACGACAACCTTATTAACTCCACCCCCACCCTGCTTTTTTTTTTTTTTTTGGCTTGAAAGTATCCCATGTATAAGAGGCCTGATGGTTTGTACACTAAGAAATTCCGAAATTGCAGACACGTTCCTTATAAAATGCACTCCGATGGATTAAGTAGGGTGATCGAGTTCCAAAATAATGGAGGGAATAAAAATAATTGGCTAATATTTCAAGCCATCAACAAACAGGTCATAGAAAGTATTTGGGGAGCACATGCAATGCTAAATGTAAGCTAACCTGCAAATAGTAGATTTGAAGTTGGGAGCTCGTGTCTTGATTGGAGAAGAAATCATTATGATTCTGATAATTAGGATCAACAGCTGCACCAATGATGGCATTTTCTGGTCAACATAAAGGTCCACAAGGCAAAGAAGAAGAAAGGGTTCCATCCATGTAAAGTTCCCTGGTGACCGTGGTGTTGTAGGGAACTATCTTGTTTCTTTGTTTCATTCAACCAAATCATCCTTTTATCGAGTGGATTAGCCAGTAAACCTTAGTTTTGTTGAAGTCTGTGCTGTTGACTTGTACATAAGGTGAGAGGAAAGTTGTACTTGACTCTTTTGA
>JAOTQK010000001.1:24620774-24635514 GCA_025642025.1 Rhododendron ferrugineum
CTCTTTTGATGTACAACTTTATGCATCTCAGAGGTAAAATATTCTAGATCTCTATCTTAAGACCATATACTTGGGCCTTCAGTACACGAGCTTTGAAGAACTATATTGATTAAAAAACTAAGGAATAAGCTGGTTCAACTTTAGTAAAAAATAGCCTCAACTCGTCATATCAGTGGTTTGTTATTTAGGTGAGCGTTTGGAAATGTGAGTTGGCTTTAGTTATTTTAGTTTTGGATGGTTATGGGAATTATTCCTGATTTATAAGGTTGAATATCGGACACAAGTGATGACACAAATATTAGCATCGGCATAGATGGGTTGATTAGCTTCGGTGTTAAGCTTATAACGAAGTAACTGTCTGATGTTTTGTAGATTGACCAGCTCCTGTCATTTCTTTTTGAGGAGGCCGCTAGAGCTGAAAGATTCCACCGCCCATTTCTTTTGACCATTGTTTTTGTCGTGAAGAAGGTATTGTAGATTCATCAATGAATATTTGTCAATTATATAGGTTCATGAGCAGGAATATCATGGTGTTGGCCTTAATTTGTATCAACACAGTATACCACTCGGCCTCTTTGCTTGCATAGAGGTTCATGCAGCCACATGTTTACGTTTTAGTGTACAAGCATTGCAGCTCGTGGTTAGTAGCTGTTCTGATTTCCGAATGTTCAGTTCCAATTTTATGGCCAGACTAACATTTGGAGTTATCTAAACTTTTATATTAAGCAATTTTAGAATAAGATAGGACGGGAGTGTCCTTTCTTTATGGGCTATTTTCTTGTAAAGAGTCTTGAACACTGTTCCCAAGATTTTCCTCCCTACTGTTTATTCACCCGACAAACTGTGCACAAACTGTGCACTTGTGGAGAGAGAGAGAGAGAGAGAGAGACGGTTAAAGACTGTCAGAATGTTCTCTTGCTCTCTCTCTCTCTCTCTCTCTGAGTTTTTGGTTTCTAAGCTCCAAAATTGGGTTCCCAAAATCCGGTTTCTCAAGCTTCAAACCAAACTCAATCGACGTGGCTGCACTTATAGTTTTTGCTGCTTCTTTTTTTTGCATGTCATTAACTTTATAATTTAGTGGTCTGTGGTTCTAGGTTGTTTGCTCCTTAGTTGTAGGGAGCTCCTAAAGTGGTGCCGCTCCCACCTTGGGAGCCCGCTTTTGCGCTCCCAACTAAGAAGCTAACGGGAGCCCGCTTCCATCGAGATGGGAGCTCGCTCCTTACGCAGATGGGAGCTTTTGTATGATATTTTTATAGAAAAACAGTTTTATTAATTGCTCTTTGATGAACTCATATATCTTGCCTAAGTCATGATATCTTGAAAAGAAAATCATATATTGTAACTCTTACACAGTTACACTTATGGAGGCCAATATTGTTACTTCCTAAAATATTGTACACTTTTTAAAGTGAATACTCCACGCTACGTTATTTTCATAATATATGTACACGCTCCTCTCACGCTCCCAACCTTGGGAGCTTCTATACTTGCTCGCTCCCCCGCTCCCACACCCGCTCCCACTTCGTGCAACTAAGGTTTGCTCTGTGTTTTATTACTTGAATCTGTTTTTTATTTCAGATGAGGTGTGATGAAGTTGTAGACGCATTGGTAGCGCAAGGTTTTCATGCAGTTGCTCTTCATGGGGGCTGCAGTCAAAGCGAAAGAGAAGCTGCCGTTCGTGATTTTAGGAATGGCTCTACAAAGATTTTGGTATTCCCATCTAATATTGCTGGAAAGTGTCAATAGGTTTACTGATTAGGTTTGTATCTGACAGTTTGTGTTCCATATAGCCGCACCAATACATTCCGATTGTTGGTTTGATGGCCCTTTTAGTTTTATCAGTTGCTATTACTCACTGTCGACATAAAACTGTGCCAGCACCCATAGGGAAACTTCTTCAAATTTCCTTGACATTCAGTTGTCCAATCTTAGAATGTTTGCAGCCATATAAAAAATTCCGTTAGTATTCACCAAACCAAATCATGGCCATAACTTTAGCACCATAACCAAACCAAACTAAACTAAACTAAGCGTTGCTTTCATAACTTGAGCACTGTCAACTCCAGTACTATTTCGATGAAATTTTAGTTTTTCTTGAAATGGGTAATTCATTATTGGTTTGTTACTGTTAGTTTTATTATGGTGGTGTTGACATCAACTTCTATGTTTGACACTTGCGGTCCTTGCGGATACTGGAGACCTGATTTCTAAGTGTAATTAGACATTTGCACTTGACACTGTGCAATGAGCAGGTTTATATGGAGGCCTTACTAGGGTAATTTGAATTTTTGTACTGTATGCCTTTTCCCTAATGAGCTATTTTTGAGTTTTTCCTTTGCCATTCATCCTATCATTAGTTGCTATCTCCTTGCCTTTTTGATAGCCTTCTGTACGATGTTGTGCTTGTCACATTTTCCGCCTTGTTATACTTTCTCAAATGTTTTTTTTTTGGTTCTGTTTTGTTTCTTTTTTCATTTTGGTGCAGGTTGCGACAGATGTTTCTCTTGGTTTTGATGTGACTGGAGTTGATCTTGTTGTGAATCTTGATCTTCCTAAGGTATATTTGGCTGCAAGTGGTATCTTCTTGTCACCGAATCTCATTTGATATCTGCCAAGCTGAAAATGGAATTCCAACAAACGTCCATACAAAAATAAGAGGACCTAACCATTTCTTTGAAGATCTTGGAGGAGTTCTTGGTTCTTGGATTTTATTTTAGCTATTCACTTGTCTCTAAAAACTATATGCAAGAGAATTTAACAAAATAACTGATCAACATGAAAATCCTTGGTTATATATGATCTTTTTTTCCACACTAAGTGCGTGCTAACCCGCCATCACAAATCTTTGCTGCTATCCATTTCTTAGCTTCCCGTTGGTGTTCTTTGAGTCCCAATGATTCACTTTGTTGAAATATCACTGGTTGCTTCAATTACAGGCCATGGAATACTATGTACACCGTATTGGAAGGACAGGATCAAGTGGACAAGCTATTTCATTTTACACTTGGCATGACATGGTGTCTTCCTACTCTACCTTTTAGTTCCTCCTTTTTTGCCGTTCCATTTTGTATTCCCTGTTAGTATATTCATTTTTCTGTTGTTGTTTGCCTTGTTCATCCTATAGTTCCTTGGGGTGCAAATAAGGCGAGCATTCAGCAGAGGTATAGTCATTGCCTTGGTTATTCACCTGAAAATTTTCGTAGTGTAACTTCTCTTCATTGACATGTTTTAGTTAATCTTTAGTTTTTCCAGACGGGGTGGTGCTGGTTTGTTGTTGTACCAATTTTCTATATTTGTGCATTTTTATTTGTTATCGCCCTTTTCATCTTTTGGTTACATGCTCTTTTCTCTTTCTTGTGTTTTAAAAGCCGTTACTGCTATTGACTCTTAGGTTCGTGGAAGGATATGACTGTTGCATACAGAAAGGCTAAAAAGGCTGAGGACAAGATAGCTACGTCACTGGTCAAGACAGAAGGTTCGGCCGCTGGTACTTGGGATGACTGATGAAGTTCTATGTTGTTGTGTTAACAAGATAGGATGATCTTTTTGATGGTTGGCAGCCAAAAGCCATGGCTTGCAGACTGTGGAGACCCGTATTTAAATTCTCTAATTTTAATGTTTATAAATGTGAAAAAGTGAGATTGAATGTGAATTTGGAGGTTCAATGTGTAAATGCAAGAAAGTTTGAGACTTAATGTGATAAGTGTATGAGGGATGTGAGGTGTAATATATCATATATGTATGTATACCAGGAGAGAAAAATCTCATTTTCCCCTCCTCCCCCTCTCTCTCTCTCTCTCACACACACCCAAATTCACACCTCTAACTCAAAACCCAGGGCAATCAATCAACCTTAGTTTCCAGAGTCTAGGGCTTGTGCTATCATGGGGTTCGCCTTCCGAACTTGAGGTAGGGAATTTTACTTTTATTTTATTATATATATATATATATGTTTTATGAGTGGTTTGGTACTTAAAATCATGCTTATGATGTATTTGAGTTTGGAAATGATAGGTCATTTTTGTGAAAATTGTCTGAAATTCAGGTTTCTACCGGTAGAACTTCACTTCTACTGGTGTATAACTTGTCTCCTACAGGTGGAACTTCCTTTCTACCGGTAGAAATCATATGTGCCCAGATTGTGTCCTTTCTAATCCCATTTTCTACCGGTAGAACTTTAATATTTTTCCAACAACCAATTTGATGGCTCTTTTGGTTTGGATTTGTACCGGTAGGACTTCTCCCCTACTGGTCGGGCTTCTCTGATTCTTGAAAAACTTCCTACTTCATGTTTTAAGGCTGTGGTCCATTTTATGGGGTTATTATATGCTTGTTCTTGGCTTTAAGGGCATTTTCACATGCTTTAACACTTGGTACCTAATTTGTTGGACTTACGTGATTTATCCAAGCTTTGAGATGAAAATTATGAAATGAGAATTGTGTAAGAACGGACACTTGAACACTTTATCACGATGAGAACATTCAGAGGACCCATCGAATGGTGGGTGCCTGACAGGGGGTATCGGGATCCCTTAAATGGCACGACAGGAGCAAATACTCATAATACATTCAGGACCTACCAACGGGTGAGGTGCCTGGCAGGAGGTATAGGAATCCCTTAACTGACCCGGTAAGAGCTTATGCTCATGACCCAGAACGACACGAGAATTGCGATACGACATTGATTAAAGGATTACTAAAGGGAGAATAAGATTGAAATGAAAGACATATTGGAATTGGAATTCGTTTAGATGTGATTGTTTCTCATGTCATGGTTGTTCATCCTTGTTTCCACTATTGCTCGATCATCCAAATCATTTCATGAGCATATAACGTTAGATTAATGTTTCCTACTGGCTAATGTAGCTTAAACATTCATCATTTTCAGGTACTAACCAAAGATAATAGCTTGCATGCTTGGAGTACTTGGATATGGAAAATACTTTTGAAAGCTAATTAGAGGAGTTACTTAGTCATCTTTTGGAAGATGTATTTGTAACTTCATTTATAATTCTTTTGACTATGGAATATTGTAAATTCTTAACTCTCTATCGATACTTCGAACTTATGTTAATTGGGGCCGTTGAGCTAATAGTGTAATCTTTTGGAAACTATTGGACGTGGAGGTACAATTATAAAAATGGAAATGTTAAAATCTTTTGGGTATCGTACAGATTATTGTGAGGTTTTATTTATAGAAATCATTTATATTTATGTTGAAAATCGAAGGCGTGACACAGATAGCAGCGAAGCAGATGTACTCAGAGAGTTGTTTAACTTTACACATTGGAGGATCAACTCCAATAGTTCCTCCGGCAAAGAGGCCAAATCTGATGATGATGATGACGAGCGTGCACTTTTCTTTAATTTAAACACGTATCCATATCTGTCAATTGTGATACATAAAATTCGATGATCTATAATATGAGAGTGTGGTTTATATTTTTCACCGTTGGATTGATACATATTTCTCTGCATAAATCTCCACCCTTCATTCTACAATGGCATTTTGGTAAATACCTGATCCATCCAAGGGCTATCCTAAATGGAATTTCAATAAAATTTTGATTGGATTTTCAAAATTTGAAACGTAGACTTTGTGAAAAGTGGGAACCTTAGCCCTATACCTCACGCTCCCCGTCTCCCTCAGACCCCATATCTCTCTCTCTCTCACACACACACACTCTCTCTCTCTCTCTCCTAGCACCACTGGCCGGCGCGTCGAGTCACCACTGGAACTACCACCGTTCGAGGCTCTCAGGGTTCTCTCTCTCTCTCCCTCCCCCCCTCTCTCTCTCTGTACCTTCGTTCTCACGCTCCCCTTGCCTCCCCTCCATCAGCGGAGGAGGAGGCAGGGGTCATGTGAGAGTTTATGGAAGTGGAAACCCTGACCCCATACCTCACGCTCCCCGTCTCCCCCCCCCTCTCTCTCTCTCTCTCTCCAATCACTCTCCTAGCACCACCAACCAGTGCGATGAGTCACCACCCTTGCCCCATACCTCAAGCTTCCCGTCTTCCTCAAACCCCGTCTCCTCTCTCTCTCTCTCTTTGATAACTCTCTTAGCACCACCGACCAGCGCGACGAGTCACCACTGGAACTACCACCGTTCGAGGCTCTTAGGGTTCTCTCTCTCTCTAGCTCTCTCTCTGTGTACCTTCCATCTCACGCTCCCCCTGCCTCCTCTCCATTAGCGGAGGAGGAGGCAGGGGGAGCGTGTGATTTTATGGAAAGTGGAAACCCTAGCCCCATACTTCATGCTCCCCGTCTCCCTCTGTCAACACTCTCTCTCTCTCTCTCTCTGATCGCTCTCCTAGCACCACTGACCGGCGCGACAAGTCACCACTGGAACTACCACCATTCGAGGCTCTTAGGGTTCTCTCTCTGTCTTTCTTTCTTTCTTTCTTTCTCTCTCTCTCTCTATGTACCTTCCATCTCACGTTCCCTTTGCCTCCTCTCCATCAGCGGCACCAGTCCTCTCCATCATCGCACCACCTCTCTAGGTATCTCTCTCTCACTCTATCTCTAGTGATGAATTTTTTGACAAATCCCAAACCCCAATCCTCAAACTCCGAAACCCGTAACCGTAAACCCATTGTTTGTGTATGTAAGTATCTAGATTTTTTATTTGAAGAGGGAAAAATTAGGTACTCCTTTCATTATGCATTGTAGACACCCCAATCTGGACCTTGAAGGTTCTTTAAATTCCCGGACGATGAAATAAAGGAAACGATACCTTCGAGAGCTTGAATGTGGACTCCCATAGCCCAAAAAGCCAGAAAACCCCAAAAAGCTAGCCAAAGCTCATAACTGGACCTGGAGCACCGCACGAGATACTTACTAAACCGTACGGTGTAGTAAATTTACTACACCGTGCGCGGTCTTGAGGTACACCGCACGATGTTTCTAGGAAAAGTTCTGACTGGCTCAGAAAGTTGTCGGTCACACTTGATTGGAGCCATAACTGAAAAATGGCTTAGCAGGGAATATAACTTCTAGCCGGCCTAGAAGCCACCTCCCCCATTTGCATTGATATTCCTTGGCTCTTGCTTATAAATGCACCCTTCGTTTTAGATGAAAGGTAAGTCTTGAGAAAGTTACTCCGACATTCTTTTGACATTCTTTCTCTTTCTACAAAAATCCCATTCTTCTTCCCCTTCAAAGCTCAGTACACTACTAGCTTTGGAACTCTACCACCCCAAAACTCCAAACTTATACTCATCCATGCTCATCCAAGCTCAAAGCCGAAGGTATAAAAACAAGTTTCCTTAGGCTAAGCCCAGTCTTAGCCTTGAGGAGAGCTTCTGCAATCACACTTAACTTGTTTGTGTTAAGTGTTGACTTAAAAACCTTTTTAGAAACAAAACAAAAACCAATGACTGTACTGGAAACACTACACCGTGCAGTGTTGTAATACACAGCATGATGTAGTGGGATCCAACGTGATGTTATTTTATTCATCATTTGTTTGTTTTGTTTATCTCGATCACATCTATCCACTATTAGCTACACTAATGTTACTGAGAGATCATTGCAGGTGCATTTCAGAATGAAGCTTCATTTAAAAACCACGTCTTTATTTTCTAAAAGAAGTTTTCATGATCATTCTCAATGATCAAGTGCATCAAAAAAGGTTTGCAAACTGTTTTATGAAAAACAAAATCAATAAAAATGATGAAGAATGTTGATGCCCAAAACTGGATGGTCAATCCGAGCTCCGTCTTGAAAGGGTTCCTGCAAAATAGCGTCCAAGGACTGGGGGTGTTTCCAGTCGTGGACCCTCCGATGGCTAAGTCAGTAAGAGTATGAAGAAGACAAGCTCTAATGACTCAGAGTAGAATTTGGTGCGTACCTGAGATCCATGAATTGAATGCTTACTTATAGGCGAGGTGGTTCGCGTTTCTTGGGCAGCACGACCGTGATGGATCGTGGGGCACGACGGCGGTTGAACCCCTTCGCCATGGGAGGGGCCACGCCGGAAGTGGAGCAGGTGGTAGAAGTGGGGAACTTGGTTTCGTAACCCATGAATCCAGGGGACGTGGGATTGCCCCCCACGCCCGAAGATATCGCGGGAGTGACTGTGTTGACCCGGTCAGTGTGTATCCTGTCATCCAAGCGAGGTTGGCGAAGTCCGACCGAGCGACCAACGTCCGACCGAGCGGGGCATCCTTTGACACGTGTCGAGAGGACAGCGCTCGGTTCCAAGTGACCAAAAATCTCCTCATCAAAGAAAATTGTTTGGATCAATGGTTTGCTTTATCCTGAAAACACGTAGCTATTCTGAAATATGCCTGAAACTACATCATACGATGTTTCAAGGAAAAACGTACGATGTAGTCAGTTATACCGTGCGAGGTTCTGAGTAATAGTAGTGGGCTGTCAGTGAGAAGGTATACCGCACGGTGTACCAGAAAACCGTGCGAGGTATCTTGGTACACCGTGTGGTGTTGTTTGTGATTAAGGTAGACTATTGTTGTACTATCATTTTATTTCTGCACATCATTCATTCCCCATTTACTGTACAGTAAGCACCACGGGCACGCCAATATGGTATATTCAATCCCATGTTCCTTTTCCTTATTTGTTCGTTAAGAATTTAGTCTTCCAAATGATATTCCAATTTTTTCCCCTTTGAAAATGTTGAGTAAAGACTAGTTTCTACCAGGCGAATGAGGTGCTTTTTCAACAGAACTTTCCCCATTCGTAATGTGGCTCCTGAACCCAAAGTCTCAACGTTTTCGCTAGGCCAAAAGACTTCTTTTTCAAATCAAACCCTCGGTTTCTCGGATCATCCTTCTCAAAAATCCGGGTGGCGACTCTCGAGCGTGCTGGGTCGGGGAGCCCATAGTGGCGACTCTGCTGGGGATTTCTATAGTTATTCAAAACTTTGGAACTAACTTTTATCTTTCAAAGAATTGAATAATTAAGAGGGCCAAGCTTGAAAGGCATTTTCAAAGGGGAGCTTTCAATATCTTTTGGAAAATTAAACTTTTATCGTCTTGTACACTTTGCACCGCACAGCCTCGCTAGTGTGTTTTGGCAATCTTGCCCGGCTCGCTGGTGACAAGCACTCCCAAGATGCCTAGCAACTCTTGACTGTGATGAGCCATCATACCGTTCGACCATTGTCTTGCCATACACTTGACAATGGGAGGTACATCTTGACTCTAGTCCAGGGAACCCTGCTAAACCAAAATCGGCCTTTTGTACTTGTATATAACCGTAGAACCTTCCAAACTAGGACATGAGCCTATGGTCAGGACTTATGTGATATACTTTTTTTATGTGCATATTTTTCCTGTACATACATTGTGGGCAACATGCCCTTAAAATTATGGTTTTAAGAGGGCCGGATAGAGGGAGCGCTAGTGGGACGAGCGCTCAATTTTTAGAGTCGCCACTTGGGTTTGAAGGTCCGACACCCAAGGAACTGAACTTGAAACGCCTTACACACTATTTGATTCGAAAAAGTGAAACCACCAGTCCGTCATAACCATATCTGGGTTCGGGAGCCAGGTTATGAAATGGGAAGGGTTTTAAAGCACCCCTCTCGCCCAATCCGGAGATTGATCTCTACTTAGGCATTTTGTGAAAATTTTGAGATTCTTCTTTTTTAATCGATTTTTAGCCAATTAGGGCAGGGAATAGTTTAATGGGGAATTAAAACTGTAACAATTTGTAGGATGTGATTTGAATAACACGGATTTATGAAATGACGAACAATAAATGGAATAAAACCAAATACTACTGAAATAAGCCAAAACAGTGCATTAATTTGGAAGTTGGCATGCATAGGGATCAACTTGCATGCAATGATCTACGTGCATGCCAGCTGACCTGCGCGCGCAAACCCCAAACTAGCGCACGTGTGTTGTCCCTTTTTTTTAACAGCTTTGATTTTATCCCCCCCTTTTAAGTACTGGAAGGACCAGTACTCAACCAGAACCAAGCCAAGCAGTTTATATGTACAGCTTAATGGATATAATTACTGACAGAATAAATAATAATTAAAATACACCCATAAACTGTGTGGGGATTAAAATAATGGCCAGAGACCAAGTTACCCATGCAAAGCCAATCAAGGGAAGTCAGTTATTAACATGCGCATGCAGATCAAGGATAGGCACGCGCCTATTCTGACTGGACTTCCAGTACTTGGTGTTGCATACTCGGGCTCTGAGACATATTCAAAAGCCCCCCATGGGTATTCCAAAGCAACAGAAATACATGATGAACAACTACTAGCAATTTTAACATATAAACCAGTAAACAGATTTTAACAGGCAACAAGGTGATTTGTATGCTATTAAAAACATAAAATACCAACACCCTTATCTCCACGCAGGTTTGCGCGGACAGCCAAGTGTAAGTGCAGAAAAACTGAAGGGGCGAAAAGTGACACAAAAGCGTAACGGTTAATTGTGCTTCCTTGCCGGAACCCTAATGCACCGCCGATGTTCAACCTGTAAGACAAAGAATGTAACGACCCGGATTTTTGGTCCATGAAAATTTCATAAAAAAATTTTGAAATTTGGATTTCCATTTAAAAATTTTCTTTCTTACCATCCAAAAATCCGTCATTACTAAATTCTAGACTTGGAAATATAGTTTTCTTATAAATAATCTAGACTTTTCCCAAGGACAAGTAGGCTTGTAAAAGCACTTGTATATCTTCCTTATAATCCGTCATAATTAGATTTATGAAATTCAAAACCTAGTTTTACCGCCGCTGACTGTATAGCCACTCCTAAAAGACAAGCGTGTTAGTAGACCCTCCTAATCGGCAAGCTTGAGTCCTAGATTACATTTCTTGACTAGTAATCCTACTTAGCAAGCCCAGTTAGATTCTAAACTAATCATTAGGAGACCCTAATTAAACCTTTGAGCTTCGTGAACCGTTTGAACCCTTGAACCCTAAGTGAGACCTTGACCAAGTCAACCCTAGCTCTTTACCCAGTGGACGATAAATGTTAGGGTAATCTTTACCCATTGGTTCATAGTACAAACCCATTAGTCTAATATATAAACCATGTGCCAATTACATTTATCTTATTATATTAAGCCTAGTACTTTTTATCTTCGACCTTTGGTTAATAACCGTTAGTAGAATTATGGTTCTCTGGTTAATAACCATTAGGGTATTTAATATCCATCAGATAATAGGTTAGTATTAGTTTATTATTTGCTAGATATGCCATGTGGCATATTAGAATAAAGTATAAGATATGGTTGTACTCTTATTATATAATATAAGATATGGTTTGTACCCTTGTATTATTTTATAAAGATATGGTCTACCTACCCTAATATTTTAATCCAATAAGACATGTGCTAGTTTAATTATTGTTTATTCTTCCTCATTAGTTTATTAGGATATTTGATTTGATATATCTAGTAGAATTTTGAAGTACATACTTATATATATATATTTATGTGTACTTGTAGCTATGTATATATATATGTATATATATATATATATAATTGTCATAAGTACCATGTGCCTTATTGAATTGTTTAATAGGTAAATTCTAGTCTTTCAAAAATTCCATTTGATTATTATTTTTCTTGTCCTTCCATATCTAGTATGTTATTATATAAATGTGCATAACTCCCTAGGATTCCATGAATATTATTAAAATATGACACGTGGCAATTTAGAATATTATATTAGGAGTAGTTGGCTAGATCTTTTCCTAGATATACTAGTACATAAATCTATTATTATAATAAGAGTACTACTAACCTACCCCAATATTATATTATGAAAGCACACATGTGCCAAATCCATTAAACTAATAGGTTAGTCTTTCCCTTTTATTTAATCTTTTCTTTGTCCTTCTCACCCCAATTGTTTATTTCTTTTCCTTGTCCTTTCATAGCTAGTAAGTATATATATATATTAGGTGTAGAAAGTACAAGAGAGAGAGAGAGGGAGAGAGAGAGAATTCGGAGAGGGAGAGGAGAGAGAGAGAGAGAGCCGAAGGAGATGGAGAGATAGGAGAGAGAAAGATATGGCTTGTGCTTGTAGATCTTTTCTTGACCTAACCCTAATTTTAAATATATAAGTACTCGTACTTACAAGAGAAGGTGGATAGGATGAGACAAGGTGAGACAAGGTGACATAGGTTAGACCTGGAAGTACTAGATCATCCACCAAATCCTTACTCTTTCTTAGAACCTTGTCCTTTCTCATTTATAGATATATATATATATATATATGTTGTACCTTGTGCCAAGTAAGACAAGGAGAGAGAAGAAAGAGACAAGGAGGGAGAGAGAGAATTCGGGAGAGAGGGAGAGAGAGAGGCCGAGAGGGAGAGAGAAATAGGAGAGGGAGAGAGATAGGAGAGAGAGAGAGAGAAAGATATGGCTTGTACTTCCTTGATTTTTCTTCACCAACCCAATTCTATATCTATATAAGTACTTGTACTTGTGAAAGAAGATAGGTAGGATGGGATAGGGTGATCTAAGAGGGATTCAAAGTACTAGATTGCCTTACACCAAATCCATTACTCTTTCACTAGCCAACCAACCCTTGTCCTTCCTTGAATTGTTTATGTTGTACTTTGTACCAAAGGAAAAGGAGGAGAGAAAGAGAGAGAGAGAGAGAGAGAGAGAGAGAGGAGGAGAGAGAGGCCGAGAGAGAGGGATGAGGGAGAGAGAGATGGGGCCGGATGGGAGAGAGAGGAGAGAGTGAGTGTGTGTGTGTGACTTGTGCTTCCAACCCTTGTTGACCAATCTTCCACATCATCCAAAAGTTCAACCAAAAATCTAGTCTTTCTTGTGCAAGATCATCAAAGGACAACCTAACCAATTTTATAACCTTTCAAGGGACTTGATTGGACAAAAACCCCAATAGAATACATTAGACCTTGTCCTTGATTGGAAGGTGAAGCAAGCAAAATCTTTGTAGTACTTCAAGGCATGACATCACTTGGTTAGATTTGGAAGCAAAACCATGGCTTGGAGAGAGAGAGAGGGGCCGGCCAATGAGGGAGAGGGAGACCATGCACTTGCCTATAAATAGGACCTCATGCTTCCATTCAAAGCACACCTCCTCCAACCTCCAAACTTCTTTAAGAATCACTCCAGTTTCTGGACAGCCTACTGTCCGTTTACAAACCCTTAATTTCCTCCGAGCAGACTTAGTTTTTAGGACACCCGACCTCCTACAAACTTGTAGAGCACTTCGAGACCTTCAACTTAGATTCAAAAATCACCCCAATCCGTTAAGAAACGACCAAGATATTGCCATCCAAAGTTCAGCCAAATTTCTGACTTTAAATTTCCAGACAGCAAACTGCCTTCCCTTCCTCACTGTTTTACCCCTACCTAAAGTACTTTCTAGGAACAACTCCCTTCACGAAAGTTATAAAGCACTTCTTGAACTTCAATTTCAACACAAGAACGATCAGATTCGGCCAACTATTGACCGAGTTACTGCCATCCGAAGTTGAGTCCGAATTTGGAGATTTCACCACCCGTAGGACTTCCAACTAGCTTAATCGGCCCCGACTAGTTTCGGATCAAGGTAGAATACTCTTATACCCCCTCAATCCTAAGTATAAGTAGCTTATGCATGGCTTACTATTCTAGTTATAATAGTTGCGTGTGAGAAATGTCGTTGAAATGAACGTATGAAATGCATGTGTCGAAGCAAATGGAGAACTTACCTACTTTCCTTACGTTTATGAAATGATGTTACTTGGATATAAAAAGGCATTTTGTTAGAATGAAACATGGAGTATGCATGATGCTTAGTTCATTAGCGATTAATGAAGCATGTGAAATAGCAACCATGACTTGAATAAACATGTGTAGTTTTGAACTTCCCTAGATAAAAGGAAGAATGATCTTTGAACTTAAGTGTTCGTATCTTGATCTTTGAATTGATTATGGAAATGTTATATGCTTACTTGCATTACTTGTGGTCGAGAGTAAAAGCGTGGATGATTTGGGCATGTTAAGTAATCTAGAGTTGAATGATCTTGCTCGTTGAATTTTAAGATTTGTGATGTTGTGTAAAAGAAACTACCGCGGAGTCTATGCATGAATACGAGATACGAGAACCGAGAAGGTAGAAACATGACATCTAGGGTGTGGCTAAAGGAAATAATTGGATAAAGTATTTTTGAAACTACATAATGACCGGACTTGGTAGTCATTGTGTGAGTATTAAAACCCGCAATGTGGCCAGACTTGGTAGCTCATTGTGTGGACTTGTGAAAACCACAATGTAGCCGGACTTGGTAGCTCATTGTGTGGACTTGTGAAAACCACAATGTAGCCGGACTTGGTAGCTCATTGTGTGGACTTGTGAAAACCATAATGTAGCCGGACGTGGTAGCACATTGTGAAGATTGTAAATGGGGCCGGACGTGGTAGTCTCATTGACGATATGGCTTGGTTATCCGCGGAGAGGAGCCAATGCAAGATTTGAGAAGTATGTTGTGGCCGGACTTGGTAGCCCAACGTGAGTATTGCTAATGGAGCCGGACTTGGTAGCTTCGTTAGTAGCAAGTTGTTAATGAAACTTGGGAAATGTTGATTTGGGAAGTGTTAATGAAGTATGAACAAATGACACGGTCTATGACGAGTCTCATAGGAGAAACCAAGAAAGGCATGACACCAACGCAAGCATGATAATGAATGTGGATGTGACATCGTTAATTATGTTGTTGAATGAGCATGTGTACTTGTTTATATGACTCTTGTTGTAAATTAAGGGTTAGTGGGTTTGGA
>JAOTQK010000001.1:24664116-24674898 GCA_025642025.1 Rhododendron ferrugineum
CTATAAGTGCTTGATCTAATCATCTAACTTTTCATTCGGATTTTTAGAGAATGAAAAGTTAGACGATTAGATCAAGTCCTTATAGGTGTCGGATTGAGATAATTTTTCGCGGAGGCACTTGAAAAAATGTTTTAAACATAATGAACGGCTCGGATGATTTGTATGGGACTCTTAGTGGGCCCCACAACGCGATTTGGGCACAATCTGTGCACAGATCTGCTGTGCAAGTAGACTTTCTGTATCTAATCAGGAAATTACGATTAGGAGTGCTCCTCGTACCTATTTATTTAGCTACAATAATTGAAGTCATTTGGTAGTTCATTACGAATAATTACATGTGAACCGTGAAAGAGTCATAGTCATAAAATGTTCTCAGCGTGTCCTTGGCGAGTATTAATTATCAAAACACGTCATTGGCTGTCATTTTCCTTAACCGCGATAAAAAGAAACTGAGCCCAACAATCTTTCCGACAGGGATGTTCGGTAAGTGTCCGGGCCTCCTAAAAAATCCTTCCGACAAGAATGTTGCTTGAACATTATAAGACATGGAACCGTTTTGCTCTTGTTAACACTGCTCATAAGTGGCAAAAACAGTCCGAATGCTCATTTCTTGTCCATAAGCTCAAGAGATCCACATAAATGTAAGCCTTTTTACTTGCAAATACTTTACCCGCAACACAAAATTACGGAAATCTTTCTCAACTCGGGTTGAAAAATTTCGGGTTATCGGAGAGAATCTATAATTTCCTCAAAAATTTGGGTTATCGTAGATCCCATATTCTTTCATAGACTCGAAAATTGATGAGCCAGCCAACTTAGGCAGGCTTCACCTAGGTTGATAGTATCTGCTACCTGGGTGTGCCTAGTACTCATGAGACACAGCGGTTGTTTCCTCGTTACAAGCATCCAGAAAAAATTTAAAACAAGCAGAAGTTCACTTTAAAACAAGCAGAAGCATCATTACGGCGCATTTTTCTTTTCCCTCATTGCCAATATCCAAGAATCAATATTCACAAATTAAAGGATCCAACTTGCTTGGAGAGTTTTAAGTCTAAGAGGGTTAGTTAAAGAAACGTCCTTACGAACACTTTTTATTCTATCAGCCGAAGCACAATGGTTGCAGAATCTTTAGAAGAGCAAGGGTGGTTCATTTTACCATCATTATCCCATGGCATACTTTTGTGTCCAGCTGCGAGCAGTGGCCTCATATTTGTTCCTGTCGGACTTGTACATGTGAGCTATTTCAGGCACGAGTGGGTCATCGGGGTTGGGGTCCGTCAACAGGGAACATATGGACAACAGGACCTGCAGAAAGTTCAGTTTAACAGAATTCTCCTTACAGAATAAATATCAACTTTTAGAAAAGGATTGAAATGGCGGCCATTTACATGGCCTCTTCAACAGGTATGAAGTACCTGTGTCATGTTGGATACCCCAACACACTCCAGCAAGGGAATAGGATCCATGACCAACGTGTAGTTGGCATTCAAACAGGACCTTGTGCTAGAACACCCAATTTTCCCGCCTCTAGTTGATCGGGATCATACATCCATTTATACATGGAAGGAGCTAGAACACACAATTTTCTTGCCTCTAGTTGCAGGGGCGAAGGTAATATGAGACTAGTGGGGGGACGAGCCCCCACTGCAGTTTTTTATTTTTTTGTTTTAGTTTTTACTTTAATTAAACTTATTATTTAGGCAAATTCACTCGCACAAACACTCCATACCCAATGATGTTTTGTTCACTCACTTAAAAATAGGATGAACAATGCCTACTTTATTTGGGATTCATACCGAATTCCACTTCAATTATCTGAACTGTTATTTTATCAGCCTTAAGTTTTTAATCACTCCTCCAAAAAATCATATTAATAGCACATTTGTAAATGCATGATCAAATCATCCAATTTTTTGTGTGTAAAATTTTAACCAAAATTCTAAAGTAAGACACGTGTTATTCGATCAAATACTTCGTGATATACAAATTAACTAAATTTTTGCTCGAACTGTTTAAAAATCAAGTCCTAGAAAAACAAATGTTTGTGATTATCAAAGTAAAGACCAAGGGTGGACTAAGCAAATTTGAGTAATATTCACCTACTTTTTAGGTGGGTGAAAAAATAACTATCCACACAAGCCTGAAAGTTCCATTTGTTTATCACGCCATGCCACAAAACACAAGCCAACGTCGCCTCGCCAATTGTTGTCGGAGCTTGGCTATTGTTGGAGTTCTTGTTTCATAGTGCCCCCATTTGATACATAATCCTGGCTACGCCACTGTCTAGTTGGTTGGGTTCTTACATGCACGTACACATGGAAGGAGCATTGTGGAGTTGCTCCTACAGCACTCACCCCACTGGCAAGGATTCCTTTAATCCCTTCTTATGACTGTCTATCCCCGGGAACGGGAAAGCTATCCACAACCATTACAAAAATCGTTGAAGTGTAAGTCAAACGCAGTGTATAGTAGACGAGAGCTACACGAAGGGTGCCTAACCAACAAACACATATAGGTCAGATTTTGCTTTATGCTACCCTAACTCCTCATTCCAATGGTCAGTTGAGGGACCTAAACTCAACAAAACGACGCATAAAACGAAATATTGTTAGAAGAACGTTACGAGACTAAAGGAATATGGACATCTCTAAGCCCGATGGTAAGCATAATTTAACAGTTAGTGTTTTGAAAACTTAGGGTGCCCATACCAGCTTGCACACACCTCTACTAATCTTTGGGGACTAATCTCACCATCCACTAGCAGGGGCCCAAGTGCTCTTCCTAACTACCTGCGTCAATGATATTGTAGTTCCTGGGCAAAAAATGATTTTGCAGTTTGATTTAACAAATACTGGTGTTTCATACATATGAGGCCCATGCAACTATTTCAAGCTATGTACTACAATATGCAATGACTAAAGTTTCTATAATTATTAATGGCATAACGAAGTGAAAACAAAACATACGGAATTTTCAAAATACTAGATGGTAGATAGACCAAACCTTGGATATGGTTAATGCTGGACTCCATTGTTCTTTCAGAATATCGAGACAAATACTTCCATTACTATTAACGTTTGGGTGGAAGACCTTTGTCCTGAATGCCACCTGTCATATTAACTTCATCATCCTTCTCAAATCTCACAAATATTGAACAGATTATACGTGTAGCTTTTAATTGAGCGACGTATAATGTCACAAGCATTATCATCCTGGAACCATATATACTCCACATAAAGTAGAAGTATCATTTGCACATGACATATGCATGCCTTCTACAATACACAGCTTGCAAAAGAGTAGGAGTGTTAAACTGGGATGGGCATCCTTTGATTATCCTGGCACTTGATAGAAATAGGAAATTCCAATCTTCTCATCGAAACATGTGAGGCAAAAACTGTTCAACCAAAAGAAGAAACAACCTCATTTTTTTCTTTGTACAAGGTCTGCAATTCTTTACTTTAAAAAGAAAAGGTCTTTAATTCTTTTTTAAATCTCAGTTTCTCTACTAGTATAATGCACAAAATGCTTTCCATACCAGAGTCTTTCTTTTGTCACAATAACTTCAAAAATGAGAAATAGAATCGCAATCACAGGGTTGACAAAAATGTTGAAATCAGGCAGTCCAAGGCTTGGCTTTCGCTCTGGATCTTACTCCTTTGTCAGGGGCAACTTACTTTGTCTCAAAACAGGAGATGATATAGACAGGGTAATGGGATCATTAGGATGGGACATCTTAACTTGCAATACGAAGGTGATAATATCGGCAACATAAAATTATTAGACACAACACAATGGTGATCCTTAACACCTATTACACTTCAAACATGTAAAGGCACGTAGCATTAATGGCACAAATGCTAAACTACTAAATGTGATAAAACACCAAATGGGTGGAAAAAATCTACCTTAGGGGGCTTAAAAGGATAATCAGGAGGGAAGTGAATAGAAACCAGAAACACGCCTCCAGCGTACGGGCTCTCAGAAGGTCCCATAATTGTTGCTTGCCAATGGAACATGTCTTCAGCCACAGGACCTGTGAAAATTAGACAAGAAAGTTATATCTCCAAATCACTTCCTCACTAACCACAAAGAGTATCAGCAAAAGAAGACACCCAAATAATATAAGTTGTTCAAATAATATACCGGCACTGCATGATGTAGGAGGGTCCTTCTGTAAATCCTTGAGCTCCTTCAATATGCGTTTCGATGCCATAAATACAATACACTCCTATGAGCTCAATCAAAGATGTGATCTACCTCACTGAAATGCCTACACAAGGAGGAGATATGAGAGGAAACAAGGTCCAATACACTCCGGAGATCTAGGAAATCAACAATGAAGTCTCTTTCAGATTCATTGTTGGTTCTTGAGGTTCAGCATTAATTTTGCAAAACAAACCCCCACAAATTCATAATGTTGCCCAGACACTCAAGTTTAAAAAAAAAAAAAAAACTGCCAAACTGCCCTACGCGCCCCCATTCAAATAAAAATACTTATGCTCCATACATATAAAGTCTTTCCCAGCCTTTTTTACTTAATGTGACAGATAGCATTTTTGGCCATGCAAATTGTGAAGAACCAACTTTGCAACCGAATGGACTGAATGATACCTTGCCTGTGTATATTGTGAAACCATCTCTTGTCTTTTATACATCAAATTACCACACACAATGACACGTATAAAGCTATAAACACACATATGTCTATATATATGTGCATCGCTTATCTTATGCATGTATACATATTTTGGTACATCAAGGCGAAGTCAAGACCATATTCGGTTTGGGTTTTGAGGGAAGTTTTAAAGTGTAATGACTGGAGAGAGATAGATAATATTTATTGGGGACCGTGTGCAGGAGTTTTGAGTACCCAAAACGAACAAGCCCCAAGTGATACCATATCAATGACTACTATACATAACTAGTTTGAAAAAATAAGGCTCTCAAATATTTCATTGGTAAACCAACCGGAGTTAGCTCAGCTGGCCACCCTTGTACACTCCATCTTAGGAGAGGTCAGGATCAATTCTTGCTAAAGCAAACATTAATTATTTTTTCCCTGAATTAGGTTATTTGTTTAATTATTTGTTCCCTTAATAGACTTTCAGTTGGGCTCAGTATGATTGTGGGCTTATGTCCTGGTTAATGTAATTCAAATACTTGTAATCTTATACCGCTTTAATAAAAACATACACACATATTTCATTGGTAAAACATGTTATACGCTACAAGAAATTTAACTCCATTAATCAATAGTTCTGGCTCCGCCTCTGCTTGGTAGAACTAACTGCTCTGCAGAAACACACCGATACCAATCGATCCAAAAACCGTAGGTCACAAACAGAGGATGATCAGGTAAACAGTCAACAACAATTTCCGAGATCTCATTATCTCGTCAGAGGGGGGGAAAAAAAAAAAAGTAATCCATATAAGCATACAGTAAATAAAAAGTACAGGCTGTGCATATCTATAACGAAAATAGGTATATAGAGAGAGAAAAAGAGAGGTCAGAGGAGGATACCTGATGGAGAGAGGGCAAGGATAGCTGATGATTGATTTTTGGCGATGGAGAGAGAGAGAGAAAGAGGAGAGAGAGAGATGATTCAGAGGCAAGTATAATAGATTATCATTGAGAGAGGGCAGGCCAGCCTGCTTCTAGGTAATAAAGTAAAGCAATTGGCGTAGGATTAACGACAACCCTGCCTTTATATATACGTTACCCCCAACCCGACACCAAGAGGTTCGAGCCAAATTCGGATCCTCTATTCGGTTGATAATCCGTTTATTAACTCTGGTTTGACTTTTATTAGAGCTTCGTTTGTTTGTTTGGACATAAAATATTTTTCGATAAAATGTTTTACCTATTTTTCGATGTTTGGTTGTTTAACAAATGGGAAAAACATTTTACATGTAAAACATTTTCCATCAATTAGATGAAAATGACTTACCCTTAAATCTTCCGTAAATTATTTTTCAAAATGAACCCGTTGCTTTCTACTGTAGTTCCTACTGCTTAGTTTTCTCGATCGCCAAGTCCTGACCCACGTTCAATTCCAATAATCTCAAATATCTCCACCGCTTAGCCCCCCTCTCTCTACACTATTTTGTTAATTTCTGAAAATATTTTCAAGTGCCAACCAAACATTGAAAAATAAAGTTTGAAGTTTGTTTTCTAAAAAAATATTTTACATTGTAAAACATTTTACATCGGAACAAACGGAGCCTAATTTTACATTATTCTGCCTATCAAAATGAAATGATAAATTAGTTAAAGAAAAGATTGCTACACGTTTAATTGGGTTCAAGTCCATTCTCTCGATCAGTTTTTCAGAAATATCAAGTTATCTCTATCTGGATAGTTGTAAAACCGTTTTAAAATATTTTATTCTGATATAAGTTTGAAAAGCTTTCAAATAAAATGTAGTGGAAGTTACGATTTGATTTCTACCCATGTATATATAATTTAAAAAAATAGGTCACCATTGAGTAAAAGACTCACATGAGTTTATGCGAGACAAATTTTTTTTGATAGGCAAAAATTTATTAAAAATGGGGAGAGGGAAAAGGGAAATCCAACAAAAAGTTGGACAGTACATCACATGGGTCAAAACCCAACCCAGTCCAGCCCAACCCTAAAGGTCTAACACAGGAATTCAAAAACAATACAAATAAGCACGCCCGATACCCAAAATAAACAACAAAGTCCAAGAAAACAAACGGATCCAAGAGAACCCGCCCGACAGGTCCGAGACAATTGCAGGATGTAAAATCGATTTCTTTTGAAATCATGGACATAAAACGATTTCCGAGTTGTGGTTTTGAAGAGGTAAATACTAGGAGTAGTTAATAGTTTAGGTTAAGTGTCCTTATCCGTGTCGTTTTTGCCGATCATAATAACATCATACAAGATTCTCTTTTAGCATCAACAACACACAAGATTATATAAGGTTGCCTTTCTGTTTCTTTGAGAAATAGTATATGCTTTTAGGCTACCAAGCGACATTGCGTCACTCCATCTGACATACCTATTTACCCGGCCGGCCGACACTTGGTCTAAATTTTGCGAGAGGGAGGAGCATTGCTCTTGGAGTACAAAATAATCTCTCCGAAAATAGATGCTTGTCATTGTTTTGCTTTCTGAGTCCTACACTACAAGTCCGCAATTGAAGCTCAATATCTAAGCAATCAAACTTCTCAATAGCTTAACTTTCAAAGACAGCTTAAAATGAGCATTGCATCGGTATTAACTTTTGGGAGGGAAAAGTGTTTACATCATCAAATCAGGATGGCTGTGAAATAGATATTCACCAAAAATTGCTAAGAAAAATAACACAAATTGAACAGAATCACTGTCTGAAGCCAAACATGTATGTAGGCTTTGGAGTGAAGAAATCTTACTTACTCACCATGTAGGCTTATTCCAGCTTCTGGGCTTGCCTGAAAAAATTCTGACAACTAGGAAAGAATGAAAGGAACAACACTCAGATAATCAAGGGGTCTGCACATTAGAGTCCTTGGACTTGTTCTCTTCTGAAGACGGCCGGTTCTCCGAGTCGGATAGCCGGATCTCTTCAATCATCCTGACAACCTCTTCCATACTCGGTCGGTTATCCGGGGCCTTCGCTATACAAGACATCCCAATCTGCAACATCTGAACCATATCCTCTTCAATATTCTGGTACCTCATCAACTCCATGTCGAAAACCTCAGCCGTCCACTCCTCCCTCACGACCGACTGGACCCACCTAGGTAGGTCCACCATGTCGTCGCGTGCGGGCGATTGGATCGGTTGTTTTCCAGTCAACATCTCAAGCAGTAGGACTCCGAAGCTGTACACGTCGGATTTGTGAGTTTGTTTTCGTGTTTCAGCTACTTCAGGAGCACGATAACCAGCGTGTCGTGATGGAGAGGGCAGGAAGTTCATCAATGGGGATAGGCCGAAATCGCAGACATAAGCGTTGGTGTCTTGGTTGAGGAGGATGTTTGAGGACTTGATATTTCCATGACTGAATTTTGGACCGCCGACAGAATGGATGTGGGCAATTCCCTTGGCGACTCCAAGGGAAATCTTGACTCTTGATTCCCAATCTAGTGGAGTTCTTCTGGCATCATCTCTGTTTCCTGTGGTTTTATAGGATGGATCAATTTAGCATAACAGATTATTGGGAAATAAACTTTTACCCGAGTAATATTGCAGATTCAGGCAGACTGATGGTAAATCAGACTGACAGTAAATCTTATTTTAATTCTATGTATGTGTCAATGCAAAAGTGCAAGATGATTTCACTACTCTACTAACCTACAACCTTCTGAGGTTTCCAAATGCAGTTGTTCCTTCCCAACACAAAAATATTAAGTCTTAGCTCGATCAGTCTAGTTAAATGTTTTGCTCTGATATGCACTTCAAAATTTATGTGCATCAGGGTCCTGACTCTGGAGTACAAGTAACAAGATATAGACCAGCAAAGCATTACGAAATACATGTCTTGAATGTACAATCCCTATATCCTTTACCATGTTCTCATTAGAATACCGCACCAGAGCGATCGAATCGCAGCCTTTAGAAAAAGATGCAAGTGTTTTCCTATAGGGGGGCATTGGGGGTTGGGGAGAATAAAGCTATCACTGAGGATGAATCCCGTGCTATTACCAGTGTTGATTACACTAATTAGGGGTGATGAGGGGGGTTAACTAGAAAATATATATATATATATATATCTGAAGGCAAGAGACAAATAGTTGAAGCAAATCTAGCTCTCAGATGAGCTAGGACACGAGTTGAAGATACCAATGTGATTCCTAACTAGTCGAGTTGGTGCATCTGAATAATCAAAAGAAGTTTTGTTTATACTTATACACCCGATTTTGATTTGTTTCTATTGTACGAAATATTATTTAATGCAATTGAATACAATCAAGCAGAATCTGATTGTAATGCAACGGGAAAAAAAATAATTTCAAGCCTTGTTTGGAGCTACATTCTCACCCAGCCAACTCGAAAAACCATATTATAAGGTAAGGTCCCTGCTATCAATTTACTCGAAGGGTTAAGGCTAGATATGATGCTAATTTACAGAGTAACTACTCCCAATCCTCAACTTGCATTATCATCTTGGCAGCCCATGCTTACACTAAGTGAAACATAAAATTTTATAAAGTTCAGAAAAGGAAGAAGAGGAGAAAGTGCATACCATGCAAGAGCGTATACAAGTTGCCACCCTGGACGTAATCAGAAACCAAGAGCTTCTCATCTTTCGAGTAATAATAAGCCTGGAGCGGCAGAACATTTGGGTGCTGCCCAACGCTCCCTATAATCTCCATCTGTTGTTCGAACTCCTTCTTCCCCACTGCAACTTCTTTCAACCGTTTTACCACCACTGTGGTTGACTCCTCCAAGACAGCCTTATAGGCAGTCCCATAACTTCCCTTACCCAGTACCTCAGCTGAAGCCCTCAATAAATCCTCAAGATCAAAACTATAAGGCGACCCTTCAAAGAAAACCAGCTTGTTTTTTTCAGGCTCCTGCACCCCACTACCGAAATCCATGGGCTTCTCACTCCTTCCACCAACAGAGGCCTTTCCTTTCAACACACTGCTGGCCCCATTATCTTTTTTCTTTAAACAGCATAATAATAAGATTAGAGCAATAAGTAACAGAACCACAGACCCTCCAGCTATAATGGCAATAATAGCTACTTTAGAGAGTTTCTTTCGGGACTCTGAAGGGAATGGGGGTGGAGAAAAGTTTGCAGGGGGTGGAGAAGGAGAAGGAGAAGTTGGAGGCAGTACAGGAAAGCAAGGATTTAGAGGCAGGCCGCATAAGAAAGAGTTTCCAACAAATGAAGAATTGGGGAAATTCTTGAGGGAAGATGGAATTGAGCCATTAAGATGATTGTAGCTTAAATTCAAAGTTTTGAGTGGCAGGGTGACATTGGGAATGGGTCCAGAAAGGGAGTTGTTTTGAAGGTTCAATACAGTGAGCCGGGTCAGATTCTGAATTGTTGGCGGAATGTAGCCCGTGAAGGAATTGAACGAGAGATCCAACACATTAAGTTCGGGAGAAAAGGAGGTTGGCATAGGAGCAGAGAAGTTGTTATGTTGAAGGAATAAGCGCTGTAGGGAAGGGAGGGAGGAAATATCAGAAGGAATACCTCCATTGAGAGCATTGGAACGAAGACTGAGAACCTGTAAGGCACCTAACTTTCCAAGAGTGTTTTCTTGGAGAGCACCCATTAGTCCACAACCAGGAAGTCGAACGGAAATCACATGGGTACCATTTGAATTGCAAGTGATGCCAAACCAAAAGCAAACATTTCTAGCAGAATTCCAGTTGAAATTCCGTCCATGAGGGACAGTAGCAGCAAAAGCAAGAAGAGCTTTTTTATCTGACTTGAGGTCGGCAAGAGTTAAAGGAAGAAGAGTAACAATGACGAATATGGAACTGAGCAGAGGAAAAGCAATGCAGATTTTCATCTGGGGTTGTTCACAACGAGGCTTTGGCGACTGGACTTGGTGTGGGCCTTGCTTTTTTCCTGGTTCAGTGACTAACATAAAACAAAATGAGATACTCGAATAGAAAATGAATAAATTAGTATTGATCTTGAGGAAATGAAAAATTAGCTTCAACTTATTCTTTCACAAGCATGAATTGTAGCAATAACAACCTCTTAATGTCCAGAATCAGAAGTAAAACCACAAAGGTTCCTGACAATGCTTTAGTACGGATTTCAAGGAGGACAGAACAGGAAACATTTTTATACAAGCAACCTCTTATGAATG
>JAOTQK010000001.1:24675588-24704112 GCA_025642025.1 Rhododendron ferrugineum
AAAAGTTTGAAAAAGGAAAAGACAGCAATCAAACCCAAAAGCAAGAGGCAAAGGCATCTCAGAAGGAAAAAGCTAATGCACAAAATCTTTTTTTATCACCTTCCAACCAAACCCTTCCCCCGCAGAAACGAAAGAAATAAAATAAACAGAACAGCTCTACATACAATTTTAAGTGAAATACAAGACACGACACTCTTACAATTCTCTGATATTGCCATTGAAAATTGAGAGACTGATTACCAATAACTTATTGGTTTTGTGCCAGTTGTCCTTGTTTCCGATTGATGTTTCAGAATCATTTTTTTAGAACATTTATAAGCTAACTGTTTTTTATGTAAAAATTGACGTTTTCATATTTATTTGTAGCAAAAATAACTTTCGGAAATTTGGAAACAACTTTTTGGTGTGTGTTCTCCAGGTAGGCTATTCTCAAAACAATAATAGAAAACATGTTTCGAAGTCTGTCGATTAGACAAAGTTTCTCAAAACAACCACCAAACACCATGTCATCCTGAAGTAGTTAAAAAAAAAAAAAAAAAAAACCCTCTGCTCAATCTAGAGAGAAGGACTAAATCAAATTCTCCATAACCAAAACAGCAGATGATTGCTCTTACATCCCGAACCATTAATATCTAGAGAGGATAGACAATTTTACCGAATCAAAACTTCAAGATGCATCTTAAATTTTGGATTGGTTCAAGCAGTTGAACAACATCCATAGTGGGATAGTTGCATTATGCAAAAGCAATCAAGAAGTGCAAATTGCATGATAGAATTCTCTGTATTACTTCAACCTCTACATCCTATCTAACTCCTACAAACCAACATTTTCCCAGACACTAGTCTAAGAAAATCAATACCCTAAACATCAATTCGGGATCATCTTTTAATCCTTTCATTTCTATCAATTGAGCTGTTAAGAACAATATGGCGGAACATATTCCTAGTTTCTGCAAATATTTACTCAGATCTGTCCAAACAAAGCTTTAATAAACTCTATATAAGAGCATCCCCAAGGACCCCAACCCTTACAGAAATCTCAGTTGCTTGGGACGGCTTGCGTGGATCCCGATTAATTACTAAATCAGCTTACACGCACTTTAACTACTTCATGGACCATCTTTAGCCCTTTAAAAAAACTATAGTAGAAACCTCTCAAAATCCACTCAAATCCTTTGATTCAAACCTATACCAGATTGAATTTTAGTGAAATCAAGGAGAATTCAAAAAAATTACCCAAATTTTTGAAAAAAATAATTAAAATTTTCAACTTTGCCATTAATAAAGGTATTATTACCATATGAAACTTTCGTCAAAAATTTTGCACAAATTTGAGAAACAAAAGTCTAAGTGCTGGAGATGCTCTACTGTACAAATAAACTCGTACTTACACCTTTTTTTTTTTTTTTTGATAAGAACTCGTACTTACACTAGCACAAACAAACACAGATTCATAAACCTAGCAAAGAGGGAAATGCAGTATTGAAGCAAGCAAACCTTGAAAAATCCCGACCATGTCCAGCGGCTTAGCCTTCCTTATAGATTGCTTTGAAACCGTCGAAATGCTGAGCTACGGAGTCGCCATTGAAGCTACCTACTTCCTCAATTAAAACCCAATCCACATTTTCTCCAAAAAAATGCGTCTGCGGATCCGAAAGTATAATAACCCTACATTCCCGCTGACAACTGGCTAGCTACTTCGTTTGTGTCAGAAAGTTAAGATTCCCAGCATACAGTAACAAAACGCAAATATCTAAGCATATCAGAGACCTGTCTGTTCAAGGAAGAAGATGAAGGATAATTTCCCAAGGGAAAGGCAAAAGAAAGAAAGAAGTGAGTTTGAGACAAAAACCAAAAGAGATGAACGGAGGAGGGACTATGGAGTGTAGTGTGTGTTGTAGAGAGAGAGAGAGAGAGAGAGAGAGAGAGAGATGATCTGTCTTTTTTCCTTTTTTTTTTTTCTTTTTTCTTTTTTCAGAGTTATGATATTAAAAGTTTAAAGTAACCAAATGGCATAATGTTAATAAATCCCCAATATCAACTTCAAATTGTAGGAGTACTTTTTTTTTGAAAGGCATATCAACTTCAAATACAGATACCTCAACAATTTCAAATGCGGCAGCAAGAAAAAAGAAAAAAAAAACAATTTTAAATGCATTCCAGTATCACAGACAGCATTACATTACTGTACAAAATCCGGTCGACTAATTATATTTTGTTGATTCGATCAAGTTAATTTTTTTACTGTAACACGTGGACCATTAAAAGTACTTGTTTCGAATATACTTTAAAAATATGTTAAAAGTGAAAAATATAGTGATATAAAATCGTCATGTATCTATGGAAAGATACGAATAAGATCACGAAGATATCTTATCGCAATTTTTTATAAAATTTATTCAAATTAATGAAGAGTTTAAAAATCATTGTCACATTCACTGGCAGATAGAGAGGTGCGCCGGCGGGGGTTGCGATATCTCCAAACTTTGGTTTAACCTTAAGTTTTAATTTATTCTATGTTATTTATTACTACTAGTAATAGTAATATTTAGTGTTTTATTTTTTTTTGATACATCGGAATTTCAATATGGGAAATGATTTTGCCACACCTTCTTTTGATAATGTCACACCATGCAAGTGTATTTTTGCATCAAAAAATACACTTACAGGATGTGACATTATCAAAAAAGGGTGTGACAAAATCACTACCCTTCAATAGTGTTTGCGCCCATTAAAAGATTGAAAAATTTAAACTTTGAATCTCTTTCACGAGACTTCTTTCAAACTCAATAATTCTCTGTGTTTGACCCTATTTGAAAAGTTCCTCTGTCATCTGTCATCAAAATCCCATCAAAGTTCAAACTAGGAAACTGCTACTACAGTAGTAAAAGTCTAAGAGCACGTTTATCAATGAAAAGATAAAAAAAAGTAATTTTTTTTTGAACAGTGTACTTTTTTTTATTTTACCTATTTATATTTCTCTCAACACTACACTAATACTATCTATTTAACCTATTCTCTATTAAAATACATATTTTTTCAACCTTTTCCTTTATTATATTATTATAATATGAGAGAGAGAGAAGGGGGGAGAGAGAAGAAACAGTAAAAACTAATTTTTTAATAGAAAGATGATGCACAGTACTTGTACAGCTTCAGAAGTACCGAACTACTATTCACCAATGGCAAATACATGCGTGTTTACAGAATCTGCTGCAATAGGATTTTTTGTATTTTCCTTAGGTAAAATATAGAAAAATATATTATACATCATTTGGTGTACTTGCTCTAAAGGGTAACTTTGTTACAAAGATTACAGTAGTTATCAAATTATCCTGAATTCAATTTTCGTATCTGAGGAGTAAATTTATAGGTTTATGTGAACAAAAATTTAAATCAAATGATAGAAGAGGGTGCGAAAATCGGACACGGGAATCCTGCAGGGCAAATTTCAGCCGTCCGTGAATGTTTTCAACGGTCCGAATTCAACCGAAACTTTTTTCGGGAAAAAGCGGATGGCAGTGATATGCCCTACATGCCATGTAGTGCGCCCTGCACTACAGGGTTTCTGATTCCGCAAAAATCCATGATCAAATTACTCGCTCCGCCCCAATTGCAAGTCACTTTTGAAAGTCCGTGCCACTTTTCAATTGAATATATATTGCAATGTATAATCTTTTAGGTGATTTTGAAAATATCGTTTAAAAAAGCTCATTGAAATCTATCAAACAAGATCCATATTACATATAAACAATATTATCAATTAAAAATTACAATTAATTTTTTATCCGGTTAAGATAGGACAAGGAACAAAAGAATGAAAACGGATAGAGTACTTCCCCTCCAACAAGTCAATGAATCTTTTTTTTCTTCGACTTTGCTCCTACCTGAATTCTCTCTTTCCTTTTTTGTTTTTTGTTTTTTGTTGTTGTGTATTTGTACACAAAAACCATATAAAGTAGTACATGCTTAATATGCCCTTGGGAGTAAACGTGATAAACGAGCCAAGTAGGTGGTTGATCTAATTATTTGAATACAGCTTTAACAAAATGTTCAAGCTTAGTTTAATTATGAAGTGGGCCGATCTCAAAGGAGCATTAATCAAGCCGAACATGAACCAATCTCGAGTATCTCAAATTATTTAGACAATATAAGTAGATCAAGTCGAGTAATAGGTTGTTCGAGTTAAAGCTTACTGAGCTTCAAAAAATGTAGTTCAAACTTGAGTTTGCATATGTAACAAATCAACCTTGAATAAGCTTTTAACAAGCGAACACGAACTCATTTCAGCCATTTAGCAACCCGAGTTGTGTAAAATAGATACCGATAAAAAGATGTTTGAAAAAAATAGTTTTGAACTCTCTCGTGATGTTAGACGGTGGGTGTTGTTAGACGGTAGTTTGGTGTTTTGTTTCCGGGTGTGCGAGTGTTCTTCTGGCGTGTTGGTATCTGTGTGCTTCACTGTTTGGCTGGTAAGAGTTTGAAGGTTAAGCGTTTCTGATTGAAAAGCCTACCTTCTGTTATGCTATCCACGTCTTTGATTAGGGATGGATATACTCTTTGTACGTCTCTCGTGATGCATAATCTTCGAGTGAAACGACCGCATGAGCACGTGTGCAGAAGATACGGAGCATAAATGGTTTTCCTCACATTTCATTCTTTCTTTGCTGTTGACTTTTTTTGGACAAATAAAATAAAACTTCATTTATGTGCAATAAAAGTGCGTAAATTTAAGAAATTAATAAGAAAAAAAGATGTTTAACCACTGTTAGACTTTATCTCATATCGCTCATTTAAGTTACCCGAACTTGGTTAATAAAATCTAGAGGCAACTCTACCTATAATCAATTGGTTTAAGGCTGGAACCTTCCAAAAAATCTAACATGGCATTACAGCTGGGTCTTGTGTGGCCTCACCTCACGTGGTCGAGTCTCCGGTGCCCGAGCAAATCTCCTAGTCTCCTCAATTCATACCTCCATGTGCATCCGGGTTGCACGTGAGGGAGAGTGTTAGATTTTATCTCACATCGTTCATCCAAGCTATCCAAGCTTGAGCTTGGTTAATAAAATCTAAAGAGTACTCCACCTATTGTCATTTAATTTTACTAGGTTGGAACCCTCCAAAAAATTTGACAACCACCCTCACAAATTTCCCAACCACTCCCTTTTCTGGAACCCAAATTACTAATCTTTAATTTTTTTTTTTTTTTTTGGGTAGTGTAAATTACTTATCTTTCTACCACCATGTAAAGTGGAACAATTTTTTTTGCTAACAAACTTTTACATAACAAATCAAAATATATTTTAATGATAAAAAGAACTCCAATTCGACTTTACAGAAAGCAGTCCACCAAAGTGTTATTTTCGATTTTTTAGGCATGTCGTGGACCTCAGGAGGAAGAGAGAGATGTCCATATATGCTAAAGCTGCAGTAGTGCTCTCTCTCAATGATACTGTCTTTCGATTAATCATGATTTCCTCTTTTCAAATCTTCCATCGAAGCTCGACTCTTGAACTAAGGGTGGATTTGGCTTTAAAAGTTAAATACTTTTCCCGTTTCAAATTGGATGTCAATTTTTTATATTCATGTCAATTTCAATTCTTTATATCTTTCAATATAGATCTTAAAAAATATGCAATATGAATTTTGTTTGATAGTTCTCGATTAGTTATATTATACAAAGTTTTCAAACTCGTGAAAAATATTATAGATTGAAAGATATAAGTGATGAAAAATGACACGAATTTCAAAAATTGTCATCCTTTTAGGGACGAAAGGAGTAGTAACTTAATTATTTTGTCTTTCTTTAAAAAAAATCGCATTTGTTAGTTTTGCGTCAAACTTTTGTAATTTATTGATTCATCTCGGCGAAAGGAATTGGAAAAGTATAAAATTTCGATTTAAACTCATAATTTTTATATAAAAAAGACAAAAATAAGTATTAAAATAAGTTGTCATTTTTGATTTATTTTTGTCTTTATTCAAAAAATTATGAGTTTCGATCATAATTTTTTATTTTTTCGATTCCTCTTGTTGAAACAAATCAATAAGTCACAAAAGTTTGACGTAAAACAAACAAATGCAAAAAAAAAAAATTGAATAGAGACAAAAAAAATACTCCCTCCGTCCCAAATTTTTGGTCCTCTACGATTTTACGTGCAATGTTCAATGACTTATATCTTTCAATGTATATTGTTAAAATATGCAATATGGATCTTGTTTATAGATTTCAATTATTTCTATAAAATAATATTTTCAAAAACATAAAAAATAATATACATTGAGAGATATAGACAATTGAAAATTGCACGTAAAACCGTATAGGACCAAGAATTTGGGACAGAGGGAGTAAGTCACTTGACTTTTTAATCCAACCCCATCCTTAACTGAATCGAAACCTGTAGTGAAAGGGTGCACTACAAAGCTGTAGGGCATATTCAAGCTGTTCAAAAGTGTTTTTAAGGGTTCGATTTAAAAAAAATTATTCTATGGAAGACAGGAAAAGTGAAAAAAAATTATTTTAAATCTGGACCGTTGATTGCTAAGATGAGCGGTACTTAGCGTGGCGTGTTGCACAACAAACCTTGCTGTGCAGAGGTGCAGGATCCCCGGAAATAACTAGCACTTGTGTGAAACTCAAAGAAGTAAAGTCATTAGCAGTCATTATCCTTTTCTATGACTTCATAATTCTCGTAGCTTTTTTTCGAACCGGGGGAATGTGCTACGCAGCACAACTTGTGCGGCCGCCGGCGCCACCTTGCCGGCATCGGTCCGACGATCGGAGACGTCCACTGGGTAGAGCTCGTTGAGTACTACAAGGGTACAAAAAATCAACCCGATCAAATATCGTTAAGTGCTTCATCAGAATACATATACCTTGAAAAAAAATGAATCCTAATGGATACGAAACACTGGATCAAAACCACTGAATCCATTCTTTTTGAATTATATATGTTCCGATGAGGCACTTAACGATATTTGATTGAGTTGATTTTTGGTACACTTGTAGTACTCGGTACACTTGTAGTACTCGACGAGCTCTACGCAGTGGACGTCTTCGATCGTCAAATTGATGCCGGCAAGGTGGCGCCGGCGGCCGCGCAGCACGCTGCGCAGTACACTCCCCCGGTGCCTTTTTTCCTTCTTGAAGGCAAATAATCTTTATTTTTATTTGTTGTTCGATCATGAAGGCCAACATTAAAAGCAACATCAAGTATTCTTGGGTCCAATTATATTGGTAGTTTGTCCTGAAGAATTTTTATCAGAATCGCTTGGTAGACAGTGCAATTGATCCCTCTGGATCGAGCGTAATCTATAGATTGTGTTGAATTCACTAGCTGCTATTCAATTGTTGGAGCCACCAATCACAGAAAATGACACTCTTAGAGCAAGTGCATCAGAGTAGGTATATGCTGGTTTGTAGGTAAAATAGAGAGTGGAAATGAGAAAACTCACCTGCACCAGATTAGCAATACCCTTCGGTAAACTACATTTGCTACAAAACCTCGGTATATTTACCTAGCAACTGTAGCAGAGGTATTGATTAAACAACTATTGTTTCTCTCTCCTCTATCCTCCTCCATTGTCATTCATCCTCTCTCTCCAATTGAATACTAATATTTTACGGTATTTTAGAAGAATAGAGAGGATTGGTGTGGGATTGAGAGAGATTTGAGTAGGTAAAATGAAAAAAATGAACTGTTGGGTAGTTAAAATACATATTCCTTTGTCTACATGCTCTAACCAGCTTCATGAAGGATTGCAGGTGCATATTGGTGACACTTGAGGCGCGGATGATGAAACAAACAAATGCGTGAATGCTCTAGCGCAAGATCACTCATGTATGTAGCCGATGGCCTATTTATCTGTAAATTCTAATTTTATCTTTCTTAGATGATGATTCAAAAGGGGCAAAGTACCTCTTAAGTAAGATTTAATGCACAACGTTTACCCGAAAAAAAGTACGCGTAAATTGACCAAGAAAACATAAGTTACCAAAAAAATAAAAAGAGAATAACATGATAGGATAACTGATATTTAAATAGCGTTAACTATTTCCTGTAGTTTATTTGGATTGGAAAATGTTTTCCAATAACATGCATGACTAAAAGGTAATTAAAGATTTGGTGATCCAAAGGATAATTATTATTGGTAAAATTTGTTAGATGTTGCCTCAATTATTCATTAGTCGATCTCATGCCAGAAGCTAACCTTATTTTTCTTTTCGTGCCGACAATAACAAGTGTATAAATGTGTAAAAAGTACACAAAATACGTGTTTTTCTTATCTTCTTGTGTGCTTATTGTCAGCTTTGTGGGTTGACAATAGAAAGACCGCTTATAAAATGGACATGACAGTTTAGCTTTAAAATAATTAACAGAAACAAACCGTCCATTATATAAACTCAAAGTTCAATTTTTCATACAACTATCAATGTTTAATCAAATTAATTTTTTTTTGTTGAAATTTACTTTTCTGTGAACTATACAAGATAAATGGTTCAAATTAGTACAATTTTAAATGCACAGTGGGCCCAACTCTACGGTCTCCACTGCCATCGGACTTGCCTTGTGTTTAAAATTGTTGAACAAAAGTAAACTTCACTTTGCCAAGTATATAGTCCCTCTACCATTGACACAAACGGCACAGAAAATTGATCCCGCAGTTTAAGAAAGATAGTGATTAGTGCTTTATCGAGAGTTTTATTTGTAGGCTCGGTCGAGCCGAGCTTTGTATTATTTGAGCGATCGACTCCATGTTTAAACAAGTCGAGCCGGTTCTATTCATAAACGAATGCCGAAAACTTAAACTCAAACTCAACTCGATTACTAAATGAGTTGACACGAGCAAGCTGCTCAACCCTAGCTGTTCAATGACATTTACTAATTAATATTCTTTAAGGAAAGTGGTACAGACGATCCTATTTGAGTGTGTAGTGTAGAGTTTTTTGTAATTTTCAAAGAGTAATTTATAGTAATAGTAAATGCCTTGTTTCTTTCAACTGGTCTCATTCTTCAAGTTTGTTGTTTTGCACACTAGTATATGTTTCCCTTTCATCCTGTTGGCTGTTAGTTCCTTGGATGTTTGTGTCAGATTCTCATTCTCATCGACTCATCGATCAATCAATATTTATATTATAAAAAAGAGCGATTTCTATTAAAAATGTCTAGGCATATAAGGGAGAGCAATTTTACAATCGTTAGATTACTTTCTGTTAAATTTTTGGCCATCAGATCATTTCTTATAATAAATCTATTCCTATTTATCTTCACTTTTAGGGCAATGTATCTCTATATAAATGTTGTTTATTATCATAAAAAAATAGAAAAAAAATCTCAAAATGGTAACTGACACTTTGTGTAGATTATATTTATTGCATAAATCAATCATGTAGAACTTATAATTTATTTGTAGTATAAAAGTTTTTAGTATTGCGGGTCCCATTGTGCATTTTTTTTTGCAGTAATCTGAATCATTTATTTTATAGGGCCCTGCAGAAAGGTACATTTGGGGGTGTGAATTCTTGCAAACGGGTGTGAATGATGGGGGTGTGAATTCTTCGAAGAAGTACGAATTGTGAAAATGAAAAAAGTGACAAGGACCCACACAGAGTGGTGTTATAAACCACTTGAGGTGGATAGAATTTAAACTCATAAATTACATTTATATACTGAACATTTTTAGAGCAGCTTTTTGGGGAAAATGGGCCCAAGGTTCACATTACCCATTGCCATGCCCAAGCTCTTTTAGGGAGAGGTTTTTTTTCCCCCTAATTGATTATATTATTTTTTAAATACAATATAGTATTTTTTATGTTTAGTAAATTTTGTTAGCATTTTTGGCCAAATTGTTTTAAATCAATATTTGTCTTGATGAGAGGAACCAAAAAGTATAAAAGTACGGGCCAAACTTAAAAAAGAAATCCCCAAAAAAAAAACAAAGAACAAAAAGACCGTAAAATACCTTTTTAGCTTCTTTAAGGGCCGGGGGTGTTTCCCGTAGCAATAAGTTTTGAGAAAGAACTTGTTGTTGACAAGTCGTCAGTTGTTTCCATTGACCAATAAGTTGTTTTCAAATGTCAAGTTCTTTTCACTTAGCAGTATAAACAATAAGCTAAAATGTCATAATTTGTTGCCCAAATTTGTTAGTGGAAACATGGCCTTAGTCTTCTGTGATCTTTTTTTATGTTATTGCTTGGCATAAATTTTACTCCCTTCGTCCCAATTTAATTGTTCTTTTTGGGAGTTCGTGTCACTTTTTAATTAATTATTTTGTAATGTTTTATGTGATTTCAAAAATATTGTATTATAGAACTAATCAAGTTTTATCAAACAAGATCCATATTCGATATGAAATTCATTACGGATTTAAAGATATAACTCATTTTTTAGCTGGTTAGAATAAAACGATGAACAATTAAATTGGGACGGAAGGAGTACATTTTTTTTAATTTCTCCTCAAACGATTAAATCCACAACGTTCAATGAAAAAGTAACAAAAAAAATTAAAGGACAAATAAAGTACTGGTACTCAAAGTGTAGGTAAAGCGCAGCAATAAAGGGGCCAACAACTTTATTGACGCCATATCCGAGCAATTTTAACGAGCCAACAGACAACAATCAGTGGCGGAATCAGGATTTTAGTTTGGGGCTTATTTAATAGACATATTTTTTTATCATAATATATATTTATTATATTCTAAGTTTTTTTTTTCTTTTCAATACCTTACATTTGTATATTGAAATGATTCTAACATAATGCAGTTAAAATATATAAATCATTTTTTTTTCTTTAGGCTACTTCAACTGTCACGTGTTTATTTTTTACTTAAGAAATAAATTGAGAAATGAGAATGTAAAATAACCGATTTTTTTATCAAATTAAATCAAAATTATTATTATTATAAGTAGTTATACACGAATAATTATCAATAATATTTAAAATTAAGTATATAAATAATAAAAATTTTAAAACTCAAAAGCTCTGGGAGTCAAGGCTGGGGCCTAACATAGCTCCGCCCTGCCAACAACCACCGCAGAACATGCAGTGAGTGAGCCGCAAACCAAAATCGAATTTTGGTCTCTCCTTAACTTCTGATAGAAGACAATATCATATGTTTGACATTTCACCTACGGACAACATAGAACAATTAATGGAGGACATATATTACGGCCCACGGGGAAGTCTACCGGGGACCCTGTTGTCCCACATGGGTGTTGTCCCTATTTGGATCGTCCAATTTCGATAATAAATGACTCGAATTTCATCTCGATAATGAACGGTAGACGACTGAAATGAAATCTGAGCTGTCCATTGTTAAAATGGACGATTTGGATGGGGACAACACCCAACAGGGGTCCTCGAGTTCAGGCTAAGGTATCGTCAGATACCATATCCCCGTGATTTTCACCATGAGAAGGCATACCATTAATCAAAGGAATGCGTTACAAAAAATCACGAATAACGTGACAATAACCACAAAAATGGCGTAACAAAATAATATCATTAGTGGCATAATGTTTTCAAAATCACCTTTTTTATGATATCCCTCATCGTAAGATTCACTACAAAATAGTATAACACTTGTTGTGTAAAAGCATAACCATTCTTTAGAATCGGATGTCTGGGTCAACTTGCGCATACCTCAACACATTCCGAGGTCCTGAAGATAACGATCGGGCATAACTCCCCATTATCCCAAGATTTGGGATATATGGTTATGTTTGAGTCATACCATGAGAGGGGATACCATAGATTTTTTCCATTACTATATGCTGAAAGTCAGAAAGTGTGTTGTTATTTGAAATTTCTTGAGCTAATAATCAATCTCCGGGAGTTGGGTCTCCTTGTTTTCCTAATTAACAAGAGAAAGTCTTCAATACACATCATTTTAAGGTGTATATCATGTGCACCTATTGTGTGGTTCATATTATGCCACCTCATAAAAAATTACTTGTAGGACCGGTCATTCATATCTCGTACACCATGATGGTCTATGTAGGCATGTAAAATTTTCAGTCAATCACAAGTTGCCACGTGTTGCAGGACCTAATAAATAGGGCATGGGAAATGATCAATCAAATGGTGTCAAGTGTCTTTAGGTCAAAAGGTCAAAGTGACATAAATGGGCCAATCAAATGGTGACACAGTTATTATTTTTGTTAAGCTCGGCCAATCAAATTAAGTCACTTGGTAAAAATAATAATTGTGTTTTTCTTCACAAATAATTGCCTTTCTTAAAATAAAAGAAAGAAGGATAATTATTGAATTATAATTATTTCTTTTGCATCAAATAAAGAAATAATTAAGAATATAAATATGAAGGAAGTAGAGATTGGTCATGACTCTCCATCCTACATCTCTATAAATAGAGGTGCTCCCCTCATATTTTCCATCTGCACATTGAAGCACACAAGCACCAGAGCTCTAAAGATAAAAGCTCCAAAGCTCTAAAGATAAAAGCCCTCAAGCCCTTCAGAATTCTTCAAGTCTCCATCCAAAAAGAAGTTATTCGAATCGAAGCTTCAAAACTCGAAGAACATTCAACCCAAGTCATCAACTTCGAAGAATCAGAAGACTTTGTTTTCTTTGATTAGAAAATACGTCAGAGATTGTGAACCCTAATTTTCTCAATCAATAAAATTGACTTTGTTCAACATTTTTTCGTCTTTTTCGCAGACTCGAAATTTGTGTTCAACTGTCTAATAAGCAGAAAAAAAGGAATTGGGGATGGTGCTGTGCGCAGCACCTTGCTGCACACCTTCGAGCCGTCAGATAGTGCATTCGACGGCTCGGATTTCATCTCGACAATGAATGGCTCTCGATCGTTGGTTGCCTAGATGAGATCCGAGCCGTCAGATTCACAATCCGACGGTTCAAAGGTGCGCAGCATGGTGCAGTGCACCACACAGCACAACACAACACCAACCCAAAGTGTGAAAAGAAGAAGCAGCAAATCTCATGTCTTTGATTTCCTAGCTGGAAGAATCCACATATTTAAATTTCGATTGTAACGTTGAGTCATCCAACTCCCTTCCTTTTTTTTGTTCTATATATATATATTTCTAAGAGAATAAATTATATATACCAATGAACCGATTTTTTTTCCCCATATGTCGAATTACATTTTGAATAATGGTCGAACAGCTTTCATCTCGTGTCCCTTTTGATACAGTAGTTTGAATCGTTCATGTTTGATAAGTCCTTGTCGGGCACATCACCCAACACACTAATTTCCAAACAAACCGATTGCATTTGCCAAATGAACATTAAATGCCAATGAACTGATCACATGTGCATTACAAAAGTAGAGAAGTGTGATTTTTACAATACTCATTTTTCTTTCAGGGTGATTATAATTTTTGGTAATTGAAAATTGACGGGTGATTTCAAAACCTAACAGATGAACGATTTAAATTAGCTCAAGTTAGGCCACAAGATCGAAGAACACTGGATAAGACCAATTATCAAATGTGACCTGAGAGAAGCCTTGTTGACATATTGTAAAAGAAGATTGCTCTTTGATTGCCGTGGACTTTTCCTCACAAAAAATTTCCCAGTAATGTTTGTCTATGACTCTGGGCATCCAAGGAAGGGGTCCACCCAACCATGTAGACTTCCCAGTCCTACTCAAACATTATGGGACCCGGAGACCCTGTAGCGAGCAAGTCACTACAGGGGTGTAGTGATCATTCGGACTGTTCGTTCTCCCAATCGATGGTTCAGATTCATTGTTAACTTTTTACCGGTCAAAAGTATACTCTTACCGGTAAGAGTTAACAAACATATCTGAACCATTGATTGTCGAGATAAACGACTCGAACTGCGCATTACAAGGTTGCTCACTACAAGTTCCTGAGTTGTAAGCATTCCACAAACTTTATTCCGTGCTTTACTCCACCTGGCACTTTTTTATTTTGGTGCTTCGGAAAGTTCTCCACTTGCTACCTCTCCTATGCATCAGGTCACTTGCGCCTATTTCTATTTGTAACTCAGTTCTTGTCCAATGTCGAAAGCAAAATCGCGCAGACGTCTCTTACTGATGAGAGATTTTTATGCAATGCTGCGGGGGTGAATCGTACAAAAGAATAGAGGTGCAGAAACATTTTCGGCACCAATGATTTGAGCTCCTTACTATAAGTAAGGAGACTTAGGATTTGAATCTCGCCAGGTGCGAAGAATGTGTTTTGAGGGTTGATTATTCCTTATACCGTGATGGTTTACGCCTCACATTTTATTCCCTTTCTCCTTAAATATAGGCTACTGTAAAATTTCCTAACGCGTGACGCTTCTGTGTTTTTGCTCTTCTAGCAAAAGTTGTTCAAAAACATACAGTAAAAAGCAAAAATTTCGCTCACCAAAGAATGGGATTGATTTTCTTTTTGAAAGGGATTGATTTTCTTTGGTCAGACATGCACTGTCGAGTGGACCGAGTATCGATCAATTGAAATTGGTTTGCCAAGACTTATTTATTTATTTATTTATTTTATTTTTTAAGCCTTTTTCTTGACTTTTTTTTTTTCTAATCTTTCTTTTCTTCGTTATGTTTAAGAAAGAACCGCGTACTGAGCATATAGTATCTGCCAGTACTCATTTTAGCTTTTTCACAAATTCACTTACAAGGCACAACAAGAGCAAAAAAGTACACCCTTTGCCTCAATTTATTTGTGCATTACAGGGAATCAAACTATGTTTTGAACCTAGATGATCTTTGGGGGCTAATTGCGTTTTTCTACAACTTGCATTATTGCCGAACTTGTTTTCGATCTGTTTCGTAACTTGTGTTGGAGACCTTAATGCTTATGTCAAGATGATATACGCTAATTAGTTCTTTTAACATTTCGCTATGAAGTGTATATCTACCAAAGGTAGATTGTTTTCCTTAGATTTGTCGACTTTTGTCATTGGGATGAATTATCGTATTAGTGCCGTTTGGCTTGTGATAATAAATCATTTCTTTTGTTTAAAAAAAAACTTATTACATTTATACTCTTACTGTTCTTCTTTTTTTCTAGAATTCATTTTATGTTTGAAATGAAAATTTATTGGTATAAAGAAGCTATTGCATCAGAACTTCAGGGACTACAAAAATGGCCCAACTATTGTGGGCTTTTCCAAGCCTGGTCTAAGGCCATGTAGTTGCGAACATGGAGCCTTGTAGGCTGAACTTATACACACGTAAAATGGAAGCCATGAAAGCAAGTGATTAAATGGGAATTATGAAATCAGAGTGTCGTTGGGCTTTTATTAATAATCTTACTTGTTGAGAAAAAAGAAAAAGAAAAAAAGAGAGGAACCATAGAACGTTTGGAATTTCTATGCACTTATAATAAGTTAGGGCAATTTAGAGATTTTTTGTGGGGTCAAAATAGCTAAATTATACCTATTCCTATGAAAAATTGGGGTCAAATTAGTAAAAATAGGATAAAAATTAGGGAAATTTATATAAATAGTCCTCCTAGTTTCATCCGAGTCTCATTTTCGTCCTGCAAGTATCAATTACAACGACCTTCAAATTTGGTTTTCGTACCAAATTGGTCCAATTGATAACTTCTGTCAGCCGATTTGCTTCACTGTAGATATGTTTGATGACAATTAACCACATCAAGCTCACACATCAGAGACACCTGCAATGAAGCAATATGTTCCCAAGTGGGTGATTCACTGCATTAGTGTCCTTAATGAGTTGAATGAAGCCCAAGGCATCAACTTCCACTGATCCAGATAGTGCAAATTACTTTCCTTATATAGCTAAAGTTAAACCATCTCTCAGGGCCCAGATTTCTGCCATGAGACTGGAATATTCGATCTGCTACCACGTTGCGATGAAAACCACCCACCCAATGGCCACAGTGGTCGTGAAGAAGCCCTCCCGTGGAGGCAGCACCTGCATGTTGAGTTAAAAGCTTCATCCGTATTTAATTTGACACGGTTAGAGTTTGGAGCAACCCCCAGCCAACAAGGATGTCTCTCTTAGGGACCGGGCGAATTCTTGTGTCGATCGAGCCATAAAAAACCATTCCAAAGATGATCCATCTTATGGGTAAATCAGTTTACCACAATATGATCGATCTATACGTTTCTAGGCAAAATTTTGCTAACCACTACAGCATAAAAAATTCTTCAATTATTTTGAATGAAGAAAACTACATTATATTTGCTTCTATTTTTTATAAAAACCACCTCCAAAACTTTTGACTACTTCGTCATTCATATTTTTAATTTTATCTTTCAAATGTGTCTAGTCCGGATATACTAAAAAAATTTACTCCAATGTTAAAAGTGTTAAAAACTTTTTTCGACTAAAGACGAAGCACAAGTTATACTATAGAAGTTATTGCGGCCATTTGCACATACGTCACTTGCATGCTTATTCTTGAGTCCTTGACTCATTTCGCTGATTTTCCTAATCCCATCAACCTAGCGATTTTGTATGTACAAAGATGATCTATATAATATGGAGTAGCGGTTTTTGAATTCTCTATATTTTAAACCATCGGATTTGTATATATTTTTTCTATAGCTGAGATTTACGGGTAGTAAAATTAGAAATATACTTGGAAAGAATAAATATTTGGAAGAATGATGAAAGAAAAACTAAAATTAATGTTTTCTAATCTTATTCTGATTCCTTATTTTCGAATTTTCCTTACTTTCCTAACAGTTATCAGTCAAAAACGATTACTGTGATCTAGGGCTGTCTCTCTCTCCCTCACACGTTAATTTCAAAACAAATTCCAATTTTGAATCCAAAACTGTTTTCTCTCTCACACATACGTTTAGCACGCTCTCTCTCTCTCTCTCTCTCTCTCTCTCTCTCTCTCTCTCTCTCTATATATATATATATATATATATCAATATATGTGGGCACTGTCATTTTTTAAATGTATTCAGATTGCTAAATATTTAGTTGGTTGAGTGATTGAAGGGAAAAAATTGATTAATTATATATTTGGTTATTTGATTCATTGCAATATGGTGGTGGCAACAAATGTATTGATTTTGTTGCATCTTGATTCTAAGTCATAATTTCATCTTCGCCTTCATTGAGTTGAAAGCCAACGAAAATATACATGTGGCTGTGTTTTCGCATTGGAATTAATTTTCTTATTTAACTTAATTTTTTATAGTACATAACGCAAGAGTGTAAGGTCCATCCAGTGCGATGGTTTAGGCTCATTCTCCTCCTTTCTATAAAGTGCTCACACTTTTTGCACATATTACACAATTATTGTGTGAGTTTATTTACTCATAACAACTGTACATTAATTTCTCTGTGATTTTTCAAAAAAAAAGAAGAAGAGAAGAATACCAAAACTTTTCAAATTCTGTGCTAATTTAAAAAAAAATATATATAGGGGAGCCTTTCGAGAACACAAAAAAGATTCTTCATCTCAACCATGAAGCTAATGGCTGAGATTAGAAGTTCACAAAGAATTACTATTAGCCGCAAAGAATTACTCCTAGTTACAAAGAATTACTTTTGGCCGCGATGAATATTTACTCTTGGCCGCAAAGAATTACTTGTGGTCAAGAATTACTTCTAGCCGCGTCAAATTGCACTTGACCGCATCGAATTGCACTTGGCCGCATCGAATTACTTGTGGCCGCATCGAATTGCATTTGGCATCGAATTACTCTTGGCCGCATCGAATTGCACTTGGCCGCTACGAATTGCATTTGGCCGAATTTGAATTGCACTTGGCCTCATCGATTTTCTCTTGGCCCCTACGATTTACTCTTGGCCGCATCGAATTGCTCTTGGCCGCATCAAATTGCACTCGACCACATTGAATTGCACTTGGCCGCATTGAATTACTTTATGGTCTCGCGATTCTTTGCGGCCAAGTGTAATTCGATGCGGCCAAGAGCAATTCTTTACGGCCAAGAGTAATTCGTAGCGGTCATGAGTAATTCTTCGCGGCCAAGAGTAATTCTTCACGGCCAGGAGTAATATTATGCGGCCATGAGTAATTCTTCGTGGCCGGGAGTAATTCTTTGCGGCCAATAGTAATTCTTCGCGTCAGATTCTTTTTCTTTTTAACTAATAAGTAAGATAACAAAATTGTTGTTCAATACAATTTGAGCTATTGGTTTAGATGATTTGGAGTTTCATGATCTGTCTGGGATTGAAGATTGCAGGTTTTTTGTTGGAGCCTTTAAGGTAGACAGAGTTTCATACTCTACTCCTTACTTGGTTATATCTAATCTTGGAACTATTTTGTTTTTCTATTTTTCTAGGTCAGGTAAGAAAACAAGTGCGATAGGGGTGTCACTTTTGAGTGAGTGGACGTTCAAAAAATTGAATTCGAGTTGGAATCTAGTATAATTATACATTCTTAATATCTCTGATGCTATCCCTGAATACAACTAACGAAATTAAATAGATTTGGTAACATTTGTTGTGTTAGACTATTTTATAAACTTGGTTAGATGAACCATTTTTGAAGCTTATTCTTAAAATGAAAATTTCCGAGAAGTAGAATTTGTTGGGAGAAGAATTTTTTTTCTAATTCACGGTTGTTTGTAAATGCTTCTCTCGCATGAGGTGAGACCATACGCATATTCGGGACTCAACTCATATGAGATGACATTAAAAAGAACCTTTGTATCCACAAAAAAAACCTTCGAAAAAGTGAAATTTGATACTTCATTAAAACTATGTTTAGAAAGCACAATTATTAGTATATAATAATGCAGGATATCTTGGATTAACTTTGTAAACATTTCTGCTTCAAATTATGTCCCTTCAGTCCTCAACAGTCTTTGGGCGTTCTGTTGGAAGCCCATGGGTGTCCCAAGCAATGGCAAAGCTACCGTGAATGAAAAGGTTGGTAGGCCTGAAACTTTGGGGTTTGCTCTTTCTTAAGGTCTTATGTTTGAAACTCTTCTTGTGCTATCAACTCTGTTGGAGTCAGTCCATATAGAGCGAGTTTTCTTTTGGCTTTAATTAGGTCGACCCTGCAAGTGGACAGTAATACTGGTCTCCTATGATTAATCGAGGTTGACCCTGCAAGTGGCAAAACTACCGTGAGATCTCATGAATGAACCCCGAGAGGTTGGTCGGCCTGGGACTTTGGGATTTGCTCATTCTTAAGGATTCATGTGCTATCAATTCCTTTGAAAGCCAGTCTATATAGAGCTTTGTTTTGGTTTTAATTGGAACACCGCAAGTGGATAGTAATACTAGTCTCTTATGGTTAGTCGAGATGCGTGGAAGGTGCAAGTTGATTGGGACACATGAGTAAATCATACTAAAAAAGAAGATCACATGAATCATGATTAATGGCATGTCGACATATTGAACAAGAAGTTCAATGGAATAGACGTACGGACCGTTTAATCCCACTATGATTCGCAAGATGTCCTCATAGTGTCCTCATCTATTACAGTATTTCTGTACCAGTACACATCTGGCATTTGGATTTAATTCCAACACTGCCCCCAAGATATCACTCCCTACGTATTCTTTTGGTATAACCTCGTCTAATCCCGGCCTCCAAAGTTACCGATTGGACAAACCGGCACAAAAGTTTAAAATATATAACACCTTCACGAGATTCGACCATACAATCTATTGAGGGCAAGCTTTTGATTGGTGTCTCATGTCCACTGTCCGTTTCACATAAGTTTAATCTTCATACTTGCAATACTTCCATTTACCCTTGCTTCTCCATTTTTTTTTTTCCAGACGCATGCAATTCAAGTTACTTGTCCATGAAAAATAAAAGAAACCCTAACTCGGTTTGAATTTCCAAATATTACCTATGAAAAGTTCTTATTAGTCGTTGGCAAGTACAGCAACGGTTCTTCAAATTGTAGTATTCTTTTTCAACTTTGCAAAGAGTGGAGCCAAGGGTACTTTAGGAACTACATGTTTATGCTATTCTAGCCTTAGTTGTATAAATACAAGAAGTTAATATTGTCAAAGCTTTGGTGAACCAGCAAGGCCAAAAGAAGAAGAAGAAGAAGAAGAAGAAGAAATGCCAATATTTGAAGATGCAATTCAAATACTGGTAAGTGTAATCCTGAGAAAGAGCATAAGCATATTTTGCGAAGTTGCATATTTGTTGCTGGGCATAGTTTCGATATCGAATCAGATGATCCGGTTTTCGAGCTTGTTTATCCGTCGTCCTAACGTGGTTTATTCCGGCCAGTACTCGTCCATGTCGTCGATTTTTGCTCGCCGTGACCGGTAGTTCTGTACAATATTGGTGTTGAGATCAAGATTTCTGTTGGTAACTTTCGCTTTATAAATTTTGTATTGTTTGGGATGATTGAACAATGAGTGAATAACTGTTGACTCTTGTGCTTCAGCTACTTGTAATATTGTTTCATCTTCAGACATTAGCCAGTTCGGTTGGGGATTTTGGTTTTAAACTTTTCTCTTTACGCACGGTCTCTAATAAATTTTTTCTCAATTATTACTCTAATTTCTCTCTCTATCTCTCTCCACTCGTTACCCAAAATCCAAAACCAAAATCCTAAAACGAACAAGCTCGATTCTTTAGTGATAGGAAAGATTTTTTGAATTTGCTCAGATTCTTACAACCCTGTGTCAGGAGTGGTAAAAGAGCGAACATTAGATAGTACTTTGAACATTTAATGAAATTCAAAGTACATTTAATCGAATCGATCTCCAATGAGTTCTACTCGAGCGGATCTCGAGTACATTGAGCCGAGGAGTAGTTCGTTTAAACTTAGTTTGAAAACTTAATGAACTTCAGAAAAGTGTTCAAGCTAGGAAGGATTAATTTATGTAGCAAACCGATCTCGAACGAGAACGAGCAAACACAAGTTTGAACACGTACAGCTTGGGTCGTTTATTAGTTCCTCCAATTTTTCAGTTGTGTCATATCTTGAAAATAGGAAAGTCCAGATTTTGCTTTTGTTGGAATACTCCTCTGTTACTATGATAACAATAGATTAATCTCCCAGTCATTTCAAATGAGTGCAAGTCCAAATGGTTTTACAACAGGAAAGCAAAACATTTTTAGGTCACAAGGAAGTTCATTTGAGCAGGACCAGATGTTTCTAAAACCAGACACTCTGTTTGGGAGTAAAATTAAGACGGTATAATGGACACGCATTCGTTATGTAACACTACAGCAACTTGAGAAGGAGGAACCGAAAGGGTGGAAAGACAACGAGGTGTTGACTTCCTTATGATAGGAATTAGGATACCAGTACAACTTACAGACACATTTAACATTTCATGCAATTACATATCCAAATCGGTCGTATAACATGAATCCAAGAGAGTTCGATGCTTTAACTTCATGGGTAGCTTCACATCTTTGACATTGTGTGGTCCATAACGTCGACAAGGAAATCTGCAAGCGAGGGAATTGATCATACAGAAATTATGAGAACCCAAGTTTGTAACAGATTCAAATGTGGGGGAAGGCACAATAAAGCCATAGTCGTTTCGAGAGGCGTAAGAACTAACCTGCATCTTCCTTGGTAAAGCAGAGTGGAGGTGTAATGCGGAAAACATTTCCAAAAAATCCACCTTTGCCAATCAACACTCCCATTTCTGTAATACAATGGAGGTAACATTATTAGGTAAGAATGGTTGAATAAGATTAACAAAAAGAAGGATTTGACAAAAAGTTTACCTTTCATCTGGTCCATCACGTGCAGTGTTTCGACTTTTGCAGGAGTTTTCAGCTGGCGATCAGTGACAAGTTCAACTCCAAGCATCAATCCTCTTCCCCTTACATCACCAATAACTAGAGATACCAAATACAATAGCAACAGATGAAGTGCATTGATTAGGAAATATTGGATAAGTAGGAGTAAAACTGAGTATATGGTGGCTCAAGTGGAGGAGCGCTACTGATGTACTATGTGAGACAAGAGGGTACCCACAAAATTGAAGGGAAAATTCTATGGAATTGCCATAAGACCAGCGATACTTTACGGGACAGAATGTTGACCTTTTAAGAAACAACAGGTGAGCAAGAAGAGTGTAACGGAAACAAGAATGTTGAGGTGGATGTGTAAGTGTAGCATCTATAGAGGAGAAGTTGAGGAAAAATAGGCTAAGATAGTTTGAACATGTCTACTGTAGACCAGGAGATGCAGTAGTTAAGAGAGCGGATATGATAGCTTTGGGTAGCAATGCTACGGGGAGGGGTAGACCTAAATTGACTTTAGATGCTGTTGTGCGCAAAGATATGAGAATAATGGGTTTGTGTGAACAAGTGGCCATTGACAAAGCTCATCGGAGGAAAATGATTCACGTAGCCGACCCCAAGTGATTGGGACATAAGGCTTGGTTTGATTTGGTATCTAGATTCATGATATACATTTTTGAAAGCTCACAAAAATTCACGATGCCAAAACTTCTGGTAGACTGGCACAAAAGGATGAGCGTAATATTGTTATGCAAGGGAAGGGAAAGAAACCTTACTTTCATGTTTATCCTTGAGAGAATTGAGGCGCTCTTTCAGGTAGGATCCAACAACATGAGCATTCTCTTGAAGGTTCTCTTTCTCAATTACTTTGAGAACAGCGTGTCCTGCAGCAGTACACACAGGGTTTCCTCCAAATGTGTTGAAATAGGATCGACGCGTCAAGACTTCTGCAATTTCAGGAGTGGTTACCACGGCACCAAGAGGTATGCCATTGCCAATGCCCTATATGTTTCACAGCATCAAATCTAGTCAAGACAATAACAAAAATCCAAAATCTGAAGGCTGGTGAAGCGAGATTTCACAAAGCCCCACCTTAATCCGAATATGCCAATGAGCAGATCACCTTAGGTCAATTCTCTAGCTATGTTTACATAGCAAAAAACAAATTGAGGGAGTAGGTCCTCTTCTGTCAGTACAACACAGGGATGTGCCCTCTTTTTTGCTCTAAATTTTTTTATGGAACTTTTTGCACTAAATTGAAAAAGAAATGGAGAGTCTATGAATCTTCTTTACTGATTGGATTACCGTAATTGCTATTTTGCAGTGTCAAGTCATCTTACTCTCAGAAACTTGCATAAAGAAAAAGTAAAGAAGTCCTTCCAAAATTTGACTTTGGTAGCAAAAGATGTCCAGATGGTATAGAAAGAGTCTAAAACCATGTCAAGAGCCTGAGAAACTGACTTATCTTTGCAGACATTCGCATGTAATGACGTAATATGCGATACACATCCGTCCATAGCCAAGAAGGTACAAATAATGCGGCCATGAAGTTATCAACAGTGTCACATGCAGTGTCTTCCTATCTTCCACTCAATGCAAACAGGTCCATCGGTAAACCAAAAAAACACCAAACTCTGCACTATGTTACAATTAATAGGGGTTGGCTACATGAATCCCTAAAACCAAGATTATTGGACGAATGAATGAACTTGTAGCCCGGTGTCAAAAGTGAAAAAGGAAAGGACTGAGGGTGGACAAATAGGCTAGTGACACACTCATTGCTCTTGGGCATAATTATCTTGTTTTTTGGTTGGGTACGGAAATGGATTTAGAGTCTTATTTCTGTAAAAAAACTGAAGGTCGGATGATAGAAGGTTGGATTTAGCTTCTTAGAGCAGATTTCAAAGTATTAATAACAGGGTACATCATTCTTATGGATATGGGGACATCGTTTAGTGAATCTGCAGAAAGTTTACCTTTGCCATTGTCACTATGTCAGGCACAACGCCCTGGGACTCAAATCCCCAGAAATGGCTCCCTGTGCGAGCAAAGCCACACTGGACCTCATCAGCAATACAAAGGCCCCCTGCTTTCTTGATACTGCTGTAGACAGCAGGCAAGTAACCCGGGGCTAATTCGACAATCCCACCCACTCCCTGCCGTGTTAGGAGCAACTCAAATTAAACAGAGCATCTAAAAGGTTGTATTCACTGGAATAGCTACAAGAAACTACAGAAATTCACGTAAATGATGCTTACCTGAATGGATTCAGACATGAATCCAGCAACGTGCCCTGAAGTTCCATAAGTAATGAGTTCTTCGACATCTTTTGCATACATTTTGCCATCTGAACCAAATACACCTCTATACGGGTCTGGGTTAAGGGCATGGTGAACTCCACTCTGTTTGCCAAACCAAAAGGAAATATAGCAATTAGGAAACTTGGTTAACTTCAAAATTTTGTCAGTATGTAGATGCTAATTTATGATTACTAGGCTCCACAAAAATGAAATGTAGATAAAATAACCAAATGAAAGATGCAAGCCAGATATCGTTGAGGAGCAGTTTTCTTGAGAGAAATGTTCTCTGGAGCTGTTAGCATCTTATGTCATCGAGGGCCCATTTCTTTGACCGGGTATGAGCATCGGACTAGACTATATATTTAAGGTGACGATGTATCAGTGTTCGGTTAAAAGATTTATGACCCTGGTTAAACATGCCTCGGATATATATTTCTGCAAAGTGTATCATGAGAGGTGTGAGGCTACTAATCAGATCATTGTCAACCGAGGGGATTGCATATCCTGTAGAATTATTATTTATCCTTTTACTAATAGTCCTGTCAAACAAACGGGTATTAAAAGGTATAAAGTTCAGCATTGACCCTCCATTCTAGCCAAGGATCTCGCTACATTCAAGTATTATCTTCCACAAACTGAAAAGCTGACGTACAACAATATTGCACCTTCAGCTCTTTTAATCTGTTAACATACTATAACATGCAAAATGGTGAATCCCCTCCCTGAAAAATGTTTAAAGATAGTTAAGGGTAACGTATAGGAGTATTCTTCCAAAACCACTGTGACAGATAACTGGGTTTTGCTGTGGTCCAGTTGTGGTCAAGATCAAGTCCTGCACAGAAGTGGTTTCCTACTCCTGCAATGCACTCATAACAATGCAGTCACTCTCATACTATACTATATAAGACTCATCAAATTTGTCCTTTTCCTTATACCCACACATGGTGACATGGGCATCTGTCGTATCCTTACTATAGTAGATGGCTAGATGCAGCCCTCCTAACGTCTCAAGTTCGAAACCTCTTAGGTACTATCAAATCTTTTGGGGCTAGTTGCTTTGGATTTAAGTGGGGCCCCCGCTAGTGGACGGTGGGTTGTCCCCATGATTAGTCGAGGTGCGCATAAGTTGACCCAAACACGTGATTATAAAAAAAAAAGGAGTAGGTGGAGGCAGTTTCTTTCATCAATACTAATCATTATTATCACTATGGTGGGTTTGGAGGAACCGACGTTGCTCTACAAGGACAGGTCATTTCGTCGCATTATCAAAACCAATCAGGATATACTTAAGCTTCTAATACTCCAAAGCGACTTTATAATTTACAAACCAGTAGACATTAAAATAATGTATCCTTCAGGCTTCTAGTCTCATCCCTTCCCTTCTATGTTTCTCCTATAAACCTCTGTTGTGGACTACCTGGAGCAAGCTCCCCTCCAGTTTCCTTACCTTCCAGTCCCGGACAGTTTGCCCATTTGTGGGCCATTCTGGGTTCACAAAGATAATTAGAATCGTTCATCTCATAAAACATGCTGATAAGATTGTTAACACCAAAAAATAAAATTGTTCAGACATCAATAGGTATTTTTGTTCACACCATTTTTTCTCGAACAAAATTATCTACTTCACATATCTATATGTCTGATCAACCTAATTTTTGGTTGAATGATCTTATCAACACGTTTTACTTGAAATGAACGGTTCTAGATATCTTGGGGACCTATTGTTGGCCCACAAAAGGGTAAATTGGATAGGATGGAACATGAGGTTAAGGAAACTTGAGGGGAGCTTCCTCTGGACTACCAAGCTTCCTGACCCTTGATTCATCTACTTAAATTGGAAGTTTACTTGGACAACTACAATAAGCTAACAGTTTCTTCTACCATATACTTAATTACAAGTTCAATCCAGATACTAATAGTTATCTACTTCCATCAATCTTCTGCAAACAACTTTGACCATAACTTTCTGTCCAAAAATCTGCCAAACAACAGAGGCCATACCTATAATTGTCCCCAATCCCGAATATGACACGGCACAAAAACTTGAATGTGTAAGCTAGCTCCATGCATGAACAACAATAGAAGTGATTATAACACCAACATGAACATACTAAAGGCAACCAAAGGCCATTTGTAATTGGGGAATCCATGTATAACTTGTAGGAATATCATTACCTGCACAATATTGAACTTCCAGTTGGACTGTGCAGTGGCCCCCATGGTCCCAGCCCCGTTCCCGTGGTACGCATTCCTCAGTGATATGATGTCGTGGCACCCAGTGTACAATCGTGCAATCATCATCGCTAGCTCATTCGCCTCGGTCCCACTATTCGTAAAAAACACCACCTGAAGGAAATCCAGAAGTCACACTTAATCATACTCCCCATTGATTCAATCTGAACTGTCCAGTCGTTAGAAATCCCGAAATATACCTTGAGATCACCGGGCAACTTGGACGCAAGTGCCTCGGCGAAATCAGTGATGGCGGGGTTGAGGTACAGAATGGTGGAGTGCTGTAAGCGGTTGGTTTGGTTGACAATTGCCTTGACCACATCGGGGTGGCAGTGTCCGCAGCACACCGTAGCAATCCCACCGAAAGAGTCCAGATACCTACGGCCAGTATCATCGTACAAGTACTGCATCTTTCCATCCACCAAGTTCAGCTGTAATTGGTATCACGATTGAAAACCACTGTTAGATTACAAGAACTGATGTTTAATTCAAAGAATTATGAACAAAAGTAATTTATTTTTAGTTCCAAAAATTGCACGTATTTTCGAAAGGAAATTACACGAACCAATTTGAAAGAGGCTTACCAGAGAAAAGAATGCCAATTACTATTATTTTTTAATGTAAAAAAAGTGAAGGATTTTTAACCCAAAATATAAAGAAATCGAATATCTAGTGATAAAAAGCTGATTTTTTTAGATTCTACAAAAAAAAAAAAAAAAAACGAAAACCAAATTACGAATCCTACGCCAGATACGATTCTAAATTCCGCTAATCAAGGAACAATTCAATCAATTACAATCATCACGTCTCCTAAATCAGAGTACATTATGTGAAAAATCACAATTTGTTTTGGGTAAGTGTGAAATAATCACGATTATTCCTCAAAATACATAAAACGTGAACATTTCGACCTATTGCATGGGTTTATTTCGGTCCCACACAAATGATCCGAAGTTCATTCTATTTGGAATAATTTTGGAACGCGCGTAAAAAAAGAAGAAGTTTATTCGGATATTGATAAGTGCTTGAGCAATTCAATGGTGGCGGTGGGGGTGGAATGAAGAAAGTAAGAAGAGGATTCGATTGGGTGAAGGTGGACTCACGGGGGTGTTGTTGTAGAAGTAGAACATCGAAGGGCTGAGAAACTGTTTGCGCTTCTGCAAGATCTCTGCGGCGGAGGGGCCGTTGTAAGGCGGAGGAGCGTAGTCGAAGGGGGGCATTTTGGGAATCGGGGATTCGATTTCGTGAGCAATGGTCTCTCTATGCACTACCTGAGAGAAGCCGCGACACCGTCGGAGTAATTCTTTTGCCCGGAATTGCCCCTTCATCGTCGCTAATCTCTGCATCGCCATTCTCCGCCTCTGCTCGTGTATATATGTATCTGTGCGTATCTAAGTCGTGATGATTGTTGATATGGGTTTGTCTTTCTTTGCGCCGTCCTCTCTCTCCAAAAATGCAGGATCGTTTGAAGGGAGAGAGAGAGAGATGAGATGGAAAACAGAGGACAGGGGAGGTATTTGTAGGTGGAGAGATTGAATTGAGAGAGAAAGGGGGTAGGAGATACGGTGACGTGTCACATGGGTACGTTTGTTAATTGAGGAAATATATCTTTACGGAGTAATCCGTAAACTTTGTTTATCGATGCTCAATCGTGCGTGTTGAAAAGTGTTTTGTAGATTTAAAAAAAAATTATTCGCATGAATAGTTAAACGATTCTAGCGAATAATTTTTTGAAAATTTGGATCATTGATTGCCCAAACGGACGACTGAAATTGCTCAACTCTGTAAAGACCCGCTTTGCAGTGGCTCCATAAATAAGTTTATCTCTTATTAATTAATGGGTAATTTAATTAAAGGAATTACGCCCCATTCCTCTTTATTCATTTTTTTGTATTTGTTAATTTTATGCCAAAATTATACTATGAATTATCTCGACAGGAGGAATCTGAAATCGGAAAAGTAATTTTTCCTTTTACTTTTACCTAAATTATTTTATGAAATATTCAAGATAAAATTGGGCTTTTTGGATATTTTGTGGATTATTTGTGTAAAATTTATAATTTTTCGATTTATTTCAATGAGACGAACCAATAATTTACAAAAATAACAAACCTAAATTTTTTTAAATAAAAATAAAACTCAAAAAGTCCAAAAAGTTCCAAAAAAAAGCTTAGGAGATCCCGACAATCTTGGGATTGTAATCGTTATAGACGTAGGACTTATTTTGTAAGGAACCGTTCTACCCACACAGATTACTTTTACACATACATTGCACAGATTTTTTGTAGGGCTTACTATGGGGTCCCATAACATGATCCAAGCCGTTTATTAATTTTAAAATATTTTTTAAGGAA
>JAOTQK010000001.1:24714741-24734734 GCA_025642025.1 Rhododendron ferrugineum
TACTATTAAAAGTAATTTAAAGTGTCGAGTTCTTATTCGGACCGCGTGACTAAAATTTCAAAAGTCAGGATTTTACAACACCATTCCCTTACTCTCAAACAACCGACAATTGCAATTAGTTTCTGCTGACTCCTCATTAAAATGAACAAGGAAAGTGCAAGTTTTAAATAAGTTTTTTTTCTTTCCAACTTGGATGTCTTGTTCGATGTAGAACTGTGAAATACCATTTACTACCGGCCTAGTAGTCAAATTGCACCCAATCGTTTGGGCTACTTGCTCTCGGAATTGCTTGCATTTTCCAATTGTATATGCTTGCTGAAATTGGTCCTCAAAACCATAAAGGGACACTTTCTGAATTTGAAAGTTTAAGGAATGGGCGTCTGCCTCTTCTTCTTTTTGCACTTTCTTACGCAAGGCATTCTCATATTGCCCCACAAATTCCTTCAAGGTGGTATTGGAATGGACGTAGCCATCAAAGAAGGCATTCATGCTCCACTTCGTTGGGTTGTTGACATCCCCGCCCAAAAGGTATCCTTAACAAATGCTAGTACCAATCGATGCCTCTCCTTGTACAATCCAGCTAGCCAATCATTACTCTGCAGATTAAATTGTTTGATGAGATCTACCCAATTTCGTTCAAAGTCCACTGGATACAAGGAATCACATACAGCACTCTTGAGGGATGTTTTTATCGCCTTATACTCGTTGCAACTCTTCAACTTATCACGAATTTTTTTCATGATATGCCATAAACACCAACAATGTCGTGCATTTGGGAAGACTTCACTTATCGCATTTTGCATTGCCCTACATTGGTCTGTGATGATGGCATTAGGGTAGGAATCAGACATACAAGAAAGCCAAGTCTTAAACAACCATACAAATGAAGCAGTGTCCTCCCGTAATATCAAACCACATCCAAACAAAATCGATTGTCCATGATGGTTGACCCCTACAAATGGTGCGAAAGGCATATTGTACTTGTTAACAAGGTAAGTCGTGTCAAAGGTGACCACATTGCCAAATTCTTTGTACAACTCTCTACTGTACGCATCAGCCCAAAAGACATTCACTAATCGGTCATCTTCATCAAGATCGATGGCATAGAAAAAGTCATTGTTATCTTTTTGCATTTTAACAAAGTACTTATGCATTGCATCGGCATCCCCTTCTTTGAGCTGTAAACGCCTTTGTTTATCCTTGTCATTCCTTCCATCCTTTTCTATCCATGGTAGATTATCAGGCCCCCCTGCCTCGATCACACATGAGGCAATGATTTTGTTCATTGTGATTCCGGTTGCCGAGTTCAATTCAATTGTCCTCTTCGTATGTGGCGGGATAGTCCGGTAGCACCGAAGATATTTCACTTTTTCCGGGTCCATTTCATGGTTGTGCTTCAATTCAATCGAATTCAACATCCACTTCCCATCAACTTGCAAAGAGATATTCATATGGGCTTTACAATCTATTTTGGGTGTTGGATGGGATTTAACGGGATTCAAACCCGTTGGCCAGGGCTTTCCACCCCGATGACAACCATAAGTTATATTTGACTTTACATTGTCACGCTTCTTAGATGTTTTTGTGAGCGAACCAAAACCTTTTGCTTTTGCATAAGTAGCGTAACATTCCTGGGCTTCGTATTCAGAATCAAATATTGTGCCAACCTTAGGTTCCAATATCACCTCCAAATTCTGACCTTCTTCCAAATTGGGATCATCCTCTAAATTCGGATCTTCTATTTCCATAATTCTACAAATAAGAAATACAAGGGTTTAAGAACACACACACAACTATTTTTAAAAAAGAGTTGAACTAATCCACATTTACAATGCACTGAAATGTTAAACATTCATACTATTACAGAATAATAAATTGGTGAAAACAAACATTCAATATCCCAATATGAGGTCCCCACATATTTTTTAAACAAACATTCAATATCCCATTTGTCTTCTTTTTCCATGTCGAGTAATGGTGGAAACAAACATCTAACCAAAGAGAGGCCCATAAGTTGTGAAGGTATTCACTAGCTAAAAAATAAAGAGAAGGAGAAAAACCAAAGTTAGGAAAATTTTTTGGGTGACCCAAACCTGTGACAGAGAAATCGGTCGGAGAGAGGAGTTGGTGGTGGTGGGGTGACTTTGGTTGCGACTTTGGTGGTGGATCAGTGGTTTGAGATGACTCGTGGTGCGGCGTCGGTGGTGGTGGGCCAGTCGATCAGTGGGAGCTTCGGTGGTGGTGGGCCGGTGTATGTGCGAGGCTCCGGTGGTGGTCGATCGGTGATGGTCCGGCGTATGTGAGAAGCTATGGTGGCGGCATTGCTGGATCCTTTTTGGAGGGAGAGAGAGAGAGACTGTGCATACCAAAATTAACTTTCCCAAAATTTTGAATCTCGCGCGTCGTTTTGAAAGCTGGAGAAGTAGAAAAGTGGGACCCTTGGAACTTTCCACATAGGATCATTACAATGGTCGGTATTTCAGTCGTAGCTGATAGCAAAATTGGGAGAATTAAGAGGATATATATAAAGGAAGACAAGTGCATTTGGACGAAGATGGTGATGGACGACATGGATGAGTATTTTGATCGGGACACGAGGCTTGATTTAGTTTGGTTTATTTTAAGTCGTTGCTCGATCTTTTTTCTTGTAAAATAATCAATATTATAAATTAGGTCAGCATATAATGAATTGCTAAAATTGACAAATCGTCTAAATAGGAATCGTAAAAATGTATTCATTGAAGGCTAATGTCGATCAATGCCTTTTTATTCGAGTATGAAATGCTATTTTTACGTATATACCTATAAAAAGTTAGAAAAAGGACCAAAATCAAACGACTTTAGGCTCCGTTTGTTTGACCGTAAAATATTTTTGTGTAAAATGTTTTACCTATTTTTCACTGTTTGGTTACACAAAACATGAGTAAAATGTTTTACGAGTAAAATGTTTTTTCCCTCAATTGTGGTAAAATAACTTACCGGCAAAAACTCCGTAAGTTAATTTACTGTTTCGATGATCGGCCCTCAGAACCCAGCAGAACAGTTGTTAAACCAACCAAATTCGTTCGCCTCCCTCACATGAATTACCTCTCTCCCATCCACATGCACTTTCTTTACCTGAAGCCAATTTTAGATAAAATACTGCATATGTCTTCTTTGTGTGGCCCATCTCTCTCTCTCTCTCTCTCTCTCTCTCTCTCTCTCTCTCTCTCTCTCACAATGTACATATTCTCACTACAGCAAAATGGAGATTATGGGGCGCTTTTATAAGGGCATTTTTTCAACACTGTCTTATCAAGTTATTAACGAGGCACCATCTCGTAACATGCCCCATTTGATTCTACCTATTGAGGCAGTCAACCTAGACACCAAATTTAATATTTTTTATTATTTTAATTTAATATGATAGGGCAGTTGAAAGTGCCTCGAAAAGCTGGGTTTAATAGGGCACTTATTTGGAGACATAAAACTACGTCGTTTTTGTTATAAACTTCTTTGTTTAAAACTGATGTTTAAATTTAACATTTATTATTATTTTAATTTAATATGATAGGGTAGTTGAAAGTGCCTCAAAAAATTGGGTTTAATAGGGCACTTATTTGGAGACATAAAACTACGTTGTTTTTGTAATAAGCCTTTTTGTTTAAAACCAACGTTTCTAATAGGGCATCTTTGCCCACAACGTCGTTCACAATCTGGACTCCAAATCGATATAGCTTCCTCCAAAGTTTCCAACTACTCAAAGGAGTCTTGACGGGTCGAGCTATTCCTTCATGATCGTGAGACTTCTTTTCTCATTACTGCGGCTGTGATGAATTGAAAGTGAACTAAGGAAGCCAGTAGAAGTAGGTGTTCCTTTGATTTCAAATATTGATTGCACGAGAGTCCTGAAGATTGGAAGGAAACGACACCACTCTTCCATCCCTATCTGCATCTTGTTTCTTGTTTCTGTTTGAAGCTTTCTCTCAAGCACAATTTGTCGCCGCGGGAGACGAGGTATTTCCTAGATTTTGGTCATAATTTTGCAAATAATGTGGGTAAATCTGGTCGCAGACTCGCCAATGGCGGTAGTCGCGTTGAACGAGAAGAAAGTACTACCAGAAGGATATTATGTGTTGAGCAATTACACAATTGTAAATTGTAGTTTTTTTCCCATTAATTTGCATACTAATGAAATCATGTAACGATGTACATGGTAGGTTTTCCCCCGTCATCCATGAATGTAGTGGGTAGTAACTCTAGTGAACCTTATGTTACCGAATGCCTATATGTATGGATAATTCTGCCCACACGGCACATAGTCGAGAGTCGACAAATCGAATACCTCTCCACCAAAACCTAGTTCAAAGCGCTGAAACAACCCCCGAATCACTGCAAGCACGGACACGGCACGATACAAGCACGGGTATTGCACAGACACGACACGACACAAGCACGGGAATTGCATAGACACGACACGGCGCATGTACCACTGGCAGCTGCTCCATGATTTTTTTGTCAGCGGTGACAAATAATACCTTGATTTTTATATATATACTTTATTAAGAAAATGAATCGAACTTAGGCTAAGATGGATGGGAGAATGCATGATTTGCATGTCCGCTTTAGAAGGCGAGGACCTCGAAAATGGATTATTGTATGCCACTATCACATTAATGGGACCAAAATACCCAACACTTTTGTTTTATCTCATTTTTTTCCGCCCTAAAATCTTTTATCACGGTACAAGGGTGATGTCTTTTCTCTTTTATCTCGCCACAAGAGTTAAATATTTTCTCTTTTATTCAGTAAAACATAAAGTAGGCAAAAGGAGATAACAAGGAAGGTCAAGTATGCATGCCTAACAATAGCAAGTGCTAAACGAATAATTTGGAGAGAGAAAAAAACAGCATTTCCTTCCCAATGAGTGCTAATCACATGCATATTCTCAGTTTGCACTTTCCAACAAGGCAAAAGAGAGAGGTCTTGGAGTGGTTTGGAGCATAGGCGTACAGCTTCCTTACATCTCATCAATATGCTTAATCCAGCGTCACTGCTGTACAGTGGATTTTGGACGGTTTTTACGGATATATTCTCCAAATCCTTTTGCTAGGGATATATACTCCAAATCCTCCCGATTGGAGTAAATATAATTGCATTGCAAAAGTATTTTACAACTATCAACCAAACATCGGAAAACAAAAACGAAAACTTTATTTTTGAAAAAATTATTTGACATGAAAAATATTTTCAGGCGTAAAACATTTTACGTCGAAACAAACGGAGCCTTAGTGTTCGCTATTTGCATCATTTGCACGAGTAGGTTCTGGACTGGACTTGACAATGCTCTATTATTCTCTACGGCCACCATATGTACGTGTTTTCAATTAAATTGTAATTAATGCAAAGTGTATGCAAAGTGTTTCGGGTCAACTTGTCCGTACCTCGATCGGACTAATCGCTACCGCCTCTCTCACAATCGTTTCACACGCTTATGCATGATGTGAGGTGACTACTTGGCCAACCTCTTGGGTTAACAAAACATATTAATTAGTTTATCAATCGTTCTCTTTTACTATATCCAGGTTCAAATAGATTACAGTTAACAAAGTAATTAATATAAAACCTAGATGATAGAGATTGATGACTCTTGACCATAAATAGCTTTAAGTTGCACACATCATACGGTTGGGGCATTAATAGGGCAACTTGGTCATGAGATGGATATGGCAAAGTGGACACGAGAAAGCAATAAGTGTTCGATCATGAGGTAGCATGTTCGAATTTTACGGAAGTCAACCATTCCAAACCTCGGGATCACTCGGAATTATGCCCGATCGTTACTTTCAGCACCTCGAAATTAAACGAAGTGCGTGACGTATACCTGATTTGTTGTTACGACTTATGAGTTGTTGTCCGCATGGGGTCGACGTAATTGTCCGAACTTGAAAGTTGGCAGAGCTCTGGTCCCCCGTTTGGGTGGTATGGTCCTCCAAAAGTCGTGGATGCAATTCCATTCAAACCTTTCACATTAAGGCCCCGTTTCGCTAAGGAAAATAAGTAATTATTTTTTCAAATCAGAAATGCTAGGGGTACAGCAGCCGCGCACAGATTTATTTTGCGTTCGTCTCGGGTCCCACAAAGATGAGCGGCTTCGATCATCTTTGTGGGACCTGAGACGGACACAAAATGGATCTGTACGCGGCTGCTGTACGGAGTTTGATGTACCTATAGCACCACTGTTTTCAAATAAACACTTATTTTTTGAATTAAAGGTGATGTATTATAAAAAAAACGACATGTCTCGTAAATCAAAAAAAAAAATACTTTAAAAAAAAAAAACACTAGCTGGAGGGGGCCTAAAAACCAATTCCAGTGATGTCTCATCCATATTCCATAACCTTTCGGCCCTACCTCAAATTGTGGGGCAGGCTGGCCCAATACGAATTACAACCACACATATATAAGCCTCCGTTTTGGCCACATAATATTGTGTGGCAAGGGGCCTAAAAAGCCTAATATTTGCCACCTGCAAAAGCTAGCTGTTTTACTTTTATATTCTTGCAATGGATAGAGATTGGCTAGTTATCTTGTAGGCCCAAAATTGGCAAGCTTCGGTCTCACCACCAAGCTCTCCTCTACTCCTCGAGGCCCCGATTGTCGATTGCATGCAGACATAGCCCCCTCCATATCTCGTCCACCCGGGTGAGAGGATGATGAGACTGGTTTGGCTCCTCCATAAGGTTCTTTTGTCGCGATTATTGCAAATTGCAGGGAAAAAAACAATGTGATCGCAATAGAGGAGCTAGAATTTTGGAGATCGAAAAAGGTCACGCCCATCAAGAAGTTCAACAGTAGCCATTTTAATTACCGTATCAAATACAAATTCATTAAAAAGCTCACAATTTCATTGGTGCATAGGTTTTAAGTTGACCTTTAATTTACTTTCGATCTTCAGATAAAAATACGCACATTTGAGAAATATCTGCATTACCGTATTGTATCTAACTATTTTTGCTTTATGAAGGTAGAAACATCTTCTCTTTTTTTTTTGGTCAAAGAAAATATCTTGTCTTCGCCTATATCCTGCTAGCTCAGGGGAAACCCTAGCCTCTAATATATCAATATAAAGGAAAGGATAAGTTTGTGACTTTGTATTCATGTGCAATGACTGTTAGAGTTTTGTGAGTTGGTGTATGGCCTAAATTTTATTGTTAGAGTCTGTGAGTTGGTGTATGGCTTAAATTTTATGAACTTAGAAACTCAATAGGAGTATAAAGGAAAGACACTGCAAAGGGAGTTGCATACTTGGATTCTAGAAAACAATTTCTTTGTCCAAATGTGTTTGTTATAGTAGTTTTATTTTTTTTATCGGCAAAAGAAAGTTTTATTAATCTCCACAATATTACAAAGATTAAAAGGATAAGGACAATTGGAAATTAAAATTACTTAATCTCCAATGCTACTTTATAGTAGTTTTGTTGGTGGAAATTCTTCTTTGCTAGAATTCCGTAGATTCATCAATTAAGTTTTTTTGGTTTCCCTAGGAGCTCGTTTGAGGAATTGGGGGATGGTGTTATGCAGCGGTGTATGCAGCATCGTACTGCACACGTCCGAACGATCGGATCATGCATCTGACGACTCGGATCTCATCTCGGCAATGAACAACTCTAGATCATTGGTTGTCGAGATGAGATCTGAGCCGTTGGATGCACAATCCGATGGCTCGGGGGTGCGTAACACGACACTTCACTGCACAGCACCAACCCAAAGTCCTCGTTTGAGAGACTTGGCAGGTTCGAAAATCAAATTTTGTCACAATATCAAGTTGGTAGTTTTCTAATTTCCATTCAAAAACCCTCTGTCCCAATTTTTTTAGTTCTTTTTGGGACTTCGTGCCACTGTTCAATTGATTATATTTCTAGTCTGTAATGTTATAGGTGATTTTGAAAATTTTGTTTAATAGAGTAATACTAATTGAGATTTATCAAACAAGATCTATTGAAGCATTATCAATTGAAAAAAACCAATTTACTCTCCGGTTAGCATGGAACGGTGACAAAAAAATAGAGACGTAGGGAGTACAATATAAAATACCTACGACACTCGTATTCTGCATCGGATCAACTGCATGGAAGATTGCTTTAAAACATCTTAATGAAATAACCAAACAAAGCTTGAATTCCAACGTGATTAAGTTTTCAAACCAGCACAGATAGCAGAAAGTCTACCCTCACCGCTCTGTTTATCTCTCCCCACCATTCTCAATCTCACCATCTAAAAGTGTTTCGGATGGTCCAGATTTTAAAAGAAGTCTTATAGGGAAGAGGAAACTCTTTCTGGAAAGAGTTCTTTTAAAATCCGAACCATTGATTATCGAGACAGACGGTGAAATTGAGCATTGCGATGGGGGCAGTGGTGAAACAGAGCGGTGGGCGTAGCACCGCTACACAAATAGTTGACTGCGTAACCTGTAATTTTGGTTTTTGTAAACCTGTTGTGGCCTTGACATGTATTAATTATCAAAACACGTCATTGACCGTCATTTTCCCATGATGTTTACAATCCAGGCCTAATCTTTATTCATGGGCCTAATATTGACCGCATAATCTACACAGGTTTGGCCCAATACTAACATCTTTTCATGAAGGCCCATTAAGTTGCTGACCCAATCAAAGCTCATCTGCCCAACATCCGGCCCATGCGACTAGGGTTTCAAACATTTCGCTTCGAAAACGCACCACTATATATAGAGATAGACGCCCTCTCCCTCCATTTTCTAGGGTTTCCAGAGGGCCGAATCGCAGATCCAGTCCCGAAGCTTCCGCAATGGGGAGGAGTAAGTGCCTTTTCTTCTCTCTGTGTGAATGAATATCCACAATTTTTGCATATACGTTTACGCTTGTTGTTGTATATAGATGCATACGTGTTTTGGTGAATTTTTATTCCTCGAGTCTGTATTTGTTATCGCCAAACATGTAAATCGACACATACGGGGTTTTGCTCCGGCTTTGATTGGCCTCCGTTAGTGGACGGTGAAATTGGTCATCTGAGATTGGTCGAGGTGCGCTTAATTTGGCCCTGGCCCGGACACCTGAGTTGTGAAAAAATAAGGAAGAATCTGTGAGTCGATTGTGTATCTGAATTTTGGAGGTGTATGGTTTACCTGTATTCAGAGTCGATTTGAGTATCTGGACTTTCTGATCTAAAATTTGAGATTCTCATTGAGATTCTCAAAGATTTGGACCCGAGTTTTCTGGTTGCGTATTTGTATGTAAAGCTTTTAATTCACTTGATTTTTTGGGTGAAAAACTTTTTTCCCAATCACGTGTGAGTGTGGTTGCTGAGAAATCAAAGGAACATGATTTGTTTTGTGGTATTCTGATTGAAGGCAGGAATAGTGTGGCTAACTATGTACTGATTTCAATTTTACATCATTTACGCTTGTGATTATGCTTTCAATTATGTCCATAAGCTCAGTTTCGGTTCTGAGAGGGTTAATTCATTATGTTCTGGGAGCTGGGTATTTTAAAGCTATTGATTTGTTATCTTTCTTTTCCAAATGGGTCTCCCCTAGCTCATTGTTTTGGATTTGGTTTTAGCAACAGATTGGCTTTACTACTGTATATGGTGGATCATTCAATGACTCTGTATATGTATGTAGCATGTTTATCTTTCATGGGTATGTGTAGTCAATATGTATTGTGTTTATATGAAACGTATTGTGTTGTTTATATTAGTATTTGTGCTATTTGGATGTTGTATGCGTTACTCTAATTCTGTTTCTTTCGGAGATGCTTTTGGAACTGAGTGTAGTATTGAAGATGCATATGTAGCATGTGTAATACTAATTATAAGGTTTTATTGTCTAGCCTTCAGTTTCACTTTTGAATGTAGAATACTGATGATCTTTTCACTGCTATAGGACCAGCAAGGTGTTATCGCCAGATCAAAAACAAGCCTTACCCAAAATCCAGGTACTGCCGTGGTGTGCCGGATCCAAAGATTAGGATCTATGATGTAGGAATGAAGAAAAAAGGAGTCGATGAGTTTCCCTTCTGTGTCCATTTGGTCAGTTGGGAGAAGGAGAATGTCTCCAGCGAGGCACTGGAAGCTGCGCGTATTGCATGCAACAAGTACATGACCAAGTTTGCCGGAAAGGATGCTTTCCACTTGAGGGTAAGGGTGCATCCCTTCCATGTTCTGCGTATTAATAAGATGCTTTCGTGCGCTGGAGCTGATAGGCTCCAGACTGGAATGCGTGGAGCTTTTGGAAAGCCCCAAGGCACATGTGCAAGAGTTGCCATTGGTCAGGTCCTTCTCTCTGTCCGTTGCAAAGATACAAACAGTCAACATGCTCAGGAAGCCTTGCGCCGTGCGAAGTTCAAGTTCCCTGGTCGTCAAAAGATCATTGTCAGCAGGAAGTGGTGCGTTGAAGTTTCTTAATCTTGCTAGCATTACAATTTCCATATTAACTGTGGGTGCCTGAAGTAGGAAAATGCAGTAGGGTGAGTGTTTGGGTTTCCAATTTAGACGTGATGAAAATTGCTGTGACAATTAGGAGTTGTATCCAAGAGATGGGTAGATTGCCAGAAGGCCCACAATTAATTGTTCCTGTACTGTTTACTAAGTTATCGAGATATATATGTATATCATTTGTGTTCTTGTTTTATTGATATGACTTTTGTGACCTCATGACAAGTTAGACTAATAGACTTCTTTGGAATGGCAGGGGATTTACTAAGTACAGCCGTGCCGATTATCTGAAGTGGAAATCAGAAAACCGCATTATGTCTGATGGTGTCAATGCCAAGGTAATCTGTCAGAACTTGCCCAGGAGAAAGTTTTCTTCTATTTTTTTCAGGAATCTATTATTTCTTCCGTCTTTGGTTGATCTTTTGTTTTCTATGCCTTGTATAGTGTCTTATGTACGCTTGCCAATCTAGTAGGTTTTGGTTTTACTATATTAATATCAGGCATTATAAAACTCAAAAGGGTTCTGGTTTAAATTTGCCAGCTTCTTGGATGTCATGGACCCTTGGCGCAGCGTCAACCTGGAAGAGCATTTCTTGATGCAGTCGCTTAGAAGTTCTGTCAACTGAAGATTCCTGGGCATTTGGCTTCCATTTCCCATATGAGTTTCTAGTTATCTGTAATGTGGTATCTTGATCTGAAGAACTTGCAATGTCTTCTTTTCTGCATTTTATTGCTTTCCGGGGGACTTTTGTTAGCCCTCTACGTGAATGTTGGAAACTTGGATTACTGTGCTTAAATTTTGGCAGATATTGGGTGATATTTATCAGTTACTTTTTGGTTGACGTATTTCTTACATTGTGTGGCTTTTCATCATTGGTTGGTTGGGCCGTGTGTAATTTGGTTCCCAGCGCTGCAATGTTTAAGCTTGATTGTGTTGAATTTTCGACACAGTTGATCTGTGCAAGTGTTGGCTTGGGCATCATTTGGCATGTGTCTTTTGTGAGTACTTTAGATATTGGTTTCAGGGGAGTTTGACCAGGGAATGTCCTTGCAAGAGAATTGATTGATATTAACAATCCTCTTTTAGCCAAATGTGTTTTTTTCCGTCTTTATTCGTTTGGAAGGAATCAACTGATTGATTACTCTTCCATTAATGTAAAAAAAGAATCGAAATTAGGTGGTGCCTCTCTGTTCCTTATTCGGGAGAAAATTAGATTGGTGCCTTTCTGTTCCTTATTCGGAAGGAAGATAGGTCATCTGAGAAGAAAGATACTCCCTCCGTATCTTTTTAAGTGTCCATTATGAGAAATATAATATGCGTCGAAAGTGACGGGAAGTATCACGATAGCAATAACAGTAATGGCAAAATGCAATGTAATGTAATGGATATACAGTCATGTTATACCCCTTCTGTTTTTTGACAAGAATGTTATACCCTTGATGTATGTGTAAAATGTGAAAAATTGAAATGGGTGTTTGAACAGCACGTTACGTGGCAGACTGGCAGTGGCCCAAGAGCACACACTTATATATCCCAACGTATGATAATGTGGTAGCACGAAATTAAGTTATGAATGAATCAGAAAATCTGGGTACAGTCCTTTTAAGAATTTACTTATGCAACTTTACTTCTTAGACTTGCAATAACAGGGAGTATCATAGTAGCAATAACAGTAATGGCAATAGACAAAACCACCAAATTAGTCTAATAAGCACTACAACTTAGATTTGCAGGTTCTTCAACACAGTGGTTCTACAATAATCACCTGACCCTATATATACTACCGCAAAATTTGCATCCGTATGCCGACGCATATATCCTCTAGCTACGTATGTTTTGAACCAGTCGAGTTTCAAGAATTTTTCTCCGTTGAAATAACCCGGCTTTCTGAAAATCATTCTTGTTTCTTTTTCATTTTTTCTTCTGCCTTGCAGTTTTCGAGGAGCTCACTACTTTCTTTGATCTCGTGGAACGTTTTGGTTCTGCCTTACCGTTCTGATCAGGGTCTTTGGCCCCATCTGATGTACTTTTAGCATCACAATCCCCAACTGCAGTATCATCTTCTTCATCTTCACTTGAGCAGTTGGATGCTCTCACTATGTAAACCTGCAATATTAGCACATGAAAGAGGTATAATGTTTTCCTTGATATTCCGTAATTCTTAAGGAAATGCATTCCAGAGACACGTCAGGAAATAGTAGGCATCATGGAAAACTTACCTTAAATCGTGCGGGTTCAACCAGTTCAAAGACCAGAGCATCACCATCATCCAACTTATGATCCAATGCAAATGCTCTCCATCCACCACTAAGCCCAACTCTCTTGCCAATGTACACGGCATCATATTCTGCACCCTTCTCGTTTTCCAGTACTATATCTACTGTCGATTTTGGAAGATGATCTTCGCAAAATTTAGAAGGAAGTCCCTTAAAAAACATGGCGAATTGAGTTATAAACACAATGGGTACATTTAGGATGTAACATGTGCAATATACCTAGATTATAGACAATTTGTCTATTGACACTTACCAACCAAAAACAACTGTAAACATGAGATCGAACCATGGATTTGACAAAAGATGGGTTTCTGGATGTGAGATTGCTTTCGAGCTTCTCAGCACATTTGAAAGCATGAGCCCTTTGTTCGTAAGATGCAGTTTTGACTTCATCTAATGGTCTTGCAAGGTAGCTGGAAAATGGAAACTTTAGTATATGCTACTACTTAAAGCAGAAGAGAAAATAATTATGACATCATTGCAGAAATAGTGATGCAACCTTGCCCATGATGAATTGAGCTTTGATCTCTTTCGTAAAGGCGGAAGCCTTATGTCAATCTGAAATAAAAATCAAATAAAATCAACCAAGAAACATATTATTATGCATAAAAATCCAGTCCCCATGAGAATCATCAGAACAAGTCACTCAAAGCTCAACATAGGTCCATCAGTTGAAGTAGATAAACAATCAAGCACATGAGCACCAGAATTCCAGCAGATTAGAAGGTAAAAATGCAGCGTAGGTATCTCACAGTATAAGAAACTCCACCAAGAAGTTTGCAATTACACCCAAAGTAGATCTCTTAGCCCTCCACAAGATAAGAGTTGATAAGAGGCAAAAATGAGATGATGTACATTAAGAACTGAAAAAACAGCAAGGGCACCATGACTCATCACAGCCCCATCTTTTGTCCTTTGACAAGCTTTGATAGTCTCAGCAATGGAATAACATCAAAGACTCAGATCAAGAGCAAATAGGCTGAAAAAAAGTTCTAAGCCCTCCATAATCTGGAGTTGAAAGAGCAGTGAACCATAGCTGACAGCAGATAAAGTTCTTCATACTCAATGGAATCAGCAGGGTTAGCATCAGGAAAAGAATTCAACAAAACTTCTCAGGTCTTCACAGCAAGACAGCTCAAATCAGCATTAGAAATATGATCCATCCGAAATACCTCAAAAAAAAAAAAAAAACTCTCAGCCCTCCAAGAGATTGGATGAATAGGAATCCAAGGACATTGGAGTTGAAAGCGCAGCTTTATCTGGAAAAAAAAAACTCAACTGACCAAAATGAGCACTAGGTAGGATTCAGCTAACAGAAAACAAACGCAATATGTATCCATATGATCTCTTAGCCCTCCAAGGCTTGAAAAGAGGAAACCAGATGACCACCTTACAGCAGACAGGATTTCCACACAAAGACATCAGCACCACTGAACCATCAACAGGCCTCCAAACAAGGAACAAGAGGCCTACCTTAAGCCCCCAGCCCACAAACTCCTAAACCTACCCAGACCACCACCCAGACCACAAACAAAACCCAAACCAGCCTCCCACACTTTAATGATGAAAACTGTATCAATCCTACACAGCCAGATTGCCCCACATTCTTTGAAACAGAGGAAGTAACAAACTTCTCTATCTTGCATCAGGACTTGTTTCTTTAATGAGTTTGGATAAAAAAACTCTTCTTAACCGAACCTCCAAAACCCCTTATATTACATGAAAAAATCTTCATTGTGGCCACATACTTATTATAGCAATGATTAGTGAGAATATTACTTTCTCATAAGAGGGGCAAAAGAGTTATTCCTCATCCTTAGTTTCAATTCTTTAGTCTCATTTTCTATCATCTTTTTCATCCTCATTAAATCAGTGTCCACAAAATAACCTTAATGGGATCTGATGCATTGATTGGACACAAATGTCAAGACGTGCCTATGGTCACACAACTATAGTTTCAAATTCCATATTGTACTCATACTCTTTAGAAAATAGTAATAATACTTCAAGGGGCAAAAGATTTTATTCAAAATGAGAAATTGGAATTTGGTACGAACTACGAAGAATCAAGCATTAGCATTCATATTCTTATAGTTGGTGATCAGCAAATTTGGAAATCTTAGTGCTAACCTCATCGCGATAGGTAGGAACTGGATTGCGTGCACGCGAAGAACGCCTTGGTTCTATCATGTAGACACTTTCTGATTTAGGCTTGGCAAGACGTTGCTGCACCATTGTGAAAAATAACATCAAATTTTACAAAAACACAAATTGAGATCATGCCATAACTAAAAAGGGTGAATTTTTGTTAGAAGGACAAAAGGATAGGTAAGAAATCATGTTTACCATAGGCTTCTTCTCAGATTTTTTGAGATCAGATAGACTCTTCGACATCTTCAGAATCCCCAACTCCTTCAATGACAGACATCGTAAGAACTATAATTATCAAGTAGAATGCAGTAAAAAAAACTTGGAGAACGACTATTAATCTTGTTTCATCAACCAAAATTGTTCCTTTGTTGTTTCTTACACAATCAGAAGAATAATAGCTTCCGTTAGTCTAATCCTTCATTCTTAATTCAGAGACAAAGCTTATAAGCCATTGTACTATCGCAAATCCTTTTGACTGAGTCAAACACATAGAACAAGTATAGAAAAGAAAAGGAAGAGAGCAAATGTTTATAGTTTATGTATTGTGATTGTCCAACAGCCAATTCAGCCCATGCAACAAAACACTGCCAAGTTCTAAGACAGCGAATTACTGCTCAAAACTCCATTTCTTAGTAATGCACAAGCGACATGATATTATCACTGCTTAACTTAATATATTTGAATCAAAATTAGCTTTTTTTGTACCTGTGAAGAGACTGATGAAAAAACATATGAGGAAATATCTGTTGTTAAAAGATGAAAATGAATTACCTCAAATTGCTTTTTGTTTGCTTCAACTCGTTGTTTGCGAGCTTCCTCGTAATTGTTCACACTTTCCTTTGCCATCGTTTGCAAGAGTCTTCTCTAGGATGTCTGCTGGTTGTCTAACGCATCCCTGGAACACATAGTATGAGTTTCTTGAGTGCAGGATTTACCAAGACTGTTCTACTGTAAACTTTGGAGTCTACACAAATTCAAGTTACTAAATTACGTCATTTTAAACTCCTACTAATTACTATTGTCCAAGAACTCCGAATCTATTCCATCCTAGGGGAAATGGGAGTAGGGGTGGAGTTTGAACCCTCACCAAGAGAAGTACCCATACCTGCCCGACCAACTGGGCTAGGAGGCAACTTCACCTTCTATCATAATCGAGTTCAAGCTTAAAATTACACAAGTTTACAACAATACAAAACAGAACACCACATCATGCGTGATCCATTGTTATGTTCAGTTTAGGCTTTTTGAAAACTTTTGCTTGTCCAATACCACTAGTATGGTTGTACATGACTCTACTAATGTCTCGCATTGGCTAAGTATGAACTTAGCCATGTGTATATATAACCTCTTCGGCACCTTCTATCACAGGTGGGGTTTCACAAATCCATTCTATCCATGGGTATGAACTCATAATATGACAGCAGGTTTCTCCTCTCTTTAAGTGGAGAAATATTGACCGAAGCATCAATTTGTACTAATGATATGAAAACCATAGAGCTAAGCTAATTGTTAGCATAAATCCTTCCTCTAAATTAGGGCTCAAATGTAGATATACTTCCTCTAAATTGTAGAGCTACATCTAATTTGTGCCAATGACCTGAATACTTCCTCTAAGAAGGTACTTATTTAAAATTATGACCTGAATACTTCCTCTACGAAGGCAACCATTACTGTATAGTCGTTGCCAAGCTAGATTTGACTTCCTATCCTAGTAGTCCAATCATACTATCGGACAATTAGTTCATGACATGGTCTTACTTCACCGTCAAGAAACGAAAGAAGACTTCTATCTCCAAGTTTCACTCGCCGTAGCCCCAAATACGAAGGAAAAAAAGGCGATAGGTTTGCCCAATTGCCCCTGGCTTCTGCTAAGGGCGATAAACCAGCCAAGCAGTAGTTGTTCAATCTTGGTTTGAAAACTTAACCAGTGTCAAAACATGTTCAAGCTTATAAGCCGATCTCTAACGAGTTTTAATCCAGCCGATCTCAACTAGCTCGAATTTTTTCTACCTCATTAGCTGAATAAGCCGAGTAATAACTCGTTCAAGCTTGGTTTGAAATCTTAAACGAGTTTCAAACAAATGTTCAAACCAAGCTTGAACAAGCTTTAAACAACGGATACGAGCTCAAACTCGAGTAACTTGTTCGTTTATCAGCCCTAGCTACTGCTCAACCTCCTGTAGATAATGGACTCTTTTTATGCACAGTGATATTGGTGGAACTAGGTCCAAACTCGTGCGAAAAACATAAATGAGTTTTGTTAGGGTATACGAAACCAAAAGTCGGCGCAGAGTATTGGAAACGTTCATTATATATATTTCGAAACTGATAAACCCTACAAAGCCTTTAGCTGTAACAATAGAAGGTTTTGGTAGAGATTAGAAACATCAAACCTCCGATGGAGAACTCCGGAGTCCCGCTCGCTCGAATGTGCTGATGCTTATCAATAATACCCACACATTGTCGTTACACACGCACAGGGAGAGAGAGAGAGAGAGAGAGAGAGAGAGAGAGAGAGAGAGGTTTGGGAAGCGCTGAATTTGAAATTTGAAAGGAGAGAGAGAGGGCTTTTTGGATATTGGCGTTTTTTTTTTAATCATGTACGGAGTACTACTTGTATAGTTTTTGTCTTCTTTTTTTTTTGAAAATAATTTTGCCACACCATTTTTTGATAATGCCACACCCTGTAAGTGTATTTTTTGGTGCAAAAATACACTTGCAGGGTGTGACATTATCAAAAAATGGTGTGGCAAAATCACTACCCATTTTTTTTCTTCTACTTCTTTTCGATCATAAAAAATGATTATGAGAATATGAATATTTTTCTTTAAGGTTGTTCACACTAATGAATAAATTGTGCGCCAAAACTTTTTCGTTTTGTTCTTATTCAATTTTTTTCCGCGTTTGTAATTAGTTTTACACCGAACTTTTACGTTATATTGAATTGTTTCGACGAGAGGAATCGAAAAAGTAAAAAAAAAATTATGACTTTTACACAATTTTTTTTTGAAAATATTCAACAAAAATCTAAAAACTGACTTTTTGAGCTTTTCTTTGAATATTTTTCAAAATACTTATGTAAAAGTCGTACTAATTTTTTGATGCCATCACATATAAGCCAATCATTTAAAGATCTAACTTTGTACCAAAAAAGAAAAGATCAACTTGATTTCAGACTTCAAAAATTAAAGCACCAGATCATCAAAATGGAATTTGTAACTAAAAACCTATTTTCTTTATCTCTGTATGTAAAATTCAATTGTTTTAATGTGGAGTGTTAGCATATTTGCGATTAAATTTGCAAGACGAGCATAAAAATCGGGCACCCCAATGGCCCAAAATAATCTTAATACCATATATTCCCCACATTTGCTACTTTCCAACAACAATATTCAAAACTGCTCAAATATTGATCTCAGATACATCATAATTCTGATTTCCAAAAACCTAACTTCTGCAGAGTCGAAATTCTGACAGAACTCTCCTAGGGCAATATGGAGTTGCTCAACTTTGAAAACGGCAACTTCAGTTGTCCTATGCTTTTAACAATTTGGATTCGTTGAGAAACACCGGAAGCGATTACACTCGATCGACCTCCTCGAGCCATACTAGATAACTATGATGAACGCATTGATTTTTATTCTTCTATACAACGTAGACGCTTTCTCACTATTGTTGGGCCGGCTTGCTTAAATACAAACCAAACCAAACCTTCAAAACTATGCTCCTCCTCCTAGTCACATACACACATTTCAAAAGAGCAAAAGCAGCAAAACATTAGCAGCAACAACAGTCGACTATTATAAACGGGCTAGCTCTTCAATCAATAGTGGAACAGAAAAACGCTCCTCCATGATTTCAGTACCTGTGCTCCAACTTCTCCTTTTCCTTGTAGTACTGGACATACGTGTATGCATATATAGATGGTAAGCACATCGAGAATGATAAGTACTTCTCGTGCAAAACACCGTAAGCTAGCCTGCTGTAAGATAAAGCAGCACCCCACAGACGTTACGAATCTTTTTTTGGTTAAGTATTGGAGTAAGACGGCAAAGGATGCTTTTGCCTTGTGATAATTTTTCCTGCCGGCCAACACATTCGGGTAACGATATGCACCTTGACATGCAATAAGCAATGAGCTGTACGAGGAAGACTTGGGCAAATACCACACGGGCAAAGAAATGAAAACTGTAAACACTAACAACTAGCTTGGGTTTTTTTTTTTCTTCCTATCAATACTAACAATCAAATTACACAGACAAGAAGGTAGCCTTATCTCTTGTTCTGACATTAATTTTCGAAATCCTTGTCATTATATGTAAGATACAGCTTGTTCTGACTTTAATTGTCGCAATCCTTATCATTATATGTAAGCTACAGCATCATGTTACTTCTTAAAAGAAACAACCATTCATGTCAAAACTGTTGGAGCAGGAACATTCTGCATTCCGTTTTGGGTAGCAGGAATATGGCATTCGTCAACGACAGAAAGCTTGTTCTTCGGAAATATACTGTTCTGGCAACAGAAAATTAGAGGAATTCCAAACAGCGCAGGAGGGAATCTCCAATTTGCTTTTTGGACAAGTCGCAACAACAGGTGTCATCCTAATCCAGATGGTTCTATCACTTGGCGAAAGGAATATCACATTATATTCCTCTCTATATATCCAGAGTCTCAAAGAATCCAAATTAACAGTGGGAATTATCTTGTCATGACTCAAACACTTTGTTCACTCAATGGATTGATGCCTGCAGAAGTTCCCTCATCCCTCCTCCATTATGAAATTGCAAACTGGAAATTCAATGATACATATCCAGAAGAATGACGTCAAAATATCTGCTATCTTTTGGATCAGTATTACTTGACTGACAGAACTGAAGACTATTATGGAAGAAGTGATTCAGGTAATTCAGAGTAACGACCATGTGCTTAAGCCAGTTGTCTCTTTTACGTGGTGTATGAATAAGTGAAGTGATAAGCACACAATATTGTATATTATTGTGCTTAATATATCTCATTTTCTATATAATTCTGTTTATTGTTGAATATTTTATCTGATATTACGCGTAAGGTATGTTTTTATTAATTTCAGGTAATTCAGTCTAAAGT
>JAOTQK010000001.1:24741191-24754653 GCA_025642025.1 Rhododendron ferrugineum
TATATATACTTAAGTTTAGGGTTTTTATTGTTATTTCATAATTTGTTCTTTTCGTTTTCACTTTCCAGTCAACCAAGAGAGGCGAGAGCACACGCACACCAGTACATTCCCGCTCCTTAGGAAAATGAAAGATATATACATTCACAATCAAAATATTTTGGTTGTATTAAACCTATGCGAGAATATATATACATTTTTCGTTGGTCCGTTGAGGCTCGTGAACAAGCTTGAGCTCGAGTCAAGCCAAGGCCCGCTCGGCTCGAGCTCGACTCGTTAAGTTTTCACTGAACTCGAGCTCGAGCTCGGGTTCGTTAAAAACTTAATAAACAAGCTTGAACAAGGTTCAGCTCGGCTCGGCTCGTTTGCAGCCCTACGCGTGCCCGTCCAGCCCCACTCCGTGTCGCACTCTTTTCGCATAAGCCCGTTTTAAGTGATCTGTCCAAATTACCCCGCTTTCATCTTCACCCGCTCAAATCCTTGTCATACAACATGGAACGAAGTAGAGAATCCTTAGAATCCTTTCGTCTCCTTCGTCGCTGGAGTTCAGACCTTCTGCTGCTGTACAACGTGGTCGCCGGAGTTCGCCTCACTTCGTACTTGGTAGTCGACGTGCGGGTATGCCTGTTAAGGAACGAAGGAGAGTTGTTCTTCGTTGCGGGCATCAACGTCGAAGTAGAGTAATTTTTCATCGGCGTGGAGAAGCGATGTAGAGTAATTTTTCATCGGCGTGGAGAAGCGATCAAAAATCAACTTCAACACCAGAAACAACATCGTCTCATCAAGACGATTCTTGAGAAGCCTTTCCGTTGCCGGAAAGATCCCAGTGTGGCCCTTACACGCCGCCCGAAGAGCTACTTTCTAGAATTGCAGAAACGAAAATCTGATTCAAGACTCAAATTGATACATGAGTCTCGTGCATCTCGACAATACGAATAGATTGGTACTGGACCCGTCAAAAATGGAGTTGTGTAGCCACCACACGGGTAATTCGACGCTAGTACGTGAAACTAGCGTGTCTTGAACGAGGAAGAAGAAGCAAAGTTGCGTTGCAGAAAAGGAAAAAGAAAGAAGATGATGGCCTCTCTCTCTCTCTTACCCTCTCTCTTTTTCTCTCTATGTATCTTATTGCTAAATCTTCTTTTTCATGAGAAATAGTGATGAGAACTTATTTTAATCTATTATGGGTAGATGACGGTCTCCTCTCATTTTTTTGGGTGTGAATTCTTGGATTTTTGGGGATTCACACCCAGAATTCACATCCCAAGAATTCTGGGGGTGTGAAATCTGAAAAAATGTGTGAATTCTAAAAGGGATGAATTCTGAAAAGGTATGAATTCTAAGGGGTGTGAATTCTGCAAAGGGTATGAAATCTGGGGATGTAAATAGTTACAAGGGCAAAATAGTAAGAACGTCTTTAAAAAAGGCCTAGATGGGATAACACTTTAAAAAAGGGTTTGGATGGGATAGCAGGCAAAAAATAGGACCGGCCAGGGATTTCTCGTAAAAATATTAAAGGGAAAATGACGGCCAAAGATGTGTTCTGATAATCAATACCCGCCAAGGACATTTTCAGTATTAACAAATGTTCTCAGCATATCTTTGACGAGTATTAATTATCAAAACACGTCAAGAGCCGTCATTTTCCCAATATTAAAGTGTCCCTAAAATTTGGGATTTTTAAGATGCCCAAGTCCCGGGCCTTGGGGTAGGGCCGGCACTGATAGTCACAGACCATAACAGACCAAGACACAAAATAATACTAAATCATAAAATGCGACCGAGCAATAGGATGACAATTGACAAGAAAAAAGAACACGCCACATGATCGGTATCTCCAAGTTCCGAGCTCCGAAAAACATCAATGCAATCTAGATGCTTGTATCCTCAAGCATAACCAGACACAACTAAGAAATTTAACTTTATTTCCATGATTCGTGCTTATGCTAGTTAACACAGAGTATGTACTCCAGTTTGGTTGAATGGAAAAAGCCACACACAAGAAAAAGTAAGACTCACTTGTTTAATAGAGAGAATAATTATAGCTTATAGATAATGTATCACCTCACATAAAGGCTACAAGAGTTTTCTTCTCGCACCTAAGTGCACTCCTGAAGCCGTTGGGCCAAAGGCTCTTGGCACGACTCAGATTGATAAAAAGATAAAAGTAAAAGACCCAGATAAGCTAGCCTAGTCTGTTATGGTAACTATGAAGGGACAACTCAACGAATAATTTCATATCTTTAACAAGAGTATTTCTTTTGACAACAGCACAATGTAATAGGCCACTGCAGAATAGGTTCAGAAAGAGCTTACAGAAGTTAAAATTTAAATATTATATTAAAGAAACAAAACAATTATATATTGGCCAAGCAAAGAGAGAAAATGAGAAGTGTCAAAGAAAACTGAAAATGCTATAGATACAAATTCAAACCTTTGTTTGAAAAGATGAAACCATTCATGCAGGATCTGAGCGTGTTTCCAATTCGGGTAGGCGGATAAAGGAGCTTAACGGGGTAACACTTGGGGGGATCACTTGACTTCTTGCCTAAACTTGGGCGGAGGGAGAAGCTGTAGTTTGTGTGGCACCAATGGAATGCATATTGCTCAATGAAGGTGCATTGATAGGGTAAACTTCAGTAACCTGTTCACTGCCCTCATCCAAGTACACAACATCTTGCATGGTCAACTGGTGGTATTCAACAATCTCCCTGAGAAAACGGTTCTCCCGTGCAAAGACTGAGTTTTCCTGCGCCAATCGAGCTTTCTCTGCCAGAAGTGACTCAAGTTGAAGCCGTATCTGATATGCAAAATATGGGTATTAGAATAAGGATTTCCTATTTTGGGAACAGAAAAAAGAGGCAGCAAAATATTAACTAAAATGGGAAAGATGAACAAGAACCAACCAAATTCTACTGCAAAAACTAAAACTGTTCTAACTTTAAGGATTGGATACAAAACTCCAATAACTGTTTAAAAACAGGTGTTGCACACAATTCTAAAAATAATTACGGAGGTTCAAATCAGTAATTTAACAATAGAGTGTGTTTTTTGCACTAACAATATGTCAAACACAAGAAGCAAGAAAGGAAGAAGGAATAGAAGAAAAGGGAAGAAGGAACTCTTTAGCACTATAAGAAAAAAGTAATACCAAATCTTCATCTTCTGGGTTATCTCCCTTTTCAAGACTCTCTCTAAGGATTCTATTTTCTTCTTCCAGCTGACCGCAACGATCCTTTGCAAAAGCTAGGTCCGCTTTGACTGTCTTCAGCTCACGAAGAAGAAGCTTTGCTTTGGCAGCCATTGCCATGGCAACCTGCAATGTTAACCGGAAGGCATATCATGCATCTCATTGATGCAAGCAAACTTCAATTCATTTCAAACTGCATTTGTGGTAACCAAACTTCTAAGGATTAATTGCCCCATGGTTCCTGTCACATCTTTAAATTCCTGCTCGCATCTTCACTTTGCTACCATGATTAATGAAATGAAGGCCAGCAAAAGAATCATGACGTCCAGCAATATGAAGAAGACCCTTTTGCAAAAAAATACAGGCTAACTGAAGATAAGTTATGAGTGAATTCAGAAAAGCAGCAACTTGATTATGTGTACAAGAACCAACTTGGTTAGTTCAGTTGTAGTATTCCGTTACTTAAAAAAAGAAAATCAGGCCGTACATCCATGATACTTCACTATTTAAACCAGTGATACACAGTTGCCACCTTACGTCGCGAGATGCCTTCAGTTGGATTTCTAGATCAGTCTCCATCTGCTGTAGCACCTCTGCTCGCATCAGGGGCTGTTGGACTTGGCGTGTGCTACCAACATTTGACATCGGCTTCTGTTTCTCGGAACTGCCACCTTTTTTCCTTATTTGCAGCTTGCGAGTTTCTTGAATGATGTCTGCGGTCCGGTTTTCCACAATATTTAGACCCTCCTGAAAAAGTAGAGGGTGCCAATGATTAAAAAAAAAGTTGAGTCAAGGTCAGCTGCCTTTAGAATATTGGGAAATTGTCAACGGGTTTTTTTAATAAAAAACCAATGGCAGAATGTGGAGGATGACATGATGGTGGTGACAAACTAGCACTGATAGCGTCAGTCATTGCAGCCAGTTACCAAATAAAAATTCATTTCCAACCCACCAACCTTGAACCGAGCACATTTTACATACTCCCAAAAGAAACTACCAAATTCACCTCTAGGCTTACCTCAAAGGCATTGCCAATATAAGTTAGGGAAGATGTAATTGCACCTAGGCCCTTCTGTAATGCAGGATTTTCTGTCTTCTGATGGCCTTCATGTGAACGATTTGGGCTGTGATACTGCAGATAACACAAGGATAAACGAATCAAATCATAAGACCAGCACATGTTAGAGCATTTGAAGACAAAATGACAACCAGGTGTCTGAGAGAGCATTCTACTTCGCAACTAAACACACCTATAGGGCAGAACCCATTGCTTACAAACTAGCTGCATAGCTATCATCATTCAGACAAAATCTTGAAATCTGATATTCACCTGACTCCTTGTTTCGGTACCAGACATCTGTGGTCTTGTTCTTCCAGGTGTTTCAGATTGTTGTGCGTCATTATCATCATCTATAATGGCTTTAGCTTTCCGAGCGAGACCTCCCCAAAATCCATGTTTAGGTTCACTCAAATTTTTCATTGATGTGTATTCATGGGTGGTGGAATCCTAAAAATCACAAACACTACACTGATTAGCAAAAGAAATATACTTTTAATGCCACTAGTAAAACTTAGTGAAACACACAAAATAAACAACTACTCCAAAGTCTCCAACTAATCCAAAAAGGAATAGGCACTGGGACGAGTACACCCTTTCTCTCTAGCAAGCTCAAATGCGTCTGGAAAGAAAAAACCCTGATTAGAGGGGCCTTATAAATTGCTGATAACAGATAGATGAGAGGTAACACATGTGTAAGCATGTGAGCTGGTATCTGGTTCGTTCTTCGTAACTTAGGTGGGAATTGAAGAGTAAGAACCAACAAAACATGAAAAGGTAGATGAGAGAGACAAAAGGTAGGGATTTTAAAATAATGTCCAGGATCTACTTTTGTCACTTCGAGCAAAGGTTTTTTTCCACTGAATTTCATTGGCATCTTGAGTTCAATGATGGAATAACCGAACCAGATTTGAATAAAATTTGACTTTAAATTAGCTCCGCTCTGCTAGTCATTCCCCCTGTAGTATGTCTAGCCCTCTAAGTGGTAGAGAAAATTTGGAAACTGACCAGGCTTTCTTTAAGGTGGACAAATGAGGGTCATAAATTTCTATTGAGACCTTGAACGGCTATCATTTCCTGCCAATCTCCATAGATGTAGAGTAAATATCCCATGGAAAATGTACCCAGTTTAATCAATCGGTAGTAAAGAAGTCAGTGTTCAAGCAAACATTTAATAAGCAAAAAAGACGCCACTAACACTCACAAAAGAGGTACCATGTAAAGTTCAAGTGCACAGAAAATGTGTAAAAGGTCTCATGTTTTAAAGAATATCCTTGGTCGAGTTGAAACAGATGGAAGACGCCTCTTAATCATAGGTCCTCAAATTAGGCGATTTTGGGAACAGAATCATACACCTTCATGCATCCATGCCGCCTTTCTAAAACGCCTCTCTCCCAACTTTTCTTTGCGAGTTAGACTGCCACACCAAAGTTTCAAGACACTAAACTCTACTATACTTGTCTTAGTTCAAAATATCATAAAATTATCTAGGCTCACGAAACCAAGTTCCACACGCTTGTTCAAAACTTTCAATTGCGTACACATTCCACACCAACCCCCCCTCCCCCATCTCCCTGTGTTCTAGTCTTTTCATTCAGTCTGAACAACGAAAACTTAAATCAATATTAACCTAACACGACACAGGTTCTGCAGTAAAACAATCAGTGGCTCAAATTTGACTCAGGTGAATAGTCATACGCCACAAAAACAACACAGTCCTAGACTGAATACATGTCGTAACCAGAGAGCATACATTAGTTCATCACAAATCCTTTATCGCAATTAACAAGCATAAGCACAAAATCACTCAGTAATCAGTACTCCGACCCTTAGTCACATAATCCTTCAAAATACTCCACACTCCTGCTCCCAATCCTCGCACTGCGCTGGCTCTCACGGATTTTAGTAGGTTGGGGATATGTTTCAAACACTCTTTCACGCTCGCGCTCAAGCACACGCATGCGAATTCTTTGACTTAGCTCCGACCACAAAACCCCATACAATTCAATTACACCCGACATTGTGTGCATTTACACCTATATAAATGTGTAGACATAATATAAGGAGAGAGAAAGTTGACCTTGGATACAGAGGGAGGGTAAGATCTGGCAGGGTTGGGGTTTTGAGACGGGGAGAGAGCGGACTGCCCGTACGCGGAGGAGAGAGAGGTATCGCGATACGAGGAAGAAGCTCTGATGGCTTTGGCGGCCAGCGAAGAGGCGGAGGACGAGGAGGAGCTGTTGTCGGGTGGAGCGGGAGAAGGAAGGCGGTTAGGGCTCCCGAATTCTTCGTTCGAGCTCGAAGGCCTTGGTCCTCCTCCTGCTCCTCCTCCCGGCCTTCTTCTGTACGCCATAGCAGATCGGTTTTGATGCCGAAACTACGTCCGCCTCCGCCGACGCTGCTGCTGCTGCTGCCACCGCCGAGCCGAGTCCTGGGAGTCCTCCACCGCCGTCAGCGTCGTCCCCGCGCCGCCGCTGCGGCGTGATGCGGATTCAATTACGGGGTTGCAATTTCGAAAGCTGTACCGAATGCGAGAGATGCCGATTTCAATCTCTCTCTCTCTCTCTCTCTGAGTGAAATGCGTTCAACGAGCAACCTGGTTCGGTGCTTGGTATTTTGGTAATTCGGCGTAAGATCCGATTCCTTTTCGTCTGTTATCTCGGAGCTCAGTGAAATAATTCGAACCGGAGTGCGTACTGTCCCTAAGACAACATGCGTGCTGGGTCAATTCAGGCCGTCCATTTTCGGCAATGAACGGCTCAAATTGCATTTCATCCGAATAACAATGGGCACCGAAATCTGTTTGGATGAGAAGCAATCTGAGCCGACCATTGCCGAGCATGGACGGTCCGGATTGGCCCAACACGCAACACATCTCAGTGGAACATCAATGGATAGCCGAGATCTATTCGGCTGAGATGCAATCTGAGCCGTCCATTACCGAGCATGAACGATCCGGATTAATCCAACACGCATGTTGTTCCCTTAGGAAAAGCAGGCACCCCAAATTCAAATAATTCGCGGGCGAGTACGTGAGCGAGAACGCAAGCGTAAAAACATTTTTTTATCACATCTCGTACAATTAAAAGCGAGAGTTGAGCACATTGAACGCATGTCATTTTAAAGGATTATGCGAGTATGTTTTTGAACAGAGATCCGATTCGTGGAAACTGGAAAGTGCCATTTGGTCTGAACGTGGTGTTGGGTTCCCATGGATTTGGGCCCGAAGACCGGGAGTCCTGGGCTTTAAGAGGAATTGGACATGTGTATAACGAAAACTGGCGTTGTGTCCATTCGAAGCGCGAAAAATGTACAAAACATACATTTATGTGCTTTTTTTGTTAATACGTGCATCGAACAGGCATAACGCTAGTAAGGGAAGAAGGTAAATGCGTTGATAATTTGGAAATGGAAACCAAACCTTTGATTGATATGCACTCCTGGAACAAATTTTTTCGCAATAAACGGAGTCGAATTTGGTTCTCAAAAACCTGTGGCAACTACTTTTGTGAATTTGAAATTTTAAGTGTAAATAAAGTAATTTACAATTGCAAAAAATATAGGATAAACAAAGCAAACAAACATAAACTAAAAAGATCCAACTCCCCACCTTCCAAAAATATCTCATGCACTCAAAATTCTCAAACGTTATAAAACAAACCCAAGCAAAATAAGCCTAGCTAAGCATGGGCAAAACCATCCATGATTTCACCGTCTGCCGAATTTGGTGGTTAAACTCTACTGCGCAAATAATGAAATTAACCAGCAATAGGGAAATGAATTTCAGTTCTACTAAAACGGTTTTGAACTTCCGGAAGCGATGAATAAAGTCCTAACACTAAAACGTAACATCCTATGTAGGTCAAATACGAGTCCTCCCATGCAATATGTTTTACCTATATATAAACATTTACATTTATCCTCTTCCCCCCTGAATTTTTAGAACTAGACTTTTTTTTTTTTTTTTTTTTTACCATAAGTAAAAGAAGGACTACAGCACTCGAACCTGGCCACCCTAGAAGTAAGACTTAAGCACAAACCACTACAGCCACCACGTTATGACTTGATCGTTTCCTAGCGCTTTCTATCTCCCTTCTATGTGTTTGGATATGATTATAAAGAATTCTTTGAAAAAAATTTAACTTATAGTCTTATTAAAGCACCACACAACAAAAGGTGTCATGGGACTAGCCCTTTGTACAAACTGACACAACAAACTTCAAACAGAAGAAAGAAAAAGGGAAATGATTCTGCCACTCCTTTTTTTGTTAACGGTACTCCCCTGCAAGTATATTTTTGCACCAAAAATTGCAAAAATATACTTGCAGGGGAGTGCCGTTAACAAAAAAAGGAGTGACAAAATCAGCAGCCAAGAACAATCCCCAAAACAATTAGGGGTCAAAATCCTCCTGTGAACTCTCCAAGAGGAAGCAATGCCTAAATTCTGACCGGAAGGCAGGGACGGATCTACAAGGGGCACGTGTCCCCACTCGAAATTAAAATATTTTTGTATAAATTAGCATAATTATGAAAGTGTGCTAATATATAAATATACACACTTGCATATATCTCAAAAAATACACATATAGAATTAGTTTTATGCTTGAATTGTTCATCATATGGTACATTATACTTGTTGCTTTATAAGCTATTTGTCTATTTGGAACTATTCTTTCTTGATTGTCTTTATCTTTAACCGTTTGGAAGAAATATTTTACAATGAACTTATTAACTAAACTATTTCGATCATTCTAAAACTTGTCGATGTTCATTTAAAACATACTTTAAATTTTTTTCTGAGATTTTATGATCATTTTTACCTAATTTAACTAAGAACACGTTATAAACTTTTGTAGTTAGTAATCCATGCCTTAATTTTGTATGATCTTACTGTGGTTGACTAAAAAAAATGAACTTTCGCCATTATAATTAACAAGGTGCTCCCACTAGGCTATATTTTTAGATCCGTCCTTGCCGGAAGGTTTAACCCTTTTCCAGGAGCTAATACAACCACGAATGTCACCTAATAATAAACCGTTGTAACGAAGAAAATTTTCTACACGTTGACAAATTCTACTGTTCCTCTCCCCCCACAAACGGTAGAATTCTTCATGTGCCAAAGAATTCTTTATTGCTTTCCCTAGTTTTAATTTTTAACCAAATTGGAGTAACTTTTTAAGCTGAATAGACCATTGTGTGGATTCTCGGAAGCAATCTGGAAGTCGTATCGTTTCCAGACAAACAAACATGGGGTGCAGCTAGCTAGCTACGCAGATAAAGAAACTTTATATCAGGATGTATTAAATTTGCATAAAGAAATCGGAAAGGGTATATATGGTATCATTTGTGTTGGTAATGTGCACACTAGCAACAAGACATCAACACATGACGTGCTTATCCAATATTGCCATTGGAATGAGTTTATTTCTTTATTTGAAAGACAACAAGAGCTGGACGTAGTATATATATAACCAGCATTCGAGTCATGAAATCGTTGCCACCTAAAACTTTAGCCTCTTGCGAAGCACGGCTGTGCTCCACTAGTTTTGTGTATGGTGTGGCAGAAGCTATATGGTTCTTTGGTCTTTTCTGCTGTCCGTCGCAGGGTTTGGTGTCCCTATGGATCTATGGTCATCCTTTGAAGGTTGTTATGCTTGGTCACCCCTCATTAATCACCCTTTTTTTGGCTAGCAAGAAAACAAGAGGGGTAATGCATGCACAAGAGAAACCTCCAAATTAACCATACAACTGATAATTAGTTCACAATTGTGTGCACTTATAACACCTTGATAAATCAAGCTTGTATGGTATGAATATACAATTTAGTGTTTAAAATTGGTTTTTTTTTTTTTTTTTTTGAATAGCAAATTGTTTTGGTAATGACATGCTTCATGAGCGTTAAGATCGGCATGTGTACGTTAGGAATCCACACAATCATTTTTTGACGATCCAATTCATTTTAATTGAACATCTGTATGTGTTTTGTCTAATCAAAATTTTCAGAAGAGAATGAAACAACTTGAAGTGAATCGGACATTTAGATGTCTGACTCTTCGTTTTAATTTTTCTAGCTAGACAAATATGATCTGTTGAGATAGTTATCTGTATCAAATTGAGTAACTTGATTTTTTCATGAACGTACGTAAACACATCGAGACCTTCATAATAGAGATTACCAAACCGAACCGAACCGAATTAGCGGGTTCCATTTATTTTTCTGTAATGATGATCAACTATTTGAAATGATAGAAAATCACATGAAATTAAGGATCCATTCTTGATGATATGATGAATCATAAAACTAGCAAGCCGTCTTGTGTTTGTTAAAGAGAACTTCAAAAACACAAAACAAGGAGACCAAAGAGTACTTTTAAATGTGCCTTTGAGACCCGAAGATTCTTATCAGAAAACAACTTTACATCAAAGTAATTAAAAAGGAAACCTAGGCAGAAGTTCTAATTATGATAATTAATTAAGTCAGAGATGAAGTGCATAATTAACAATTAAGCCCATGGAAATTAGGAAAAGAAAGCTAGACAATTACTTGTACTTATATGCAAAGGATGAATTTCAGGCTCTTTTTTTTTTTCAATCGATAAAAGATACTATTGTTTATATCATATATGAAGTACAAAGTACAAACTCGGGGCATTACATCAATTGTGAAAGTCCATAAGATCGACAACCAAGCTCCTAACCTCCTATAGGGTAGAAACAAATTAACAAAGAAATAATGGAAGCTGACCCATCTAAGGGAAGAACACCCACACGCAGGTGAAGAGATTTGAACTCCTGACCTCCTAATGAGATGCAACTATGCAAGAGTCCTGACCGATAGAGCTAACCCCAGTTGGTTGATTTCAGGCTTTGTTTAAATGTCCGTAATCTTGGGTAGCAATGTGAATTAAATCACCAGGAATCAAATTTCTATTTATCCAATATTTGGAGTAAATTCATCCCATATTTGGATCAATCAGTAATTTTTATATGGAAAACTATTTGTTTTGAAATTTTATGAGAGTCAACTTCTCAGTTTTACTAGATTGAGCCATAAATTCCTCCTCCAATTTATTCCAAATGCATGAATCTCGAAAATAAGATTGCACGACCTCATTGCTCCTCAAGGTTCCTGTCATTGAAATGGCGCGAATGGTTAAGTTTCAAACCTAACTAAACCAAACCTTAAGTCCCAATCAATCGGGATCGGTTACATGAATCCGTGTTTTCTATTGAGCTTTGTCGATAGCATCGTGTTTCAACTTTGCGCAAGTGGTTAAGTTGCTTACAATAAACCATGAAGCTAGCTATGTTCCAAGTTTCCAACCGTAGAAGGTCTCTCCCATCATTTTGATTGATTAAAGAAACATGACCATGTACACGGAACAGAATGAACCAAACATGTTAATTATGATCTAGAGAGAGAGAGAGAGAGAGGGGGCGTGAATTGGTGAGTTTGTCGGGTGTTAAACTATCCATATAATTAATAAAACAATATTCCACATTTTTACAGAAAGTGGGGAAAACACCATTATTATGCGAGGTTAAATTATACTCCTAAGTCTCCAATAGAACTACATACATGTGGGAAAAAAATGGGTTAACCAATTGCTTGATTGCCTGCCAGTCTGATTTCCATCGGCGTTGGTTGCGGTCTCTGATTCAGACTTCTGCCATCCGGAGGCATCTCATTGCCTGGTATCCTATCTTCTCTACGCCGGCCTTGGATCGGTCTGCCTAGGCCGTGACACAAAGAGAGCTTTGTACTCGTTTTAGGACACTTAGACGCTCGTTTTGCTTCTTTGCGCTTGTTTTCTATCTTTAGCTTCCCCGGTCCGGCTTCTGCCTTATCTCTGTATGTGAACGAAAATTTTGTAGATGCCGGAAGCCTTTATTAAATGAAGTTATTGCTTCGTGGATCAACAAAAAAAAAAAAAAATCGAGTAAGAGATGCTAAATTAAATGGGATATGTGGGAGTGATTTGAGTCTTTTGACAAACCGATTTGGTAAAACCCGATTCATACAAGATCTGAGATGTTTGACTAGTTTGATCTTGATGAACTTGGTCAGTATGTGGGAGCCAGGTCCAAAAGAATGCAAGTTCTAGGCAACCCTTCTCTGGGTGCAAAGCTTCGCAGCAAGAGAGGCTATATATTAGGTTGGCAAAATCTTTGAATTGTCTTGAGATAGTGATGGAAGGTGAATCTCCAGAAGTCATTGGAGTCGATTTCCTTGTTCGTTTTGGGGTCCAAAAAAAAAATTCTGGGTATGGCATTCAATAAATTTTCTCTATCGATCTCTCTTTACTCGTTACTTTCAAAAATCTCTCTCAAAACCCAAACCGAACAGCTCGTCGTGTTTTGATAGGATTGAGTCCAGTATTGCTCGGTGAGTTGGAAATTGGTAGCGCATCATTTAGCTAGAAGTACTCGTTTTACGATAGATTGTAATGTTTGGTTGGGAGTGGCCCAAATTTTGCAATGCCCTTCCTCGTTGTTGACTAGTGGATGCCCTTGCCTTAAGGCACAGCGCAACACATTCTAAACACAGTCTAAAGGCACGAAGCGGCATGTTTTTGGTATTGAAAGTATAAACCAAGAGCCCATGACATGAAGAATTGAAAGTTTTTTGTCAAGATTTAGACATTAAGAGCCCATATTTCCAAGCTACATAAATTGGCTATACACAGGCCATGACGTGAAGAACCCATATACTCCAAGCCAGATAAACGTTTTATTGAACCTCTAGAACTAACACATCATGAATACACCAATCAAAGGCTAAAACTTCAATACACTAACTAACACTTCAATACAACAATCAAAGGTTGAAACTTCAATACACTAAAAAATTTCGTGGATTAAACATCAATTTAAACACCAAGCCTGGTAATCGTATTTTTTTCCTTTAAGTTTTTTCCTTGTTTTGAAGATTAAACGGCAATTTAGGAAAATCCTATGCGAAATTGAGGATAGGGGGATTCTTACCATAGAGAGAGAACCAAATGGATTTTTTCGTGGATATGGAGAAGATGTGTACAAAAATTGAGGCGATCAAACGACGACGAATTCAGGGGGGGCTGCAACCCAAAATGTCAAATGAGTTGGTGGGTGCTGAGTGTTTTGTTGTGCGCCGAGAAGTGGGTTCTGAGAGAGAGAGAGAGAGAGAGAGAGAGAGAGAGAGAGAGAGAGAGAGAGAGAGAGAGAGAGAGAGAGAGAGA
>JAOTQK010000001.1:24760804-24809349 GCA_025642025.1 Rhododendron ferrugineum
TGTTGCGTTCATGTTCGGCTCATTTATGAAACGAGCCTAAAATTGAGGTTCAGGTTCGGTTCATTTAGTAGACGAATTGAACTCGAACGAGCCTTTACCGAGTCGAGCCTCGAACAGTTCACGAACTGCTCAATTTATTTACAGCCCTACCACGAATACATAGTTCTCTTCCGCACATCTTTCCCCCCTCCATACTATTAGCATATTTGGGCTAGAATTTTGGATTGGAACTTCATGTTGTATGATTGTATCCGGAAATAGCATTCATGTTTATCATTGAAATTCCTAAATTAATATTAGGAATACGGTTTGCTCATACTAGAACCAATCGCACAACGGAAACAAAAATCCACTATCAACACAACGATTAAAGTGAAATCCGTAGATGGGTAAAATCACGGAAATAAATCATGCACTAGGATATTGTGTGATTATAAATTATTCTTACTCTGTACACCCTCACAACGCGTCAAAAGAATTACTTGCCGAATTCACGTACATCACGCGCTTGCATGATTGCCGAATCTTGAATCTTCAAGCCTTCCTCCTGAAATGCCTTTAGAACTCCATGAAAGGGACTTGACTCAGAGATTGAATGTTGAAATTGCAAACCTCTTGCAGATGACTATTAGCACCAAGGATCCATAGACCTTCATGATTCTTCAAGATGCACAAAATGTTGCACTCATGAAGGTTGAGATTTGAAAACAAGAGCTTTGTCAAATGAATACAGCGATCAGTACCGATCTTGACCTAACTGTCTTGATATTTATGCTGCACTTGATGATGAATCCCATCAAAGTCGCTCCAGCGAAAGCCTTCCCGAACACTTCGTATGATAAATCGCCCGATAGGTGCTTCATGAGCTCTCTTGGTTGCTTGAACGAAGCTCTGCGTGCTTCCTAATCTTGACTAGTACCTCCTGCACTCAGCGTTCATTACATAGCAAATCGATTCATTTCCACAATCCAAAGCTCATTTTCTGTAAAAGAAAGAAAAGAGAAACTGATGCAACTCGATAAATGGGGAAATACATAACTGTGTGTTTTGGGCATGAAAGTGCCAACCAAAAGTGAGCTTGGCCTATCGAGCTTACAATCATGGTCTAACTTAAATGGATCCGATGTATGTTAAATGCAAGGTTTTAAGCAACGGAAATGGACACATGTAACGGTAATGGTCATAGTGTAACGGTATCAGGAGTACCAAACGGTATGCAACAGAATCAAATGTAGCAGTAGTGAACTTTTAGGAACCATTTTTTATGTAATTTTTTTAGAGTGCCTAAATCACCTGTCACGGTAGAGTACTGTCGGCCATTACAGTCATGAACATGCCTGTAAATTGGAAAAAGACCAACTAGTGATGGGAAACGGCCGATACGCATGTGATTTTTCATCTTACCAATGTGTCGATCGGGTACAACGGTATTTGAAGGCTAAAAAATATTGAGCATTGGCCGATATTTAAACCCTAGTTCTACATAGGGTTCTTTAGATGAGGTGCATAGTGAAATTTGATGTGCTAAAGTAGATATGGTATTAACGCGGGATTTCAGTATGTACGAAAGTCTAGCTGTTTCATAAGTCATTTGTTTTATACTAGCTAGCTCATTGCTTATTATTGCTGTATAACATATTGTTCTTGGGTTAGGCCCCGTTCTGCTAGTGTTTTTATTTTTTAAGTATTTATTTCTTGCGTTACGAGATATGTCATTCTCTTATAATACATCACTTTTAATTCAAAAAATAAATACTTATTAACATTCATGAGTTGCATCTGAAATTAGTGAATATAAAACTTAATTTGAGGGGTACAACCTTTAATTAATTACTTGCGCTTTGCTGGATATATATATAAAATCACCACAGTTCTCTCCTAAAGAGTGAATCTCATAAACTAGTACATTTATACGTGCAACATAAATAAATAAATAAATAAACAATGCCGTTCAACATGTTTAAAATAACTTTTAAAAGGTTGTTGTACTTTTAATTAAATATCAGTGAGAGCTTCGTCAATTCATTCAAATATTTGATCCCTATAGCGGCAAGGACCTCGAGATGGGTCCTACACAGTTCGGTGTATTCCCAGTTGGGCTTATACACCATAGATGTATAGGGCTTGATCAGTTTGGGTTTCGAGAGAGGTTTTGATGTGTTCTTAGCATTATGGGAGAAAAAATTTATTATAGACCGTGCGAGATAGTTTTAAGATCCCAAATTAACAAACATGCATATTGATTTTTTTTTATAATATATAGTGTTTGGACTAATTTACTCACACCTGATCAACATAAATGGGATGGCATATAATCTTCCTAGCTAGTTGAATGAATCACATGAGAGAGAGAGAGAGAGAGAGAGAGAGAGAGAGAGAGAGAGAATCTGCCGCCTATCCCACCAGTGACCAATGAACTGTCATCAATTTTGTTTCGAAACCGCAAATGGGGCTTAAATTTTTCAACATCAATTCCTGAGCCAAACTCAATTTGTTTAAAAGGTTTCCTTGGAAAAGAGAGAATCATAAGGCTCGTGCTTACGTTTAAAGTACCCATCTGAAACTCCATTAAACAAACCCAGTTCGTGAGTCGAATCGAGAATCGAAAGTACAATATTCTGATTTCATTACCTCTTCCGAGAGATGGGCTTCTGTGATTTTTTATTCGCTTATTATTTCTCTCTCTCTAGATATTCGTTTTTATTTTCTTTTTAGGGAGATCGGTAATGCCAAAGCCGGTTCTGTCTGTAACTAAACTAAGATAGCTTTTTAAAACCTAGTTCCATGTCGTACTCCTGGAACGTTGTCGCTTTTGCCACATATAGGTAATCGACACGTGTGGTAAAAAATCCTAAACAGTTTTTTAAAATTAGGGATCAGTACTGACCGGTGGGATGTATTAGTTGATGTATGTGTAAGTTGACCCGAACATCTGAGTTATATAAAAAAAATGAACCCATTTCTAATTCAGCTTTAAACATGGATGTGCACAATTGCAATTTATGAGGTAGTCTTTTTTGGATAACCGATGTCTAGATTAGCTTGAACGCACATCGACTAATTTGATCCGGAGTCGTGAAGTTGGTTGGGTTCATTTCTGAAGGCAGGTGCTATCCATGTATTCTTTTTTTATTTCTGTTTTTTTGTAATTGGTTTGAATCATTTGGTTTTCGTTTTGGGTCTCAAAACCCAACTTCTCTTTCTGCGCACGATTTTCAATAAATTTTTTCTATTCCCAAACACATTTTTCAAAACCCAAACCGAACAAATATATTTTAAACACGCTGATGTAGAGCGGGTTGCATCCAACATTTGTTGAGCGTTTGGATCGAGCACAGCCCAAACCACATTGGAGGCGAGGCAACTGTGGCAAATTGATCCGTGGGCCTTAGGGTCGATGCTTTTCGACCATTTGATGTTGTTTAGCCTTCCGAAAGGCATAGTTTGCCATTTATAGTAATATTTAGATTGCTAATATCTTGTGATGGGAAATTCCGTTTTAGTTGCCGTCTGTTTTGGCAACCTTATATTTCTTTCTAGCTTTTGACTTTCTAGTCAAATTTGAATTTTCTTTATTTTAGTAATTTTCGTATTTTCTTTTATTAGGGTTTGATTAGCGGCCCTAATTGTTTCTTAAGTTGTCTAGGGTTTCTTTCACCCTGTTTATATTCATCATCATAAGCCTATTCATCATCATAAGCCTTAGGGCAAGGTTGGTTGTTTTTTACTAATGAAAAAAAATTTCAAATTCGTTTGTTCAAATTAAAAGGGATACCCCTGGCTCAAACATCGTTCTTGTTTCTTGTTGCAAATAGTTTCGTAAAAAGAGATTGCACTGCATCACACACAGAAATATTACTATGCTACTAAACAAGATTACAAGAATTTGGATAAAAGAGCACACTTCTATTGAAAACCCATCCCTCTTGGATCCTAGCCACACGTTAGCCAAACTATCTGCCATCATCTAGTACTTCTTTTTATTATCATTTCTGCTAGCTGTCCTGAAATAGCTGAGACAAGTGCCATTTTAGTGGTGGAGTCCTGCAAAAAGCACTGGATACCATAATAGAATCATCAGTCTTATTAAGTGTCCATAGATATCTATTTTATTTTTATTTTTTTGGAAAAAACCATAGATATCTATTTTTAGTTTTATGTATCATTCGCAATTTCATTTTGGTGATTATTTTTATTCTCAAAAAACATTGGTGTTTACCTTTTTTGCTATATGGTATCAAGAAATATGCGTGCTTCACTATTAATAAAGTTATAAATTAAGGAAAAAAATAAATCCAAAATAAACATCAGGGTTGTGGTAGAGGATGGACTTCATCCACTCTAACTATGGCCCTAGCACTATCGGAATTTTGGATACTTTTGCATGAGTTCAATTTTGTCCACCCACTTGAAAGATGGCTGGTCAACAAAACTCATCTCCAAACGAAAGGATCGATCCACTCTAATGGTGGTAATTTTATTTTTACTGTTAAGTCTGCTTATGTATGACTATATTACTCACCACAATTCCTCTAATACTAGCTGGAATTGAATTTGGAACATAGATTCTACATATACTTAAAAGATTCATTAGGATTTGCATGCATGATAAACTCCTTATTAATCACCAGAGTTTGGTAAGGGGCTTGACTAATAATGATCTATGCCTAAGATTAAAAAGAAAAAAAGAAGAGAGATAATGATATATGCCCCAGATTTGCCATTGCTGGAGGAACTTGAAACATCTCTTTTTTATTATCCTATGAGTACTAATTAAAATTTGGATAAATTCTCATGCCCAGGGTCCCCAAACAAATAATATTATTGACCGGAGGGAGTGCAGGCTGTATCTCAACACTTAACACTCGACATCAACAAAGGAGTATATATAGTCTTTTAATGTCTTAATCATTGTCACTCTTTGAAACTTGTGGAAATCTAGAAATTACTAGTATGAAAGTTTTGATGATATCTCTGTTGAGCCTTGAGTTAAAATTTTGTTCTACCCTTGTCAAGTGCACCTCTGAAATTGTGGATAGCTTTCAGCTGGCTATATATAAGACTTGTTCAAATCCTAGCCAAGTGAGACTTATTTCTTGAATTTTCCAGAGAGTGCATGGGGTAAAATGTAACTCAGCACAGACAGAAGTAGCTTTGGAAAACCAGGCCTAGCTAGCTGGTTTTAATTGGATCAGGTGTTTTTTCAAAAAGGAAGACTAGAAGACTCCACCAGCCTAGCTAGAGGCAGAATCTTGGGGTCTTGTCTTCTATGGGGCTTTGGAATGATTCGGGAACAAGCAATGAGAGAATTTCAAGCTGATTTATTACACACTTGACCGTAGATGTACGTTCTGCAAATGATCAATGAGGAATCTATCCCTAACTCACTTTATAGCATGCTGGCCCAGGCCAGTGCAAAGCTCTCGTGGATGCCAGTGGACACTCGCGGAGAGGGTAACCAAGTTTTATTTTTATTTTTCCTCATACGCACGGAGGGGGATCCGGGATGCTGCCAAACAACCCCTGCCAAGCGGCATCCGGCCGTTCGTCTCGGCACGAACGACTTGGATTAAATCTGAGCGCATATAGATTTGAACCGTCCATTGCTCGAAGCCGTTGATTCTAGAGATGAACGGTCGCTCGGCATTGCTGCCAAGCACCCCCGCTTCCAAGGGAGGGTAACAAAGTTGCAAACCAACTTGCTAGAATGGGTTCCATCAAGTGTTTTAGGGTAACAAAGTTGCAAACCAGCGGCTCCTTTGGGATAGTTTAAGTTTTATTTTCAACCCTGCCAATAAAAAAAAAAAAACAAAGGGAATGGCGTTGGCCCAATGATTAAGGTGCTTTTTTACCTGGTGTAATGACCAGATTCCATCTACCCCCTTTCTTTATCCTCATTTACAAGGAAAATATCAACTTTCCCACTTTGATCAAAACAATGAGCTCAGTCTTTTGAATACAATAATTTATTACTTGAACCAACCAAATTACTAGAAGATTTTGTTACTCACATGTTGATGGGGTGAGTAAAATTGTTTTTCATTTTTGTTTTTAGAGATCTATCACCGTCTCTTGAATGTTGCGTATTATGGTAGAGTATATTCCGCACAATGATAGTTCTTCGATAAATATATAAAACTTCAGACGCAATCTATCAGCGCGATAGAGTTGAGGGTAAAACATTTTTTTACAGTTAGAAGCATAGGTCATGGTTGAAATGTCGAGACATTTTCTGAGACATGATCATGGGAGGAAATTTTAGAACCAGTGATCCTATATCATTGCATTGAAAAACAAAATGTGGGTTTCTAATGTGTAACCTTTTACAAAATGTACGTCACATTCTTCACCAACGCCAGAGTTGAGATATTCGTTACCAGGAGTCGTTTGGTTGTATGAAAGATGCAAGCGCCGACACTGCCTGCAAACGCTTAGGAGCGTGCTTTCTTGTTCAATTTTTCTTGCAAGTGCAAGCCTCGATGAGTAGGGGGCATAACAGTAGGCATGAGGCTGGGCAAAGCAACTGTTGGAGCGAATCTTTGTGGCCGATATGATTTCGTTGTCAGATGTGTTGTAGGAAAAAGTTCAGACTCTCGAATTTGAGTTGTTCTTGGTGAAGACAGAAGAAAGCCGTTGGCGGTTCTCCTTGCAACGCAAAAACTTCAAGTTGGAATCAAAACGCCACATGACGGTGTCTCAAAGGGCACAAAATATTTTTTTCTGGACCAGATGGTTTTAACATTTCACTCGCTATTAGTCCAATCAAATTATTCACTCATTCCTCGCTATTGATCCAATGATCCAAACCACATTGACTTCTACACCATTTGTAACTGAAGAAAGAAATCTCCGCATCCACCAAAACGCCATAACACACCGTTTAAAATATGCGCACATCAAGAATTGCAATGGCCAGAAAATGCTGGCATTGTTTCCTCTTCGTTGTTTATTTCAGTTACACTGACTATCAATTAGGAATACATAATTGAGGACTGATTTATATATATACATTAAAAAAAAAACTTTTTTTTGGGTAAATTAAAAAAAAAAAAAAAACACAAACAAACAAACTTGGATACTACAGTATTTTACAAGACCATATAATTTGAAATTTTCTGGGTATTGTGGAATATACAAAACTGCCATGCCTAGACTTTGAGGGCAACATCAGCTCCATCAGGAGCATTATTTTGCTGTCCCCAAAGCTGGGCATATCTTCCAGCCTTTGACAAAAGAATTTCATGGGGTCCTTGCTCCACCACCTTGCCGTTCTCGAGAACTATAATCTGGTGGAAATAAATCAGAAATACAGAATCCATAAGCACAGAGATGACGGTCCCGAAAAAAGCCAAATGGAAACTGCATGCCTGAACTACGTATTAAATAGCCAGGAGTTGTTTTGTAAGCGGAATCAAATAAATGCATGAGATGGGGAAAAAGGAAATTTTTAAGGAAAAATAAGAGAAAATGGGATACCTAAGGACATGATAGAATTTGAGAAGATGGGAGACCTAAGTATTAAATATTTGAACAAGTTGGAGCCAATAATATTCCTTCACTATTTGGCAATACTTTTTTAAAGCACTTTCAAATTACTACGGAGTAAAAAACTGATGTGCATTCCCATCTCTATGAACTTGAGAAATGTGAAAGAAACAAGGCAATACCTCATCGCACTGCATCGCCGTCGTAAGCCTATGAGCTACAAAGACTGAAGTTCTGTTATTAGCAAGGGACTTCAAAGCATTCAGTATCTCTGCTTCCGTTGTGCTATCAAGAGCGCTGGTAGCTTCATCGCAAAGCCTGGACAGAGAAAATCGAATGAAAATCCTGTTGACTTTCTCAATGAAACAAGAAAGATATACAACTCCCTCACAGAGGAACGGGCCATGAAGGTGACTGCAAACCTATGTCAACTTAGTGCAACCCTGTTCCTAAGATTTGATTAGACTGTGAAGAAAGGCATAAACATTTTCAGAACTGTTTGTGGTTGTTTCACAAGAAGTTTCCACAATATCTTTCTGAAAACTTCAAAACTTAGCTATTAAGAAAGCGCATTTTTTTTTTTTTTTTGTGAAAAAAGAACCAACCAACTCATATGAGACAACAAAAATAGTTTTCCAATTCTCGAAAACAATATCCGAGAGTACATACAATTGTGTATTTGTATTTTTAAAACTATTTTCTAATCTCATGACATTATTTCTGAACAGGAACTGAAAGCAAAGCCAAGTCCAAAGCAAATCGTCACTTAGTAGCTAGAAGTTATCCAAAAGCAATCATAACCATAAGGTCTTTTGCACTTCATGATTTAAGGGTCATGAATAACCTGTGCACATAAATATGGTCATGGCATACAGGGGTGATGCATGGTAAATTAGTCACGCTTATGTCGTTGATGATTGAAAATAAGACCACTCAAATATGAAAAGTGAAAACATTTGATGCTAAGAAAAACGGCAAACAAGACATTTCAGCCAGGGATATAAGAGAAGACTTTCGGACAATTCTCCAGAATAACCTTGTCTCTTAATACCAGTATAATGTAGTGGTGGTAAGTTCAGGATTAATGACGATGACGCAAATATGCTGACTTACTCATCATGAGATGTTATCAAAGGGCTGCGTGTTGATGAGCTACAGTACAAATTAATATCGGGGTGTTTGAAGGGGAGTACTTGATTGCTTGAACGGTTACTCAAACCTAAACAGGGAAAAGCTATGAAAGAAAATAAACATACAGAATGGTAGGCGCTTTCAGGAATGCACGAGCTAGTGCCACGCGTTGCTTCTCACCACCACTCAACTGCAGGATATAAAACATAGCCAAATTATCAAAACCCACTGAAAAAATTAAAAATTTGTAGCCTAAAGATAATTTGGACAATAAACTATTATATGTTCTCCAAATCTTCATTTCTATTCCTAAGAGCTGTTGTTATCTTCCCATGAAGAACCAAAATTTTCAAAGGTTTCACCAAACTACATGCTTAAAAGATAATTTTCTCAAACTTTCCAAACAGTCACTTCAACATGATGTTTGATTCTGGAAAACTGCTCAAAGAGCTTTACCATTTAAGTTTCTGTTCATCAAAAACTTCAGTTTAGGGATCAGAACAAACTCTGTTGCTAAGTGGGGTATGCATACTCCCTTGACATGTACTGTGTTCCAAATTCCATGTTAAACATGGGCACACACTGGAGATTTAAACTGCTCAATACAATGATGACAGAAGTATGTATCATCTAACTGAAAGTCTGAAAGCAGTTGGTTTCTCACCTTCAGACCACGTTCCCCTACCACGGTTGAATATTTTTCGGGGAAATTCATGATGGTGTCATGAATTGCTGCCCGACGAGCGGCAACATAAACCTAGAGGCGACCATAAAATTATTATGTTAACATTACATGCTCTCCTGTGTAGACGAAACATAAATCAATCTACGACATAATAATTTGAACGCAAACCTCCTCTGTTGTTGCTGAAAGGCGACCATAATGAATGTTATGAAATATTGTGTCATTGAAAAGTACCTGCAAAAGCAGAATGAGTTGCTTGATTAATGAATTTCGTAACTTTTTATAACCAGAAAAAGAAAAAAGAGGAATTAACAAAACAAAACGTTCTGTTAACTCACAGTATCTTGTGGAACAACGCCAATTGGCTTCCGAAGACTCTCCAGTGTTACATTCCGTATGAGTTGACCATCTACCCTTATCTGTCAAGTAGCAATAGTTAAAGACGCCTGCAAGAAATCACCACACCGATCCCTCACTAGATATATCACTAGTGCTCCTGAACTCATTTTGTTTAATTGTTGTAGAAAAAAGGGCACATTTTTTGATAGTTTGATATCTAGCCTTGCAAGGTGGTCCTTGCAGATTCACACGGGATTCCAAGTGTCCCCCTTCCATTATCCTTTTATGAATTATATTTTCCATCAACACCATGAGGATAGGAAAACTAATCTAGATCTTCAGCTTCATGCAGCTGATCATAATTTGAAGCAAGACCTCGGACTTTTATATGTAATCATGCAGGGACCAAATTGCAAAAACACATTCCTCTTTCCCTTGTGCCATAGGCAGCGTTAAGTAGGATAGTGAGTTAGATTACTACAAGCAGTATATATGCTGCTTGATCAGCTCGAACCCTGAACCTTCCAGCACTTAATTAATGTTCATTAACTCTTTTTTGGTTTCCCCCCTAAAGGGCCTTTTGTCCAGCTTTGAGATTATAATTATCAAATTTACCACAGGCCTCAACAGATAAAACCTAGCCAGATGATGAAAATATCAGGAGCATTATCTGGGGAAAAAACATCAAATAGTAGCAGTTCTTACATTTCCAGAATGGGTGTCAAAAAATCTGAACATCAGTCTAAGAATGGTAGACTTTCCTGCAAGCAAATCAAAATTTAAAATCAAGGGTGCTGCACAAAAAATCATCTGGTGATGCAAGGATGATTCTAAGTGATGAAAAGACAAAGTTCCAGTGCATGTGCTTATCTCCCATGTCAATACTGTGAAGTGAAATCCCACATCCCCTGGGTACAAAAGCAATCTGTGGTGCATAAGCATGAGGGCACCTTTAACTGCTTACGGATCACATTGCCTGGGTACGGAACATGGGCAGAAAATAGAAAGAAACATGGAATATCTGAAGCCTTACCACTGCCACTCGTTCCAACAATAGCAACACTTTTTCCAGCAGGCACAACAAAAGATACCCCATCAAGAATCTTTCTTTCCGGCACATAACTAGAGGAAGAGAAACAAAGGGATCAAATCAGCAGAAATATATCACAAAGACAATATAAGAGTGGATTTGTTCTATACAGTCCGAATGCCAGTAGAGGTCACACAAGTAGGTCATTAAAACCCAAAGTTCAATAAGAACGATCAACCAAAGGTGTATCATCACGCCTGTCATACTTTTTAGACTTAGCTATATAGATTCAAAATACAACAGATTAGTAAAAATGTCCAATTTGCTAGAACTAAGCATCCCTATAGTTTCTACCTCATACATTTTCTACCCGGAACCAGATGTTTCAACCTTCTACGTAAAAAGGCAAAACTAAGACACAAATGAAAACCTGAAGTGAACATTGTCAAATTTGATCTCGCCACCATGTAGATCCAGAGGCTTTGCATCAGGTTCATCTTGAACTTCAGGTTTCACCTGTGGTAACCATCAACAAAATTTATTTTCTAGGCATTAAACAGAAGTATAGACAGGAAATTTAAAGCACTAGAAATTCGACAACAAAAGATCTTGACACAACATAAAAAAGACAATAGTCCCGCACAAAATGACAAAATGACAACAGCTAAACAGCCAAAAAAAAAAAAATTTATCAGAGCTGCCTAAGGCACTTATTTGCCTCCAAATTCTATCCAGAAAAAAGAGGTCAAGGTGAATCCATAAAAATGAGAACGCTGATAAAAAAGATGGTGTTAATTGGAAATTTTGAATTGATAGATCGAGACCAACACAAGTAGAAAAGAAGGCAAACTCCCTAGCAAAATGTTACATATCATTTGCATTATGAAAACCATCATACAGTTCGTCACCATAAAAGTAAATATTCATATTTCATAGTAAACTTTTTACAATAATTGGGAATTGATTTTGCCACTCCCCTTTTTGATAATGCCACTCCCCTTTTCTCACAAAACAAATCATCTAATCAAGACACAAAGGGGAGTGGCATTAACAAAAAGGCGAGTGGCAAAATCACTCCCCTAATTTTTTCTATCAGTAAATGCATATATACACAGGATATACCTGCAGAGCTCCAAGGTTTTTGAAGTCACATATAAACCATACAGAATTTGATAACGCAAGCATTAGTAGTTGTACTGAAACTGATAGAGAAACACAAGCAGCTGCTAACTACCTCTAATAACTGAAACAGGGACTTCATGTCGATAAGACTTTGTACAGTCTCACGATATACACTGCCAAGGAAGTTGAGAGGGAGAGACAGCTGGAAGAGGAGCCCATTTACCATAACCTACATTCCGTTGATGATTTATGAGATTCATATTTTCAAGAATACTAAATTGACTGAGTGCACATATCAAGTAGGAATTTACCAAATCACCAACTGTCATCTGGCCATTCATAATCCCCTGGGAGCACAATACCATAGCTGCTGATAGAGCTGCACTAAATATTACATTCTGGCCAAAGTTCAAGAAAGCAAGGCTGCGTTGCGTTTTTAATGCAGCATCTTCATACCCTGACAGATGAATTACCCTCATGAATCAACTAGATTTACTTTTTTTGGAACTAAAAATAAAAAAGGAAAACTTAAATTCCAGTAAACCACAAGAACCAGAAAACTCAAAAAAGGAAGCTATACGGTGGTATGGCTGGCAAGACCCACTCAATTTGCTGACATTCAGATCTATCAGCACATGGACCTGTTTTTATGCATTAGACAACAACTACTACAGTAACAAGCCTTCTCCCAACCACTTAACAGTTGACTACAAAATGCTATGTGCCATTCATCTTTAGTAGTTAAAAACTTACTCTTTAGGAGCTCATCGTACTTCTGTACTTCATAAGCCTCGTTGTTGAAATATTTGACTGTCTGAAAATACAAGCCGTTAGGTGAGAAAACATCAACCACCAAAAAAATAATCTAGGATAAGGAATTATAGACCGAAGAAACATATCCAAGAAGGATACAATAACACTTCACCTCATAATTAAGAAGTGAATCTACTGCCCTCGTAGTTGACTCATTATCAGCTTTGTTCATGGCCTTCCTAAACTTGGTCCTCCACTAGAAAATACAATTTAGGTGGAGAAAACAATGGCAAAGAATCATTAGCTTAAAAGAAGCAAAAAGTATGCAGGGTAGCAGACCCCAAGTAGTATCAATATCATGTTAGAACGTCTACGGTACATATAAAGTAAGACCATATATCTTAAGGAGAAAAATTGAAGTCAAAGGACTCAACTGATCTATAAAGTGAACAATCATTGTCAAAATACCCAATTGGCAGTGATGAAAAACTTGTGAAGAGAGTACCAAAGATGTATAAAACAAAACCAGGTACTTAACCACTAAAACAAAATAGTCTACCAGAAGATAATAACAACAAATGATAACAAACAAGAAGAGTGTGCAGTAGATAATGAACCTGTGTTATCGTCAATGTGAAAATAACATATGCAGCAACTGATAGAGAAGTGATCCACGCGAATGGTGCACCGAATTTGTATGCCAGTATACCTGATACCATACATATCTGGAAGGATACAGGTTAAATCTGCAGATATTTCCTTGAGGGACAACAAAGTAAAAGCAAAAACAGACATCTGATTCAAGCAAATATGGCCTTGTCATTAAAGACGAAATCAAACAAGAAGAAAGCCCATAGGCAACCGGTATAGAGCCATACCTCTAAGATGGTGGGTACGACATTGAATACCATGGCAGAAAGGATAAAGTTTATTGCACGGCTACCACGATCAATAATCCGACTTAAAGCACCTGTTTCCCGACTGCGAACGAGAACAGATAGTAAGGAACTGTAAAACAACTTCGTCTTACAACCATTTTGAAAAAGAAGAATCCAATGCTAAACTTTCAAATATCATCATCCTCCATGATATAGAGTACTACATAAGGATGTTGAAAACCCCTCCTTCTTTCTTTCTTTTAATTTTTTTGTGGCTAATTTTCATCTATAACCATCTAATAGTTGAGAAATCTTTCATCCAACTATTAAGTACATTAAATTCTAAATTTCTAAGTAGAGTCCTAGGCACCGGTAGGGAGTCGAGTTTAGGTGCGTAGGCACAGGGCCGGCCCTGACATTGTGGAGGCCCAAGGCGAACTTTAAAAAGAAAAGGGACCATTTATGCATTTCAAGAGCAAAAACCAAATAATTACTCCAAAACTATTCTACATTACAAATATTGGAACAGCCACTTAAGGATCATTCCACTTCCATTTTTCAGTAACAGAACTACTTACGCTCTTAAAATCAATTTTTTTCTTATTTGATGGGCTTATTTAGCATTAATTCACTTGTATATACCTATTCTAATGATATTTACACAACTTTTGGTGGGGCCCTTTTTGAGCAAATTTTTGGGGGCCCAAGAGGAAACTCTGGCTCCCCTTTGCTAATGTCTGGTACTACGCTTAGGTCAACCTCCTGATAGGAGAGAAAGCGCACACAGAAAGCGAGAGGCTTTCCTTTCACCCATCCTGTAATCATGTTTTTATCTTTTCAGATAAAGATACCAAAAAGATTGCAAGGTAGGCTTCTTACGTTATAGAATTCCCCATATTGAGCAACCCCACCCCGATTTCAACTTATCCTTTCAAACTCGGGCTTGACTCCACTTGGATTGGGCAGATTGAGCCAGGGGTCAAGCCTAGGGCCCGAGACATATCACAAGGTCACGCATGCTGGGTTTTAGCATTCCCAGCTTGACTAAATCAGTCCAATTTGTGGACCTACCAAGACATCAACAGTAGAATCAGAAGAAAAAATCCCCTCCTAAAGAGCCACGAATGAAACGGTTCGTGAGGCAGTAGGTGTAGCACCTATAGAAGAGAAGTTGAGGGAAAAAAGCTAAGGTGGTTTGGGCATGACTACCATAGACCAAGAGATGCAGTAATTAAGAGCGGATAAGATAGTTTTGGGTAGCAATGCTACGGGGAGGGGTAGACCTAAATTGACATTAGATGCTGTGGTGCGCAAAGATATGAGTATAGCAGGTCTGTGTGAACAAGTGGCCCTTGACAGAGCTCAATGGAGGAAAAGGATTCATGTAGCCGACCCCAAGTGATTGGGACATAAGGCTCGGTTTGGTTTGGTTTGGTTAAAGAGCCACGAATGCAAAGAACCAACCATTGCATGCAGAAACAAGGTACTTTAGACAGACAAAGAAATATATTCATCTGTTCTATTGATTTCCTAAAAAGGGACAAGGTACCTTATTCAAATGCATTGCTGCCATTAAGATAAATAAATTCGTTCCTCCGTTTCAGTGATTTACTAAAAAGGGAACACCACCCGTACATCTCATAGAAAACACTGTCCACTAACACACACAAATTTTATCATTGATGGTACGTCCAACAAATATAAAGGTAACAGGTAAAGTCTTATTGATTGAAAATTAAGAAAGAAAATGAGCACACCTGAGGTGGTAACTAAGGTCAAGCTCATGCAAATGTGCGAACACCTGCAAAAATCAACTGTTTCATATGTCACAACTGACATGGAGTTAACTTAAATTGGCTAAAGTCTAAAGGTCAAACAATAATTCCAAGGACAAAACCTGGAAGCATGTGAACAACCGATGAAATGATGAATATGAATACCAATATGCCAAGGTAAGGGTGTTTTAGACCTTCACATATTCCATCACTTGTCAATTGTATGTCAAGCGAATTAACCTTTTCCGCATGGAATATAGCTAGATGATATACTTATATATACAATGTAACTTGAGGACTTGCATTGCAAATCATAATCAGTTTTCAGCCGAACTCTTTCTTAGTCTTTTTCTCGTAGTATAAGAGCATCTATGGTTCATACAACTATCTCTAAAGCACACTACATTCTGCTCCCCAACATCTTTGAAAAGAAATTGCAACACCGTCGAAGAAAAGTACTTTTAAAGGAGAACAAGGAAGACAAGTATGAAAAGATAGCAATAAAGATGATAAGGGAAGGAAGAACTTATACTAGCCACCCTCAAAAGACCACTGAATATCTACCTTTCTACATAATGCCAAGATCCCAAACCCTCAGAATGACCATAGAATAGTCTTGAATAACGCAGCATTTGGCATTTTAAAAGATATATTCACTACTTTAAGGCATATCAAATGGTACAGATCTATTCACTTTCATTGCATCTTTCTTCCTCAAGGACTTCACATTACTTGATTAACTCTCTGAAAACACTGAAAGTTGATCTCAACTCTTTTCAGGCCATATCTTAGAAATGACTGAAAGGACAAAGGACTGAAGGAGGGCCAGACACCATTCAATGCTCATTAAGTGTAGGGGTGGCGATAATGCCACGACCCTATTTTTTAGTTCCACGACATTTTCAGACTGTTCACCTTTTTACCCTTTCTCTATTGACTGACCAACAAAATTCTAGTATTGTACAGCTGTACTTCTTTCTCTCACTACACACTCACTTCCCTCAAGAACCCACCCACCTCCCTCAAATGTGCCTCTTCCCACTCTCTCAGTCTGATTGTTCTAATTTCTAGATTGCTCGCCAACGAATTGAATTTGTTACTACGTAACAAATGTCGTGGCACTAAACAAAAGAGTCATGGCTTTATCCTTTCCCTAAGTGTAGATAGGTTTGACCAAAGATTAATGGTACGCAACAGGAAAGAGAAAACATGAATTCATCCATGAAGCGTATGTGGAATCAGAGAAGTGACTGTGTGGAGCCCTTGCTCCTTTACCATTTCTTTGCCTTTTTTTTATATCCACACTCCCTTTTAAAAGACAAAAAAGGGAGCGTGGATATCAAAAAGGGGAGTGTGAAAATAACTCCCCTTTCTTTATTTTTTCCTGATTTTTCCTCCTTACAACAGACGCCAACCCATGAAACGGCACTCCTTTTTGTTTGCTAACGCCCGTTTGGCATAGCTCAATCCAATTACTGATATACTGATTTTTGTGGGTCCATTTTGGGTTTGGGTCCCACAAAGATGATTCAAACTGCTCGTTAAATGTTTTTATGGCTTCCTACAAAAAAAAATTAGCTCTATCTGATATCGGTAGGGCGATACGAATAGTGAAAAAGTCCATACTTATATTGGATTGAGCTAATTTTTTTGCAGGAATCCATAAAATAAATTTTTTAACAAATAATGAGCGGTTTGCCGGTTTCAATCATCTTTGTGGGGCCCACCCAAAATGGGCCCCACGAAAAATCAATAAATCTTTAATCTGAAATTAAGTGTTTCGTCCTACGAATTGTAAAAAAGCTCTTACCAATATCGGATTGAGTTAATTTTTTGTAGGAATCCATTAAAAAATATTTTAAGAACAATGAGCAGTTTGAATCATCTGTAGGGGACCTGATATGGCCACAAAAATCAATAAATTAGTAATCAGATTGAGCTATGCCAAACGGGCCTTAGCAAACAAAAAGGAGGGAGGCGTCTGCTGGCAAGGGAGAAAAAATTAGGAGAATAAAAGAAACGGAAAAGGAGCAAGGGCTCCGCACAAAGTCACTTCTTGGATGCCACGTAGGCTGCTTCATGGAGGAATTCATGTTTTCACTTTCCTGGTGTGTACCATTTCTCTTGAAGAAAAATTGCTTAACAAGCAGAAATGACGGCTACAATAGGGTGTGAATGAGAAAAAGTTACCACCATTTGATTCATTTCTGCACAGAGTGGCTCAAAAGAGCAGTTTTGTCACTTCTTTACTCATACATAGTCCCTCAGATCATGGAAGAATTGGTGAAGGAACACATAATACGGTGGGGCCCTCAACTATCGCTTATGGGAGTGTGTTCTGTTTATAGAACTTCGAGAAGAATAGTCTCTTGTGTGTGTCCAAGCATGCTCTTTTGTGTGCTCGTATTAAACTTATCAGGAGACACTGTATGTTTTGTTTGGCCACTGGCCAGCAACTTTATTATGGACTTTTTTCTTTGGTTGTCTTCAGCTAGTTAGTGATTGGATGGGTTGCCTCTACTAAGTTTAGCCTACATTTGCTACTGAAACTTTTGTCCTCTCTTTTTTTCCCACCTGAATGGAAGTTTTTAACCAGATATACAAACAATTGCTGTAATTTTATATGAGGCAGAGTTGATAATCAAACTTAGAAAGTGATAACGAAGGAGAGAGTAAGGTATATCACTTGGCTGGTCAATTGATTCCTCGATAAAGATTGGCAAAAATGCCCACAACACATATATGCCCAATCATGACAAAGATCACGTTATTTTGGGTCCTCAAATAGTACAAATGGAAACCAGAAACCAGTAATCTCATACCTTCCTAGATACAGATCGGATCGTTCGTAATGCAACCTTGGAGAACACAGCAGTTCGCAACTCTGTAACAAGTTAAACAACAACTTTGCATGTCATTAGGAAATGCACCAAAAATACTTAAGAAAGTACATTTCACACCATAGAAATGAGTTGGATTTGGAATGGAGACTATCTTAGTTAAAAGGCAATCTGCAAGCGAACACTATATGCAAAAAGAAGCTTTAATCTACAATAAAAAGGAAATCATAAACGGGATTCACTTCACAGGAAATCAAAGCCACGCATTAGCAGCTACATCAAGTGACGTACCATTGAAAGCAGCAGCCCCTGCCCGTGCTATCCCGTATCCAACTAAAACGGCCGCGGGGGTCACAAAAAGAGCTAAGGCCGTAGAATTAGCACTTGTAAAAGAAGCAAGAGCAGTAGCATTGCCTGTTGCCGTTGTTAACCAATCAACAGCAAGCTTGAACAGGAAAGGCACCTGAACATTCATAACCTGGAAAACAAAAGGACTAGAACTTGTTCAGTGATCAATTGCAGACCACTGTTTCCAGTTCTTACATCCTAGCTACAGCTAATTAATACAGAACATGAGAACAATGAAAAACGATTAATGCACTACAAAACAAAAGAAAATTACAAAAGATTGCACCCACCTTGCCTCCAACCAAGAAACCCAAGGCAGCAATCACCCGCCACCGGAACTCAGGGTTATCTTTCATCCACAAGTACTTCACAAGAGTACGTAGAATCTTAGTGTCTGCGACTTGTTCCTCTGGATCTCCCGCTTTCACAACAGTAGCCTTTTCCCCTTGCTTTGTACCTTGTTTTCTACTCACTACCTCACTCCCCATAGACGTCGAGTATGAAGAATACCCATTTGGCATCGAACCCTGTTCAGGACTTCTAATCAGAACACCATAAAATTGACGATGCACCTCATATACATAAACACAAACTAAATACAGGTAATCTTTGTTACGCTGAAGGTCCCATGATTTCCTCGATTTTTGGAGATACAAGGAGGCCGCCATTTCAGTGGTAAAACTTAATGAGAGCAGCCACTTTGCGCATATACTGTAAAAGTTATGCCTGTCTCCACTCATCACCCACACATATACCCCATCTAGTGGTGAGTCTGGTGACTATGAAGCACCACGGACAGATGACAAGACACTGACACTCCGATTTTAAAATTTTGGAGGACAGGACACGAGGGGGACACGTTTTAAATAATATTTTTGTATTCAATATGAATAAAAAAAGGCTCTAATTCTAAATAAGTAGCACCATTTACCTTAAATCTTATTTATCCTCACATTATTCACAAAAGTATTCCCACAAAAAACGTTTCATCGTCTATGTATCTTTATACTCAATAAACTATGTTCTTTCTTTTCTATCTTTCTTCTCACACTAGTTCACACAAATTAAATACAGGTGAGGCACTCTTAAGGAAGAAAGACTTTTTTAAGGTTTAATAAGAGTCTTAACTCTTAACTAGTTCGTTTAACACCCTGACGAGTCATGCGAGTGTCTTGAGAGCGTCCGGAGCATTTTTTAGAGTGCTCCGGAGTGTCCAAAACCAAAAACGTTGAGAAAAAACAAGACAGCTTCGGATTTGAGTGTCAAACACAAGTCCGGTCCGTCCGAAAAGCGTCCAAAACTGGTACATGGATTCCGACGAAGTGTCCGGGCTATATAGATTGGGGATTATATGAGTAGTATCCTTGTCAATTGGCTTTGAGTTGGATAATAAAGTTTTTGGTATCAAAGCGGGACCCATTCCACTCCATGTTCTAAAAATTTACAATATACACCCCACAATGACAAACCAGCAAAAAAGGCTGCACGATGATAGATCCAAAAAAAGCCTACATGTGACAGACCTCGTATGCGGCTGCACGTAAAGGGGATATTATAAAAATACAGTCCTACATTGCTTGAGAGCGGAATGAGTGATCACTTAATATAATGTCGGGACCTCTCCACTCATTGCCAATTGATTTTGAGTTGGATATAAAGTTTCTCACATGTTATTGTCATAGTGTTCGTTTCGCTTAAACAAGTCTCGAAAGTAACGGAATGCTCAGTCCTTCGTATCCCAATAGAATGACCATTCACCTAAATTGTTTAACCTACTTTCTGCACCCTTCTAGCCAACCAAAATGTCGGAACAAACATTTCACGAAAATACTTCCATTCCAGCTTCAGTCCAGTGAACCCTCCAAAGGGGGAGTTAGTCACGTAATCCTTCGAAGACGCTTTCACGCTCGCGGATTATGTGACTTAGAGTGAACAAAACACTACCATACGTGCATAATTGGACATAAGGCCATATAATACATGTACGCACATATAGTGACACACAGATAGAGAGAGAGAGAGAGAGAGAGAGAGAGAGAGAGGAGGTATTACAGGTATTTGGGGAGGTCTAGGAGGGGAGTCCGACAAGAATCCATTGATGCGCTTCAAGAGGTGAGGGCTCACTCCATGCCGTTGGTATGCGCGGAGAGAGAGGCAAGTCGTGAAGGCTTTCGAAGAGAGAGGGGGAGGGCGGAAGTGTACGGCGGCACTGTGGCAAGAAATCCGGCTGCAACCCACGACCGCCATCGTCTCTCTCCTGCGCAGCAAAAAATCGCGCGCCCTAATGCACCGTGACGCGACGAACGCTTGCATTGCGGAGTCCCTCTTTTTCGGGAGGGTTTTGAGTGGAGGGTTAATGACGGCTAGACGGCGGCGGGTTAATTTGTGCGAGTCGGCAGACGCCGCGGGTTACTCCATATGATCAGTTTACGGAGAGCATGTGTAAGAAGTAGGGGTAAAAAAATTTAGGCTCTGTTTGGTAATTGTGGAAAGGAAATGGAAAGAAAGGAAAATAAAAGGGAGGAAAAATGGGAACAAAGTGAATTTTTTTTTCTTGTTTGATTCTAGAAAGAAAATAAAAAGAAATTGTGAGAAAAATGGTTTTATCTTGTTTGGCTTCAAGTGGAAATGGAAAGAAAAGAAAAAAAATTAAACTACCTTTTCATTATAAATTCAAAAGTTAGACTCCTCAGTTTTTTCCATTTTCCTCGGCGTAGACTCAGCTTTACTTTCTTTTTTCCTTTCTTTTCCTTTTCCTTAGATAGGAACCAAACAACTCCTAAGGAATTTTTTTTATTTTCCTTTCTTTTTTCCCACTTTCCATAGGTTCCAAACAGAACCTAAAAGGCTCTGTTCGGAACTCGGGGAAAAGAAAGGAAAAGAAAGAAGAATTAAAAGATTTTTCCTTCTATTGTTTGGTTGAAAGAGAAATAGGTTTTGTTTAGAACTTAAGGAAACTAAAAGAAAAGAAAGAAAAGTTAAAAATTTTCCCTCCAATTGTTTAGATTAGAGAGAAAAAAGAAAAGAAAATAAAGAATTCAAATTTTGAGAACAATAAATTTCCCCTCCCAATTTCCCTCTTATTTTCTTTCCATCACTTTTTCTAAATTCCAAACAAAGCCAAAAGAAAATAAAGATTTTAAATTTAGTGGATAGTAAATTTTTCCTCCTATCTTCCTCTCATTTTCCTTCTATCTTCTTTTCCTTTCCATAAGTTCCAAACGGAGCCTTAGGACCTGTTTGAAAGTTGGGAAAGAAAAGAAAGGAAATTGTTCTTTGTTTTGTTATTTTCCTTCTTGTTTCCTCCCAAATCAAACCAGAGATTTTTTTTTTCTTTTCTTTTCCATGTGTTCCAAACAAAGCCTTAGTTCTTTCTGAGCAAATTGCTTTGCTCCAAAAACAGAGGATCGTGTCGGTTGTAAGATATGTGAATCTACCGGTCCAACGGAATTTTTTAGTGTTCGATTTTATTTATGGCATGAAAATAACTCGCAGCATGGGTCTAGCTTATTAATACGTTTCAAAAAACTCTGCTTGAATTTATTTGATTTTAAAAAAAATGACAGTGGTTTCATTTTTTTTGTCTTTAATGATTTTTTTTTCCTTAATTTTTTACCTTTTAGACTCCTCGAGACGAATAGTCAATCCAAAAAATTTAATGTAAATTTAACAAAATTTTAGAAAGGGCGGAAAAAGTACCATGACCTTTTTTTGGGAGAAAGCCTTGGTGATAGATGGTGCAAGTGACAGAACGCAATCTTTTGCTCACACAAGGCATATGTTGGCGGATTTCAACAACAAAATACCTGAAACACTTTTGTTGCCTCAATCCCCTCTCTTTCTCTTTCTCTCTCTCTAACCAACACACTATGCATTGCAACATGCAAGTTTCAGCATATAAAGATACCAGGGAAAGGTGTCAAGTATCGAAACTTGCACACAATGGCTGCAATAAAATGGGTTTGCTTGGCCTTCATGCTTCTACTAAGCCTACGAGAATGCCCTGCACAGAGGATCCTGCGCACTGGTCGCGACTTTGCCCCCATTGACCAAGTTCAAATAGATCCACCCAGATCAGAAAGAATAGATCCACCAACTCCGCACCCTTCCCCCTCTGATAATCCCGCTCTCAAAACTCCACCAAGTGCACGTGACTGCCTTGGACTAGAAGGAAGATGGCCGCGGAGTGCAGGTATTGAATCTGGACAAGGAGGAGTGAGCACTCTTGGTGGCCGTGGAAGTGCTTTTGCCAAAGGTTGGGGTCGAGGCAGAGGTGGTGTCAGTCGAACCCGTGCCGGAGGCTTAAGGAATGTTGGTGGGAGTGGAGGCGGCAGAAGATGGGCTGCTGGCGGTGGCATCAGACTTGTCCCTGGTTTTGGTGGCTACGTCCCAGGTACGCCAGCCTATGGAAGTGGTGGTGGCGGTGGGGTTGGGGTTGGTACCATAGGCAACCCCGGTTATGGTGGCCCTTATGTCCGAGGTACACCAACTCGTGGAAGCAGTGGTGATGGTGGAGGTGGGGTCGGTACTGGAGGCAGCCCCAGTTATGGTGGCCCTTATGTCCCAGGTACGCCAACTTATGGAAGTGGTGGTGGAGGCGGAGTTGGTGACGAAGGCAACCCTGGTTATGGTGGCCCTTATGTGCCAGGTACTCCAACTTATGGAAGTGGTGGTGGAGATGGAGGTATCCCCGTTTACGATGACCCTTATGTCCCAGGTACGCCAGCTTATGGAACCGGTGGTGGAGGCGAAGGCGGAGGCGGAGGGGAAGTTGGTGTTGGAGGTAGCCCCAGTTATGATGGGCCTTATGTGTCAGGTGTGCCAGCTTATGGAACCGGTGGAGGAGGTGGTGGTGGGGTTGGTGTTGGAGGTAGTCCCAATTATGATGGCCCTTATGCGCCAGGTATGCCAGCTTATGAAACCGGTGGTGGAGGCGGAGGGGGAGTTGGTGGCCCTTATGTGCCAGGTACTCCAACTTATGGAAGTGGTGGTGGAGGTAGCCCCGGTTATGATGGTCCTTATGTGCCAGGTGTGCCAGCTTATGGAACAGGTGGTGGAGGTGGTGGTGGGATTGGTGTTGGAGGTAGCCCCGATTACGATGACCCTTATGTGCCAGGTATGCCAGCTTATGGAACCGGTGGTGGAGGCGGAGGAGGTGGGGTAGGTATTGGAGGTAGCCCCGATTACAGTGACCCTTATGCCCCAGGAGACAGTGGTGGAGGAGGAGGAGGGGTAGGCGGGGGTGGTTTTGGAGGTGGCATCTGTTTCTCCTTGCCGAGACTGGCTTTTCCACCTTTCGACAATCCTTTCCATTGCTTACCTCTCAGTTGCTTCACCGGAAACAACAAAGCGTGCCATAAACAGTGGTTTGGGTTAGGCTTCGACTCGGAAATGTTTGACACTGACTAAATATGGAAGCAATGACCAAGAAAGCCATGACAAAAGTTCACCTGGAGACGAGACGAGTTCTCCTACAAGTGAAGTCATTGGCAAGGATGCCATGACTCCAGTGTCTGGCTAGCTAGGTAGCTCCACTGTTTATGCACAGCCTGCACTGATTCTCGCAATCAAAATCTTCTGTGTTAATGTAGAGTCCTAATATATCGTCATTAACTCAAATTTTTGATCAATGAATAAAGTTTTCATTCTTGATTAGTATCTTTCAATTGAGCTGAGAAAATTATGAAGTTGAGCATGAATTGATTATTGGGCAATAATTTAGGAATGTGACCTGTCCAGCTGAATACGAGGATTGATTTTTTTTTTCTTTAAAGTTTTCAATTGGTTATTCCCTCAAACAATGCTACAGATATAGATAGAGGACGCAAATCCGAATACAACGCGCTTAGAATCGTTCAATGCCCAGAGAACCTACATGCATTGGACGGCTACAGATGCAAGTGTCCAAAGCACCGTCTTGTCCCTTCTTAGTTGTTTCGGTCGACTAGCTATTACGCCGACTTTAATATAATTTTCAAAACTCTTCAATAGATTGATTAAAAAGGAAACCCACAACAAACTAATTATATTTCAAACTCATGAACTCCTAGTCATCAACGAACTAAATGAAAATAAGTTCATGAGGAGCATTAATTAAAACTTACAACTCGATTTCATTGAAAATCTAAGGTCCTGCTTGATAATAAAAGTCAGATAAACCACATTACAATAGAGCCAACTTCACTGGGTCCAACTGGGGCCAGAGCTTGGCCAGCACAAACTGAACGACTAAAAATGCAACCTTCTTATCTTGTTTCTCGACCATAGAACCCGAAAACTCAAAACACCCCAGCATCCATAACCCGCTCAGAAGTTTCACCAAACAGTTGGCAGAATGACCACAATTCACCCCCACATAAAAACCCGAAACTACCACGCCGCCCTCCTCCCTTCTGTCAATCTCGATCGGCAACGGCAATTGCCCTTCGCGACTTTGGCGAGAAAGCAGGGTAGCGAGGGGAAGCAGTGGCGGCGATTCGAGAAGACTTCGGCAGTGGTGGTGAAGTGCGCGAAGGGAATTCAGGACTTCATCGGAGGAGATCTGGTGAGGTTCGATTTGGGGAGGTGGTTGTCAGACGTGGAGGAGCACAAGTCACTGGCCATATACTCTCCGCATGAAGGCGGGTACGAGGGGAGGTACCTGAACAGACTCAGGTACAAGGGGTACCAGTTCCTGGATCTATCTGCCCGCGGGCTAGGTGACCCCGAGACCACTCTAACAAAAGTCCACCCTGTTTGCCCTGTGAGTCTCAATGCTCCTCTCATTTCTAACTAGTTCCGTAAACTGAAAAAAGTATTTTGTGGAACGGTGGTGTCATCAATCCATTTCATGTTTGACTGTGTGTGCCCAAGTCGGAATGCAGAACCCAAAGTCGAACTGGCACCATGTGGTGATGGTATGACAGTTCCACAAAATACTCTCCGGTACACAAATATGCGAACATGAACCGAAAGTGCTGTACAAACAAAATATGTACAAAATTTCTATGTAGTCACAGAGAGAGTAGAAAAAAGGACTGTGTGGCCTTTTTGGTTTTATCAAATGAGTAATGAGATCGAACTGGGTGAATTGGGCATAGGGTGAAAAAAATGGAACCCCCAATAATCTTACGCCGACAAAAAAAACTGTGCAGGCTCACTTGGGGAAGCAGCCTATAGCAAGATGGTATTTTCCACCAGAAGTGGATTACAGGCTTCAGATGTTGCCCCCCAATGCCACAGGACTAGTGGTTTGGATCCTTGAAGCCAAGGTGAATATGACCATACAACCATTAAAATTCTCTTAGACGGGTGTCCTATTACAGGATTGCATGATAATGCTACTACTCTCTGGAAATGCATTCAGGTACTGTCAAAAGCCGAACTGCAGTTTCTGGTCTTGCTTCCAACCCTCCGGCCTAAAGTCCGAGTTATTGCAGAATGTGGAAACTGGTAAGCCCCCATACCCAGTATTTGCCCTATTTTCCGATTCTGCTTTGTTTAATCCTTTCTTCCACCCGTGTGCAGGAGAAAGTTCATGTGGACGCCACTCAAAGAAATTGCAGGATTTCCCGTGAAAGAGGGAGAGTGATCTGATTGCTCAACAACCACAAGACAAACACCTCTGCAAATATTTCATAACTAGCGGCCCCAATGCTATGCTCTACTTTTCCTCCAAAACATAGGCTTTCATTGTTCATATAACTGAGATAACAGTACTTCCAATTGGACTGCAAAGTGTTCAGCAGCAGTGATAAAAAAATTTCTAATCAAGCAACCTTCACTTGCACCATTTTCATGTATACCACTATCCATCTCAAGTAGTAAGCTGTAAGCATCAGAACCCCTTATAATGGGGTTTTCCTTCCTGCGATTGTGTGCCATGTTTCCACTAAACTAAATGGACTACAACCAATGCTTTCACGGATTTCTAGGCAGGTCATTCTCCTTATACACATCAACTAAAATACCACTTAGCGGAAACAACTTGACTATTGTCATTAGCCAGAAGTAAAAAAAGTACATTGGAAATGCCCCCTTAACTGGTTATATTCAAACATGACCCAATGGTGCAACCTTCGCATGTGCAGCACTGTCGATCTCAAGAAGCAAGCCTTCAAATCATTAGAAGAGTGACTTTCCTTCCTAAGCATGCGTACCAATGAGAACGAGCAACTCACTTCATGAAGTTGTAATTAGAAATTCATTATGGTTAAACTACTAATGACGTGTTGTGTGTCAAAGTATCACATATGAATACAGCCGTATCAGTACCATTTACAATGCTGACTAATCCAACAGCTTGTACATCTCCAGGAGCAATTTAAGTTAGAGTAAAGTTTGGACCATGTATATATACAATCGAAGGTCATAGGATGGGATCAACCTAATTACAGGAACTCACACAAACCGATTTCACAGAAATCTTCAGCATGAAGAGAGGCATCTATCCTAAAACGATTACTATAACTTAATCAAACTGCTAACTCTCAAGCTGCCATTTTTGTTTTTTTTATAAGCAACTCTCAAGCTGTCATTGGGGCTAACTTAAAATCTCATACAACTCACACCTACCCCAGAAAGAACGATAAGAATTTAAAAGGGAACTGTACCTACAGAGCAACGGTATGCATGCAGGGAACTATATTTTCCTCTTCCCACGTCTCCCGATGTCTAAATCCATGAGCCTTGATGACGGAGCTGGAGCTGAGGCAGAAATACCAACAGATTCTGGAATGTCAAGATTGACTCTCATTGATGCACTGGCCATTGCACGCTTGACATCAAGCTCATGCAATTGATGAACCTGAATTCGTGATTTGTCGATCTGTTGATGTTATAACATGTGGAAATCAGCAAACGAATGCCTCTAAAGCTGGAAATATGTCAACGCTACTTGCATGTGAGATTACATTTATGAACTTACTATTTCAATATGATGAATGGATGAGCATGCATCATGTAGTCTGTTCTGCAGATCCGCTCTCTTTTTACTCAGATATTCATCATTCTCCATTTCACTGCCTTTCTCACCTAATTGCTGATACAAAGCTGCACAAAAATAGAAGCATAAATTATGCAAAAAAAACATGAACAGATAAATGCATGACAATCCTGATTACCAAATAAGTGGAGTCAGGTGACGGGCCAAGTGAAGAACCGAATATTGTCCAACCGCTAGCCAGACCACATCAACAATGCCATTCCATCTTTTCAGGAATTGTTACAAGCAATTTTCCACTAGTAACTTTTGAATTGTTTAACAAGCACTTCTACTGACCTTTATTTTTCTTTTTATCATAATTTCCCAATCAAGTATTTGATGTAGCATGTAGTAAGGGTATTTATGTCTTTTTGTATTGGGTCTATATATAGATGTTGGAGTCCTTTCATTTGGTAGCTTTTATCATTTTGAACAAATATTATCAAGAGCTAGTCTCTTTTGTATCTCATTTGGGAGTTTCTCTCTCTACATTATCTATGGGTATCTTGGTTTGCATCATTTGGTGTCAGAGCTTCTAGGCTCGATCCCCACCGTTCATCTCGCCAGAAACCTACCCTTGCCGAAATCTCGCCGGAGACATCATTTCACTCGAAATCTCCAGATCTAAACAACCCACTACTCTAAACATCGATTTCGACCCTTAAAAGCCACAGATCGACAGTTTTTGGAGCTGTTATTCCTATTTCGGACAGCCAAAATCGTTTCAAAACTCAACCCATACTTTTCCAGCCATTTCGGCGCTCAAAAGGGCTCGATCTGTTTGTTTCAGACTTGACCCCGCCTGTTCCAGCCAATTTCAGTGCTCGTTTTGCTATTCCTACACTCGTTTTGTGTTTTCGAGCTTGCCCCATCCATTTTTATGCTCGAAACATTGATTCGGACCCAGATCTACCATTTTTGGAACTTGAAACAGTGATTTCATGCTTGTTTTCACTGTTTCAACACTCGAAACAGTTGATTAATGCTTGAACAGCCTTTGTTTGGGCTCAAATCAGCTGACTAGTTCTCTTTCAGCCTTCAAAACAGTGGTAAGTGTCTCCGAACTGCTCTTTGGGCACTCGAATCCGTGTTTTTTGGTTCGATCTAGCTGAGTTTGTCTAGTTTTGTTGCTATTTGCTTCGATTTCTTGTAGTTTGTTGTTGGGTTGTCACTATTTGAGTCGATTGATTGTGATTTGAGGCTATTCGTGTACTGAGTTGACTGGGTTTTCGTTATTTGGGGTTGATTTGCTTGTTTTTGGAGTTGATTGCGGGATTGTAATGGCTTATCGGGCTAGAGGTAGAGGATTTGTGGTGAATAATGGTGAGGAGAATGAGTTTGGCTACCAAAACCATGAGATGGAAGAGTTGAGACAACAAGTTGCTACCATAACGGCGATAGTGCAAAACTTGCAAGTGTCGCGCGCGGGTAGTAGAGGGTCCGAGGACTCTCATAGTCACTTTGACAACCCGTTTGGTGATCCGAATTGGCGTAGGCCACCTTCCACTCACTCTCCTTATAGCTGGGAGAGGAACATCAAGATTGAACTTCCCGAGTTCAATGGAAGTCTTAACCCGGATGAGTTTGTTGATTGGATTCATACCGTTGAAAGAGTGTTTGATTATGAAGAAGTCTCCGAGGAGAAGAAGGTGAAGTTAGTGGCTATCCGTCTCAAAGGAAGAGCTTCCGCTTGGTGGGAGCAATTGCAAAGAACTAGGCTACGAAGAGGAAATGGAAAGATTAGAGAATGGAAGAAAATGAAGAAGAAACTCAATGAGCAATTCTTGCCTTTCAACTATATGCAAAACCTCTATAAGAATTTGCATAATCTCAAACAAGTTGGAAATGTTGATGAGTACACGGAGGCCTTCCATCAACTTGTTGCTAGAGTTGATTTGAATGAAAGTGAAGATCAAATGGTTGCGACTTGCGAGGTATATAAGTGGGTTGACTACCACAATCCAAGATGCCCTTGCTATGCAAATTTTGTGGACGGTTTCAGAAGCTTACAATCGGACCTTGGTGGCCGAAAAGCAAGAAAATATGAAGTTTTCGAGATCCGGGCAACAATATCAAGGCGGTTCCAAATCTGGGCAGCCCTTTCACTCTTATTCTAGGGGTGGTTCTTCCTCTAGTAGTGGCCAAGGTGCTCCTTCCGGGGTTGGTACTCAAAACCGAGCAGATAAGGCTTCAACACCCGCTACACTACCGTAACTTGAGGACAAGTTTCTTTTTTAGTAGGGGAGTATGATGTAGTATGTAGTAAGGGTATTTATGTCTTTTTGTATTGGGTCTATATATAGGTGTTGGAGTCCTTTCATTTGGTAGCTTTTATCATTTTGAACAACTATTATCAAGAGCTAGTCTCTTTTGTATCCCATTTGGGAGTTTCTCTCTCTACATTATCTATGGGTATCTTGGTTTGCATCAGTATTCATATGAAAAATATCATGCTTACTATACTGTTCTCATGGTGCAAGATCACCATCTTGGTCAGAGCAATATGTGCATATACAAGTGAGAACCATTAGCGGGTCATCATGTGCTGGTTTGCACCTCTAAGCACACATAAGGTAAACTGTGTTTCCGATACGGACAGACATTGAGAAGATAAAAAGCACCACAAAACTACATATATTCATATATATCCCCACCAGAGGTCCAAGACACTTATTTTAGCTATTAGGTCTCACCCCATGGAAAAACCATCATGGTTTGTAATTCACCAAACTGGATTCCCGAACTAAAAAATGAATCGAAAAAGAAAATAACAGTGGGGGAAGATATATACCTGTCAAATTTGTTAGCACCCAAATCTGGGTTGGGATATCGTAGAGCTTCTTTGACAACGTAAGGGCAGATCTCAAGATCTCTCTGGCTTGACCAGTGTCATGAAGAGCAAGTGCCAAATTGCCAAGGATAGTCAAATACTGTGAAACTAGTTGAAGATTCCCCAAATGAGAATGTGTGATCTGCAAGCCAGTGGCCAGTCGAACTCTGCAATCAAGTTGACGGCCAATGAGAAAGAGAAAATGAGGGACATTTGATTCTAACTGATGTACTGACCATCTAGAGGTAAAAGATAAAGGCAACCCAGTTATAGACCTTATGAAACAACCGTTAAGGAAAATTTGGCATAATGGCATGGTCCGCGAATTCAGAAACGGAGATAACTTGTTGCATCCCAACTAATTAGTCCAGGGCCAACATCACTCCAAGTTTATAAGCCACCAATGCCAAAGCTTGTAAAGTACTAGCTATATAACCTGCGCATCTCAAGGCACTATTACAAAATTTTGACCCTAAAGGATACAAATCTGTTAAAGCATCCAACCCAAAACCAATTGGCAATGAGTGGAGAGGCCTCCCAAGCTCATATTTGGAGGAGATAATTAACCAATGTGTGACAAACTCAAACACTCCCTTGCACGTGCAACCCCCGACTCGCGATCACAACAAACAACGGTGCACTTATGGCACAAACAAGGGGGAACAAATTCTCCGAAACCCTAGCTCTGATACCATGTTAAAGCATCCAACTCAAAACCAATTGGCAATGAGTGGAGAGGCCACCCAGGCTTATATACTAGTTTTGGAGGAGATAATTAACCAATGTGGGACAAACTCCAACAAAATCTAATAATTATGACGATCGTATTTTGTGCATTCTAAAAGTATTGTATTTCAATGCATTTTTTTGGAATTTTAAAGCAGATTTTTTATGTACTAACAAAACTTTATATATATATATATACACACACACACACACACACACAAATCTTCACCTAAGGGCGTCCACACTGTGTTTGCACAAAATGGGCGGTGGCCATCATTTTTGCATAAATATTTATTCATAGCAACATTATCCAAACACAGGACTCTCTAGGAAATTCCCAACCAATCTATAAGAACCCACCTATTGAAACTTAATTGATTTTTCTTAAAAATGAACACCAGTTAAATCAAATGTTATAAATATTGTACTTTGTTTACAATGGAAAGCGGAATGTAAAATATTGTCTTCTCAAGTTCATGATAATAACTAATAAGTTTTAAGTTACACCAACACTATGGCCCACCACATTGGAAACAATTAATAACATAACATATACATCCATGCACTTTTCAAAACTCATAAGTTAAGAAACCTGACATTGGAGACAATTGGTCACCAAGTCAACGTTCAACAATTTAGACCCCTCAAACTCTTGCCCCTCAGCTCTTTGAACCACAGATGTTACTTCACTATTCTTTAACCATCTTTATCAAATCGGCAGGGGACAAAACTCCACTGGCCTTGTGGACAAGTGTCAAGAAGGAGAGCTGTGTGATTAGAACCAACACGATGTAGATATGTCAATGTTGCCCCTTCAAAAGTTAATCTCCAGTCTGCATATGCAAGGGCTCTATCAAGCCTCGCCTCGATGAAACCTTCAGCATCCCTATTCTTGGTGGTGATATGTACTCCACTTGTATAAAATCAAGGTTGAAGACTTGAAGTGCCAAGAAATCCGGGAAATGTCATAAATTCTTCGACTTAGGGAAGTTTAAACCAAAAGTAAACTAGCATTCCCAACATCTAAGATATAGCTAATTTACAGACTCAACTACTACAGGAACACATCAGGTTGACTTCATCTATGGCAACAGGAGGGCCCAAAGTAATTAATAGCTGCCCTACTCAGAAACAAGGTTAATGAGAGTTGAAAGAATATACCGGGCTTCTTGAAGATTTTGTTGCCTCATTAATAGAAATCCATAAGCAAAGAGGACAGTGGTTTTCTCTCGAACCCCAACAAAAGAATCCATCATTTGGTAAACTGGTCCAATCAAATCAAGAGCCTGCAGTGAAAAGCAGCTTAGGAATTGATAACTGTAATAATTCGGAAGAAATAGGAATCTGAAAAACAAAAAAGAGGAAATAGCTTCACCTGTGCAGAAGATTCTGGACCACCAAGACAAATGTAAGAGACAGCTGCATAAATTTGGCACATAGCTTGCATTGATTTGCTCTGAGTCAACTAAATGCAAAATAAAAGAAGAAAATAAATCAAAGCATAATCTTTCTCCTTTGGTAGGGTCAGGAGAATGAGAACGGAACGAATCATTATTTAGTCCAAACAATCATTTTATTGCGTAGGTTCTACAATGCAAGGACAAATAAGTAATGTTTCCCTTCCATATCCTTTCCCCTTGACAAACACAAGATCCAAGTTTAAACTAATCAACCAGATGAGCTGGAGCCTGTTGACACGGTAAGACAGAATATGACTTAAAATTGAGCAACTGCATAGCTGGTATATATGTTCTTTAAAATATGTACCTTCCCTGCTTCAACAAAATGGAAAGCGGCTTCAATATAAGAGCCAACAGAATGAGCATACTGCCCTCTAAGCATCTCAATGACACTCTCACAAGCCTGAAGAATTGTTGGAAAGCGAATGAACCAATTTCTCATCTGCACCAAAGCCTGCAAACATATATATCATGTTTCACTGCTTATATTTTATGAGCTATATCTAAACTCGACAATATCATCTATATGTATCAGGTACAAAGATCAGACATATTAACGCTCAAAAGACCACTAAAAGTAAACAAATCAATAGTTGGAAGAATGTCAACTTTAGCACAGAAGCATTCCAAATTACAAAATCCAATGGGAAGGCACCACCATATGTCCATATCTTCTTATTTTTTCTGTGTTGTTTTTTGATGAATAAAACTACCCAAAAGATGATGTAATCAGCAAATCTTCCGAGACTAAACTATGACATATCCTTCTATTATGTCCAAACGTGTGACATATATCCACAGTTCGGGTGAGTTTCAGAACCAATATTCAATTGCTTCGAACAGAAGAAATAACTAAATTAAAGCCCATGAAACAGGAAAAAAAAAAAAAAGGAAGAAAAAAAGTAGAGTATCTTAATACTCTCAGAGACTCACAAGACTTCAAATAAGGTGTTTACGGTGAACTCATCCACTATACAAGACAAGTAGATTTGCACTATAAATGAGGCTTGATAAAGATAAAATCATAAAATCAATAACAGGACTACCAGTTTTGAGTATTTCAATCATTTGGCAAATAGATCTCTTGATGCAACTAATCACAAATGATTGGCTCCGCAACACAAACAGGGACCTCCACTCCATACAGGCATTATAAAAAAAAGGATAGATCACCAACCTCTTGTGCTTCGACAAATTCAGATTGCGTGAGCTCCACAGCAACTTTATTTTCAAGGAAATGCATCAGAAGCATCAAATACACACCAGCCATCCAAATGGCAGAGTGCTGCAAATCTACTTCTGCTTAACAGAACAATTCACAGAGCCCGCATTAGCACCTTTAATAAAAAACTGATCATGCAATTTTAATGAAAACAACTTTTGGCCACTGTAAAGCAAATTGAGACTTGTTAGAGCTTGTCCCACATTGGTTAATTAGTGTATGAGTCTGGGCGGTCTCTCCACTCATTGCCAATTATCGCCAATTGGTTTTCAGTTGGATGCTTTAACAAGACTAATTAATCACCTTATTAGATGTTAGAACAGACACAAAATTCAGTTAAAAAAATGTAATATGAGGCTCACCTCTGACACCATCACTGATTCCAAGCTTCACCAGCTCATCTGCAAAGGACACAGTTGTTCAGGCTTTGAATCTTGTGCAAGTCATCAGTGTGGTGAATCATAAATCCTATCTCCTTTAAAACAGAATCAAAAATTTAAAAAGGTCACCTATACTTTTGCTTTGCCAAACATTCATTGCCGAATGCTTAAGTTCTCGAAAAACGCACTTATCAGAAAAGAAAGAAACCAGAGAAGAAGAAGAGGAAATAAACATGGAAGTCCAAAATCTGACTCCTGTGAAATATCTATGGACTGGGGCACGCTAAGCACAAACTACATTAACATTGATACTTTGGCACTCTTAAAGATCAGCTTCCAATTTCAATACTGTTACATCCTAAGGTTTCCCATGCACTGGCCTTCCCAAAGGTGCGTCTCCAGAATATCACCTACAAGAGGCTAAGCTTTTGGAACATATCCATCCAACAACTTGGAATGCAAAATAGTATCACTCAAGACACGCCTTCTCCAAGAACGAAAATGAAATATTGGTCAGGAATTTTAGCTAATAGTACCAACTAGAAATTGCAAAGAGCAGAGGCATTAGGGATTAGGGAATTAACACTTTGTACAAATAGAGCGATACTTGATAGTAGATACAAATATGGAAGACCTATACTGCCCCCCACATAGCTGACCAACAGAAAGGATATGTAGGGACCATAAACTTTCAAACTAACACTACTAGAGCATTTTCGCCAGACACATCAAAAGAATTTTTTCGCAAGGAGAAAAAAAGGAATTACTGACAATACACAAGCAATCCAAGGCCTGACATCTTTCGTATATCACCCACTCACAGACTACAGAATACCTAATTACTTTCCGCCAGAATACCTAATTACTTTCCGCCTGAATACCTAACTACTTTCCGATCTAGTCCAACAATCAGTGAACACAGGTCTTTTTCATTTTCAATGTAGGCAGCCATGGTAATTCCAAGTTCCACCTAGTAATAGATTATGGGTGATACCGGATACGTCTTGTTTACATCTTGCATTGGATTGCCTATTCTCTACCCCATTTTGGCAAGATACTAGAGGACAGCAAGGGAAACAAAGTGCATGGACGTGGACATGTAGCCAGTACTTCTTGACACAATACCTAGTACTCTTTCTTTAAGTCAAAGTAGCTAGTCCTTTTGGCTTATTTGTACGAATGGTCCCCAAAGTATTTTCGAAATGTCAATTTGGTCCCCAACGTACAAATCGTGTCTATTGTGTCCCCAATGTTAACAATACGCATTTAATTGGTCCCCGGGGCTAACTCTGTTTGTTTTTGACGTCTAAAACATTCCGCCACCAGAATCCCCCAAACCCCATCAGCCTCCGCCGTACCTATCCCAACGAGCACTTCAAACTCTAACCGGCACCGCTAATTTGGCCAACCTCCTCCCAACAGGTTACAGACATCCTTCTCGCCCTCCAACTCCTCACCCCGACCTTCACCAACAGCGGCGCGTGCGACTCCGCCACCCTTCCCATGACCGCCGCCCTCCGCTCCCCCCCTCATTCCCTCTCGCTCGGATCTGAAGCAAGGGCCGACGCCGGCAACTTTTCAAGCTCTCTCGAAGCCAAGGTCTCACAGAGCATCCTCAAAGCTTCGCTCGCCAACGATCTGAGATCGACTGTGCTCCTCACCTTTCATACCGGGAAAGAAGAGGTTTTGGGGTTTGGACTGAAAAGACGAAAGGTTTAAGAGTCGTCGACGAACCATTGAACCAAATGTAAAGCAATTCCTCCTTTCTTTTTGGCCTACCCACCCACCTTTTAACCCCTGGGAATTCATGTACAAATGCTAAGGAAAATTCAGAGGTTAATTCCAGCGTGTATATACTCTTGTATCTATCAATTTCATCTGATTTCATTTAATTTCGCAGGGGTTTTTGAAACCTTAGAATTCCTCTTCTGTAGGAATTTGTAAACACACCCACTGATCTTTCGTTGAAGCGTTTATGAAGAATTTGTTCAACACCGGTTCTGTTTTGCTTGGAAATTCTGCTGTGGGGTATGTCAAAGTGCTGCTATTCTCAATCAAGCCCGTTTGGTTGTTTCTTGTTTAATGTTGGTGCTGCTGTTTGAACCTGAGCTGTTTAATTATCTCTGCTTCTAAGATTAACACGGTGGAGGCGGCGCGTTTGGTTTGATCGGTGAGGGTGAGTTTGGGGGCGGAGAGGTCGATGAGGGACGGTGTGGGGAAATGAAGGGGAAAGTGGGGAATTGGGTTGGGGAGTTTGACTATAATGCCCTCGTTATAGAGGGCAAAAGGAAATGGAGTTAGTTCCGGGGACCATTTAAACACACATTGTTAACATTGGGGATGCAATAGACGGGATTTGTATATTGGGGACCAAATTGACATTCCGAAAATACTTTGGGGACCATCCGTACAAATAAGCCTAGTCGTTTTCATCATGAACATGAAGACAAATCTGTAACAGAAAATTACTCACTACCGAACCAGTGGCAAATTGGCAATATTGGACAGTATCTCATTCTGCATGCTTAAACACTTCAGCTTAATCATTTGTATTCACTAGAACTACTAATGATTGCATCACAAAATTCACATATGTCAGATTGTTCCATTTTCTATCGTAATTTCATATTCCTTTCAAGAATACAATTGTAGGAGCACTTTGGATCGTAAAAGACTATAGGTCGATTAAGATGAAGTCACCTTCGCTTAAAAGCCATAATCAAGAGGTTTCCTCAGTTTCAGATGGCTAAGTGTGTTCGAGGGATTCAACATAACAAAAGCAAGAGATGGCACTAAGTCGAAAAGAACATTATCATCTCCCAGATAAAGAGACCGACCTTGGATGGTTTGCAGTCCAGATTGAATCCGCTTTCCACATTCCTTAAAAAGTCCTTTTGGACGCCCAAAAATGACAACCATCAGTTCAACTAGTGCATAGACAGCACTTTTTGGGAGCCACTCTCCATCAATAGGAGGTGGTGCCAGCTCAAGTTTATCTCCCCAGGCCCGTTTCACATTTCCAAAATATGCTGGTTCCAATGATTCTTTGCCAGCTGAACTATGTCCAGTAATGCTATTGAGCTGTTCTTCAAGCTGAGCTTGTTTTTTAGAAAGTGCTGACCTCTCTTTGTACTGTAGGTCAGACCGAGAGAGACTGAGGTTTAATGCATTGAGCTCCTTGGTCAGCTCCTGGACATGCTGCATCTGCTGCATGTCAGCCTTCATAGCAGCATCTAATGTCTCAACATGTTGAGCAGCATCCTTGTAATTACATATCCGAAGTAGATAGAATATGTGCAATAGTTCATTGTAAAAGAGTAGACCGATGCACTGTTGTCTCTTTATTAAGGAGTTGCCCAGAAATAAACAGCACAACAGAATATTAGTGAAAATGATAGATCATAAAAAAAAGCAAAAGAAAATTTTGAGGAACTTAGTAATAAGTAATAACACATCAAACAGAGTCAAACCATTTATATGAGACCAAAATTGTCAATGCATGGCTCCACATCCAAGCACCAGGGCATATTTAATGTACTAAAAAACTATTAATGGTGGATGTGTTAGTTCTGCAATTATTTTACATACGTTACTCCTTGCCGGTCTTAAGGTCCAAGCAATAAAGCTCAAATAGATAGTAGAGCGGACTGTCTGAATCCCTCTACTTTTTGTAAGTACCCTTTCTCCTTAACACCACTCAAAAAAAGACCATACCAACCTTTCAGCAGGCTTGGACCAAAAGGGCAAATGCACTCTTTAAACCAAGAGCATAACTTTTCAGAAACACGTCATAAGTCATAAACAACAGATTACACAAAATATTGAGCCAAAGATATTTTCATGTAAATATATTAGGCGTTAGTCCTTTGTTCCAGAAGAAAAAAGACTGCGACGATAATTGGGCAGTCAACAATGGGCCTCCACTAAACCAAACCTCTTTAGACATTACAGATTCTGCGTCATAGTCACAATACTGTTTATGATCTGTGTCCTATCAGCGACAGAAATGTTAAAATACTACCCAACTATCAAATAAGAGAGAAGAAAAAAAGTTACAACTTCCCACTTCCTAGTACTGTTTTGCTGCATTAAAAAAGTCCTTGCTATCAGGATATTGCAACTTACAAAAGAAGCCTATCAAACACAAACTGAAAGTCCAACCAAAATTTCATCAAGAATATAAAGACAAATCCTTGACTTACTTTGTCCGGTTGAATAGACTCCCAGACCTCGTTACACTTGTTGACAGCTCCCTCAACCAAATTTACATCATCCCACTGCATGAGGTGCACGTGCAAGATAGAGGTAGCAAAAAACATCTGATCCACCAAGCGAAGACGGAAATTAGCAACATACATATTGCATACTACTTTCACAGGCGAGAACACCAGACTATCTAAACTAACAGTCCTGCCAAATAGAAACCGACAACATCTAGGCTTCTGCATCCGTGAAGAGTGCATATCAGTCCCCAAGAAATTAAAAACTACAAAACAGTATGTAAAACCTGTGTACGGTCACTATACTAAAGATGGCTCTCTTATCTGTGCACTGTATCATGATGCTCCCAATTAACTAGAGGTCACATTCACATAGTGTTTAACTTCCATTTGAAACTACACTTTTTTTTTTTTTTTTTTTTTGAGATAAGTTGAAACTACACAAACCTGCAACTCCGGGTAGAATATGGCAGATGCACAATCAAGTCCACCTTCCAAAGCTGATATTGAACCTTGATAATCCCCTTCAATTATCAGAGCATTTGCAAGCTGTGAACTGAAGTTGCAATACCACAACTTTGCAGAAAACCTTCAAGAAACACCACAAGCAATCAGTCAAAAATCTAGAAGGCATAGAGTAAGATCCCTGATGCCTGATTGTCAGAAGTCAGAACTAACCAAAGTAACTAACCCAACTTAGCAAAATTTCCTAATGACCTGATATTTGGAACGAAGTAGTAGGAAGAACTTAACCTAATTCCGCTTTGAACTACTCAGAACTTTTAGTTTATTGACACACATCACAAAGACATAAATAACGGAGGTGAAACCAGTCCTAATGAGCTAGCAAATATCAGTATGCAGAAGAAAGTTCCTCACAAGATCATCCCCTCATGTTTTCAAGATATATAAACACAACGAGATCACGGGTATTCTGAAACGGTTCTTAACCAAAATAAACTAAGTTCAAGCGTCTGATTACCAAACAGCACAATGGGAACTACAGCTATGCTTAGTAGAACTTAAAGGGCCCGTTTATTTGAAAGGAATACTAGTAAAGGGTATATAATTCCACCGGATATACAATTCCACCGTACTAATAGGTAACTAATAATACCACACCGCCATTGTATTTGTATATCCTACACTTTTGCGAGAATATATATCCAATGCTCATACCCAAACACCGGAATAGCTGATGGATATATAATCCAATCCAATCCGATGCTGATATCCAATCAAACAAACGGCCCAAGTATGTAAAAGTGAGTGATACGAATCAATAAACCTCATGCAAACAAGGAGAGGCTAAAAGACCTGCATACCCCTCTCCAGAAGACGCTGCAAGCGCTAACCCCTTGTTTAGTATCTGCTTTTGTGAAGGAATAGCTCCCACGAGATGGTAACACTGGCTGAGTAAGCTATGTGCTCTACACTTCAACTCAAAGCACGAAGGGATCGACTTCAATAGCAGTTGCTGTCAAAATTCAAAACATATTGTCCTTTACTTTTGAGATTACAAAGGAAAACATTGACTGCTACTATCTAGGTGACGATAGGTAATGAAAAATAGGGCTGATAGGTAATGAAAAATAGGGCTGCAAACAAGCCAAGACAAGCTTTGAAGTGTTCGAGCTCAAGTCCACGTCAAATAATCGAGCTTGGCTCATTTAATATCGAGGTGTTCGAGCTCAGTTCGTTTACTAAACGAGCCTATGCCAAGATATACAATGAAGATAGTATCCATACGATTTTGCACTTCTCGACAAATCTAATCTGTTTCATTATTCTAAGTGGCTATTCCCCGAGCTTTTACAAACGAGTCAATTACAACTAACATGAGTCATGAGCTCGACTGGCTTACTAAACGACCTAAACTCGGGCTCGAGCTCACCTCGTTTACGAGTCCAGCATCAATAAGATAAACTAAGAATCGTTTGCAGCCCTAACAAACAAAAAAAAGAGGCATTATGAAAGAGAACTAACGGATCGTTCGAGGTGGGACTTGGCGTGATTGACGTTGTGAGAGTGCTTAAGGAGGAGAGTTGCGATTCGAAGTCGAGTCTTGACTTCGACGATTGGGAGGAAAGAGACCTGGCTCTGACATATGGCTTCCAGACACTTCACCGCCTTTCCGATCTCGCCTTTCTTCTCGTGGTGGTCTGCCAGTCCCCACAGCCCCTCCGCCACTTCCTCCATTATCTCTCTCTCTCTCTCTCTCTCTCTCTCCTTTCTTTTCTTTTCTCGGTCGCCAAACGCCGCGACGGGGCACTCCCAGTGGGGGAGTTTCTTTCTTCTTCTTCTTCAGTCCACCATGGTCAAAAAGCTGCGCTTTGTTCTGGTTTTGAGTTCTGAGATCCAGCCCATTTAGTGGGCCGAATATCATGAGTTGTGGGCTGGGACAGCCCATGTTCAAAGCAATTAGGATCATGGGGCCAGCCCAATAATTGTTCTCATTCCGTCTCACGATTCAAACGAAAATAAAAGGACAAGCACTGCTACCCCACCGCTCTGTTTCACCGCAGCGCTCAATTTCACCATTCGTTTTGGCAATCAATGATCCGAATTTTATTAGAATTCCTTCAGGTAAACTCATTCTTGGAAGAGTATTTTAAAATCCAAAATACTTTTGAACGGTGAAATTGAGAGCGGTAGAAGGAGCGGTGAAACAGAGCTGTGGGGAAGACTTTCTGTTAAAAGGACCAACAACTGGTCAGTCACTAGACTCACTACACCCAAACCATAATTATTTATTTGTCTTTGTATAGAATTAGGTGAGTTTGGCCTAACTTTTCACGATCATAATTGAAAATTGTTCATATAAAGCCCGGGTAGAATTTCTCCAAAAGAGACAAATCTTGTAAATTAGGAGACGACTTAGGAGAGTCAGGGACCACTAAGAAATCGCTATTCAAGTTTGGTCCAGCATTGACGGCTTGACGCAAACGGCCATGTTTCCGCTAGCCAAAATCGGAAAATTTTAAGGGTTTTTTTTTCATCTCGTTTACACTAATCAACGAGTTTTTGTATTTTACCGTCTCGTTCACATTAACAAAAAAGTTGTCAACAACAACAACAACAAAATTGCTACAGTAGCTCTACTCACAAACACATCTACAACTTATTTACTACTGAAAACAACTTGATATTTTTTTAACAATTTATTCAATACTAACAACTTGATTGCTGCAAATTACAGAGTAACGCGCGTGAACACCATTACATCTGTGACATGTTAGATTTGGTCTACACGGTGATAAGGTTTGGTTAGTTTTGGTATGCAATGTTTGGTTAGTTTTCTGACTGTAACATGTTCGATTTGGTCTACACGGTGATAATGTTTGATTAGTTTTGGTATGCAATGTTTGATTAGTTTTCAGTCACGTCTGAGGTTAACGCACAGTCGATTAAGCAATCACAACAAAAGGGAAGCAAATGAAAAACATTTGACTATAGGCGGAGTAGCCTCACTAGGAGATTTGACTGGGGCACCAGAGACTCGACCACGTGACGTGAGGTCACCCAAGACCTAGCTCTGATACCATATTAGATTTCTTGGAGAGGATTCCGACCTAAAACCAATTGACTATAAATGGCCGGAGTAGCATCTAAATTTTATTAATCAAATTTGGGTGGCTTAAATGAGCGGTGTGAAATAAAGTCTGACAAGCTGGGGTCTCGAAACAGTGCATGCAACATCTTGGTATTGGTCTTGAGTCATAATTCTGCAAATGACTAGGACTCAACATCTCAATCAAACGTACTACTCCTCTATAATGGAGGGTCTGCATTCAGTGCCTCTGGTCTGTTGTATCATTGGTACGCTCACTCCTCTATAATGGAGGGTGTGAAGGCCACTTACGCAAAATAAGCCAAGTTTGTCTTTGTTCAAATTTTTTTACAACAAAGCACGAGGAGTTTTTATGTTTTGAAAGCTTTGCATAATAGTTTATCGTTAATGCTCAATGGACGATCCATATTTTAACTGTCTCGTCGAGTCCAAATTAAGAACTGCAGAGGATTCAATTCCTTAAACTTCAATTTACACACAAAAATCTCACTCTATATATAGAAGTACATATGTAAGGCCTCACCAACGGTAGAGTAAACACGTGGATATGAAAGATAGTAGTACAATGATTACAAAAAGGGTGTATGAATTTTTCATTTTTATCTTCACGATACGGTAAAGTTTTGAAATAAAAGATGTGGGATATGATCCGAGCTGATGGAATAGTATCGACACCCTATATATATGTACTTATCTAACTCACCCTCAATGAATGAAATGAAATAGCCATTTATTCTTTTGCCATCCCAAGAGTGTTGTTCAAAATGTAGTATTTTATGATATAGAATTGGTGATGATCTAACTACATTTGTCATGTCATCAAAGACTCAGGACGTCAAAGATCAGAGTTTGAATTTGTCAATAATCAAATGCATACTAATTTTAGCCAATGGCATCTTGAACATAAAATCTATTTTAGTTCTTCAATTTGAAAACTAAACAACTTTTTCTAATCGGTGATCATACCTAAGTGTATTTTCCATCTTAGCAATCATGATTTCTTTAGAGTTAGCCCACCACTTAAAATCTCCTAAATTTTTCTTCCCCAGTTGCCTGTGTTCAGTCCTGCATGTGGCCTTGACAAATGCCTTTCTAGAAGGGTATCTATTGGATTTTTATTTCTCACTTCTCCACCAATTTGGTAGCCCATGCCTGGCCACCCCGTTCCCCATTGCCTCCCAACTAATGCTTGTTTTCATCATTTTCTTTTTCCAGTTTCTATTTTATTTCAAGAATTTACGTTCGCACCAAACATGTTTATCTTGTTCAAAATTCCGAAAGACAAAGTATACGTAAACCATGTTTTCTATCTTTCGTTGTCAAATTAAGAACTCGTTTACGAAAGGCCGTAAATATACGGGTCATGGCTGCTGTAAAGCCCTTGATGAATAATGAACATATATATAAATTACATAATCAACCTTATAAATAATTTATGCTACTTGCCGGAATCCTTCTCTTACAGCATACATGTTTCTTGATTTTGTGACCTTATAAATATTCCGATCAAACGGCATACATAATCAACAATGTTGTTCTGAACTTCTGGTCATAGCTGATGTTCAAAGAGGATCGCAACAGTCCAAAATGGGATTAGAAATTATAAGAAGTGTTTTTCCGTACGTGTGCAGATTGATGTGCACATATCCCGGGTTCCATCTTTTCTGTCCCGAAAATCCATATGCCTCTGTGCCGAGAGGTTTTCGGGCCATTAGATTGTGTGATTTTTTTTTTTATGTTGTAATTTCAACAGCCAGAAAATCCGTCGGCACAAAGACACTGAGATTTATCCTGCCTCCATATCCGGACACAAATGTATTTAGAACAGTTCGATATACGCGAGTAAGAAACTCGTGTGCATCAGACAAATTCAGACACATATCTATAACACAACTAGTCGACACATAAGTCTTGTTAGACTTTCTGAATAGTGGGAGGAAAGCTACGACTCGTTCAAATATACTGGCAGAGATGCATCATGCTCGCAATAAAATATCCAGTCTCCGTTCTTTAAATTCGACCTTGACATGCACCCGATACAAATTGTAAAACCATCTCTTTCAGAAAATCACAAAATACTAACGCGTTTGGTCTGCTTCAGCAATAGTTCACTCGCCACGTGCGATGCGCGTCCCTCTAAACTTAGCTTTGTTCACTCAGGTTCTCACTTCTCCATCTTTCTCTCAGCGGGGTTTTCGGTAAATTCTATCTTCAATTATCATCCAATCTCTCTATCTATCTCTCTCCACTCATTACCTCAAAAACCTTCATCAAAATCCACCCGTTCCGTTTTCAAGTTTTTCAAAATGGTGAGAAATACTTAACTGCTAAGCCTCTGGCAACCCCTTCAAGCCACAACCACGAGATCTCCCATCACTTCCCTCAACCTCTGTTTTTTTTGTTTTTGGTTGGAAAAACATGGAAACAAAACGTTCGGAATCTGAAAACGTTTGAATTCCATGGACCCCGTTCGTTTAAGAATTTTGGATTCTAATCATTATTCTATTTTTCCTCAATCATTACTTTCATTTTTCTCTTTATCTCTCTCCAATTATTATTCTTATTTTCAATCATTACTCTATTTTTCTATACACTCAGTACCTACAAATTCAAATTCAAATCAAAAATCCCAAAACGAACGGGATCATTGGTCAATTTTGCATGCTATTGTTGTATTGTGTCCAAATTCCCTAGGAAACCTTTTCCAACAACCTGAAAACAAGGTCGGACCCTTGTGTCCCCTTTCCAAACCCGTTCATACCTATCTTCTCTTGGTGTTTATGCCACAAAATTCAAGAAAACTTAAAATGGTGCTTGTTTCAACATTTTGATAGTTACAGGAGTTGATTCTGAAAAACGAAATTAATCACTCCAAGAAAGGAGTATTGCAGACCGAACAAGTGCCCCCACTCAACTTAATGATGGGAGAACCCGAGTGAACACGTGCCCCCACTCAACTTAATCACTCCAATAAAGGAGTATTGGATGTGTCCTCGATCATTTGTTGTGGGGTAGTAATGACCAAAAATAGCAATTTACCCGTAACGGTCTACGAACATTCACCGCCGTGTAGACAATCGCATCTGTCATTGTTTAGTGTGGTTAGTTGTTTTTCCGGGAATGTTTACGGAGTTATTAGTTCGAGTCGGGCCCCTCTTTGCTCTTCAGTGTATTGTATCTCTGTATTTCGATGTTCGGATCTTTTTACTACTATCAATGACAGCGTTGCTCTTCAAATAAAAAAAAAAACATTCATTTTATTATACCAAATACTCAAATACACATGTGTACAGGTTACCGATCAATTTGATTTTGTGTGATCATATTTTTCTCAGCTGCGTCTACTAGATCAAAGATTCGGATCGTCGGGATCGATGAATGTTGCAAGTCTCGGGTAAGACCCACAAAGCTGAGTGGAGTGGTCTTGAGAGATTGGATTCATTGATTTAGAAACTACTAAACCCAGCATTATATACGAGAAATTTTTCGGTGCCGGAGTGGGTATATCCCGCGTGGTACCTGTTCGGCACATTCGGGCCGTCCAATACACTTTTTGACGGCTCGGATTGAAACCCTCTCTCTCCTCTCACCCCAACACTTTCTCTCTCATTTTTCTCTCTCCAAATCCAAGCCGTCCAAAAATGCAATGGACGACCCGGCACTGAAATTTTTTCCATTATGTACCGTACTTGTTTATGTTTTATTGTTGTTTTTCGTTGTTATATACAGTACTTGTTCTCTTCTTTCAACTTCAGAAGTTCAAAAGTTGTCATCCAACTTTTACTTTAGCTCGGTGGTGAAAGGAAAAGCTTCCTACGAACTAGTACAAAGTAATCCGGCATAATAATTGACGTTCCACTGATAATTAGCACACCAATGTCTTCGGTCGGTATGTAATTTAGCTTATTCTACCTGTAAACTGACAGTGACAAGTACTGTAGGTTGATCACCTTGACACATTCGAGCTTAGGAGAGAGCAAGCTCTTAAGCGTCAAGCCTTGGATCATCGGGACAATCCCGTGGGTTAATGCATGCATGCGCTTTGTTGTTTATTCTCTTTAATCGGCGAAAGTCAATTCTTTGTCAGAATAGCTAGATTAACACATTGAAAGAGGAGTTGAATACCTGGTCTCCTTTCTCATTACACCTAAGTGCACCCGTAATGCCGTTGAGTCGAACGCATCTCGGCTAATGCACTCTGCAGTTTACAACATGTAATACGTCGTCTAGAAGATTGACTGAGAATTTTGAAAAACTGTCCGATTATTCACCTACTTATTACTACTCCACTAGATAGTGGAGTTCACTCGTTCAAATGAAATCATATATGCCATTTTCTTAATGGTTATTGATTTTCACATTCTTTTTCTTATAATCACTCTTTCCTTTTGTATCCTCTTGTGATGCGAATTTGCAATATTAACCTTTTATTTGTATGCTCTTTCAAACTTGGAGGGACTAATATTTTAAATTCACACACAAGAAAACAAAAAGGAAGTATGGTTTAAAAAAAAAGAGAAGTCTGAAAATCACTACTCATCTTAATTTTCTTTTCAGAAATTGATTTCGGCACTCCACTTTTAGCCATTGGCACTCCACTTTTTTTGTTTTTTTTTTCCTATTTGAAGCTACAACAATACCCATCTTTGCGTGAGAAAGTAGATGACTACAAACAAAAAAAGGGTAATTTGATAATTTTATATAGGATAAAGACAAAAAATGAAGTGTCAATAGCTGAATGAGGAGTGCCAAAATCACTTTCCTTTTCAAAACCAATGTATCTATACTATATAGTATATATACTCTCTACGACATGCAACATCCTCTCCTTTTTTTTGAAGGAAAAAAAAAAGAAGACAATCCTACCAAATTCCGATTTATTTTTCAACTATTTTTTGTATCTGGGTCGTTTTATTTGTCAACCCTTTTTTTCCTCAACGATTCCTTTAAATCAATTTGGGTCAACATGTCTTTCTGTTTCCGAACCCATACGCACCCGGCACCCATACCCCTACGTTTCGCGAAACTCCACGTTTTGGAAAAAGAAGAACAAACCAAATCCTACGTTGGGGAGGCGGGGACTGTGTTTGTTTTGAGTATCTGCACTTAAGTCGTACCGGCATGGCCCCGCTGATTTTCTTTTTCGATCGGAGCATCAAGCAGCGCAACCCGGTTGTACTTGACTAATAAGCCCCGTGCTCGTCCAAGGAGGGAGTTGCGTAAAGCCGATTGAGAATACCAAGTCGTATGGTTTGATCGTCTGACTTGACCTTCTTTCTGCATACGGTCCTCTATTAGTTTTTTTCTCTGATTATCACTCTCATTTTCTATCTCTCTCCACTCATTAGTGATAAGGAAATAGAGTTTCACATTGTTTGGGATGAGTGATCACTTAATAACAAATGAAACCTCTCAATTCATTGTCAAATCTTTTTTTTTTTTGCCAATTGGATTTAATTAGTTGGATATAAAGTTTTTACATGGTATCAGAGCGGGACTTATTCCACTCTATATTTTAAAAAATTTAACATCCACACCCCGCAATGACAGACCAGCAAAAAAAGCTGCATGATGATAGACTCTAAAAGATGCTACACGTGACAGACCACAAGCGCGGGTTGCACGTGGAGGGATGTTAAAGAAATAGAATTTCACATTGTTTGAGAGTAAAATGAGTGATCACATAATAAAAATTAAGACCTCTTTACTCATTGCCTTTTTTTTTTTTTTTGCCAAAGTAATTTTGATATGAATATAAAGTTTCCACAATTACCCCCAACAACTTCTATCAAAGCTCAAATCAAACAATTCCAGTTATTGGGGGTCACGACGTTTACTTTTTCCGCGAAAGGCAAGTCAAAACTTGAGGGCGTTCGTTGTTGGCTATCTATCTCATCACGTACAGTTAGCTGTAACTGTACACCAACCTTGCTACTCTACTTCTATCTACAACAAGAAGGTCTACTTTCTCGTCCAACAACATTCATACCCGTCCCGGGAAGGCTAAAGGGCTTTGCGTCTTTTCTATTGTTTCAATTTTATCGGATTTTATCGGATGTCTGCAAAGGAACAAAGGCTTTGTGCCTAAGATACTATTTTTTTTTTGTAAATTAAATGTACCAAATTTTATGAAGTGTTATAATAGGCATAAAATAATAAGCTCATTCAATTAAAAATATGAAGCCCGTCATGAATAAACCCTAAGACCCCATAATTAGGTTCTACCAATTGATTTTCAGACTCCCCTTTTTTATAAACACGCTCATTCTTGTCCTTTTATGATGTGAATTTATAAAATTAACTTTTAATTTGTATATTACTTCACATTTTGGAGGTAAATTGTAAATTCACATTACAAGAAGACAGAAAGGGAGTGCGGTTATAAAAGAAGGGTGTTTAAATCACTACCAATATTTTTTTTTTAAACATAACCACTGGAATGGGGGATGCTGCCGAGCACCCCCGTTTCCGTTTTACACTGTGTAAAGCAGCCGATTCGGCCGTTCATTTCGTCACGGATGGCTCGGATTGAATCCGAGTACATACTAATCTGAACCATCCATTACTCGAAATAAACTGCCGAATCAACAGCTCTACACACACCCTACGGATGCTGTCGGCAGAATCTCCCATTCCTCACTACCCATAATTATTCCCCTAGGAAAGGGTTTTTATTATCGTCAACATTGATCAACGGTACGTCATAGTTTGAAATCAGTAATGCTACGGGTACAGCAATCTGTGCACAGATTGTGCACAGATTTTTTTGTGGGGCCCACTAAGGGTCC
>JAOTQK010000001.1:24809449-24824725 GCA_025642025.1 Rhododendron ferrugineum
AATGTTTTAAACATAATGAACGGATCGGATCATTTGTGTGGGACCCTTAGTGGGCCCCACAAAAAAATCTGTGCACAGATTGCTGTACCCGTAGCATTACTGGTTTGAAATTAAGATTTTGACCCTCTGAAAATTTAAGGCCTAAAACGACACCCCAAACCACCCGCAACGCATGGCAATTTCGGAAGTTGCCCAAAGTTGACCAAAGATATCCACAATATTTTATGTTGAAAATGTGTTGATCTTGTATTTGACGTTGTAGAGCATTCTTTAATACTACTAATATATATTGAGATTTTAAGGGGATTTTTAATTGGGCAAAAAGGAGAGACGTCATTTGTGTCTAGCGAATCAGGGTGTGTTTCACCAACTATAAATACTCTAATATTTTTCAAATAAGTACTTAATTTTATAAATTAAATGTGATATATTGTGAGTGAATGACCTGTCTCGTAAAACAGAAAATAAGAACCTTAATAGAACGGGACCTCAGTGATGACAATGCCGCGACAGTAATATTTCTTTCTGTTGTTCGGAAAATAATACGAAAACTAGACAGAAACATAAAATAAAGTATGCAAAATTAGATTGTATAAACTAGATAGAAACATAAATTAATTCGATTTCGGGAGGGTACCAAAAATGTGTTTTAAATTTTCAGATATTTGGACAATAATTACTCCTATATATCAAGCTAAAGTGGAAATCTATATATCCATAAAGATTCGGTGTACATCTAAAGTCCAAATTCAAAAGTTGTCTAATACGTATCCTCAATTCAATGCAAATACTAACTTTAAGGATAATCTGTCACTACTGCTCAAACTGCTCCACCCTAGCTCTCAGGGCAAGCGCAACAACTAGGTAAATATGCTAGCAAAAATGTACTCTTTCTAGTTTAACTAGCTAGTCACTTTTTCTCTTCATAAAACAAGCTAGGCTAGCTATTCTCCTAATCTTTTTTTTAAGAATACATATTTTATATTGAAATGAAGAGAGAGAACTTTGAAAAGCTAAGAGAGAGAGAGAGAGTGTAGTCTTAATGAAAAAATAGTATTTTATGTGCTTGACTAGTGAATAGTAAAAGAGCACATATAAGAGCATCCACACCAGTATCTTTAAATTTTGGATCAAATTAGAGAGCAAAAAGCCACTTTATTACTTTAGCTACCAATTTTTAAAATGTTCACTACATCAGACTCTTTACTCACACTATCTTTTCAATTAAATATACAATTAAACTAATGTGGGGCTTCACCTAAAAATGGCTGTTAGTGCAAATAATTGGGGGCTTTTATAAAATAATATAATAATAGGGAGTGGGGCTAAGAATAATAGAATTATATAGAGTGACTAGTGAATAGTTTTTCGGCTGACTAAACGAGGAACTGTTCCTCTTTCATATTGCAGGGTATTATAGCAAGCCTGGTGCAGAGTACATTTTGGAGTTTTTTTGGATTTCCCTCGCTACTTTAGTTTGCATGGGCTTTTAGCAAGCCTGATACAGATGCTCTAACTAGCAAAGTTACCCGTTCCTCTTAACTTTTAGCACTTTTATCCTTATCTGAATATTTTTTGCGTTTGTTAATTTTGCATCAAATTTTTGTGAATTATTGATTCGTCTTGCCGAGGCGAATCGAAAAATTAAAAAAGCGAGGCGCAAGACTAACAAACGCTGCTAAAAAATTCAAATAAAGACAAAACAAGAAAAAATCCTAAAAGACTTAAAAGTCCTTAGTGAAACACCTCCTTAGGCTTTTTATTGAGGCTCTTGGAGAGCTCTTTGATATTGTGTGTTTGCTAGCTAAAATGCCAGAAAGAGCACATATAGCTAGACTCTTTGCTAGTACCTGTAAACTAAGGTGTCGCTCGAGCCCCCGGCCCTATGCCGCTCCGCTTTCCTAGTACCTGCCTCTGAATCCTCCCTCCATCTTGACTTGACCAGGGAGATCAATGAAGACGGCCAAGCAAGTAGCAACGGAGGGCTTTGCCTTACCAATTAAAGTTTTTCTTTTTTTAAACGGTGAATTTTTTGTATTAATCTTTGAAAACGATTACAAAAACCAACGAGAGCAAGACGAAAGACAACAAAGTGCCTATCCGAGACCCAATCCATTACCAATTAAATTGTAGACAGACACTTGCACATAATGATTTCGAAGGACTATTTTACTACAATCTAATGAGCCAATTCGGTAGCCAACTTCTACTTCTAAAGTCCAAAATCTTTTTAATCTTTTTTCTTAATTTTCTATATTCCGATGCATAGCACGAATTCTGTGTTAGTTTAAATAATTTGATGGTGGTGCCACCGTAATTTCAAGAATGAAAGGTATGTTTACACAGACAAAGTAGGCACAAATCATGCACAGATTTAATGTGGGTTCACCTCGGGTTCCGCATAAATGATCTGAACTGCAGTTTGCTCTACGAATTTTGAAAAAGCCATTACCGATATCTGATTTAGATGATTTTTGACATGAATTCATAAAAAAAATATGAGGGGTTTGGATCGTCTTTCTGAGAACCGGGAAGAACCCCGAAAAATGGTAATGGTTTGTTTTTTTTCTCTTTGGTTTGACGGTAAGGGGTGCCTAGGCCAGCTTACCACACCTTGACTATTCTCCTCCCAAGTCCGATCGAACACAGGGCATCAACATCGGGACTAGGAGATTCACAAGAGATTTTTCTCTTGCGACATGGCCCCAAAAAATTGTGAAATTTTAAACTCAGACTATCTGGATTTACGGCTCATCTATTTTGTCACTTAAGCCACCCTTTGGGTTTTGTTTATCAATCAGTCAAATGCAGTGGGAGGACCATTACAGGTTTGACTCATGAATATAACCCAAGTCATCCTGTGCTCAGTGCCCACACTGAATAATTTTGTTGTAGTGGGCGATTATTGACCGAAGTGGTCTCAACAATTTTCAAGGGTGTCACAAACAAATACAGTAAACATTTTTTTTCATTTTTCAAATAAAATTAAGCGGCACATCCATGCCATTAACTCTACCATTTTGTGGTCGCTATCATAATTAACCTGGTCGATTCTTGGGGTCTAACAGTAAGAAAGTAATTTTTTGTGAATTCTTTAGTCTCGACGTGGATGGTATGCCTTTTAACTGGACCCGGGAGGGAATTAGTGGTTGTTTGCGAAAAAATTATTCTAACAGATTTTTATATTCTAACTTCTAAAAATAATTTTAGAATGTTTGCCAAAAATTCTACAAAATTAGTTTTTAGAATCTACAGATTCTGAGAAACCTAAAAAAAGAAAGAAATTCTCAAAATTCCAAAAGCTGAATTTGAGTAGCTTTTGAGATTCTACAACATAAATTCTCGAAAAAGAAATGAAATTCTCATAATCTCGTACCTGCAACAAACATGTTACTCATATTCCACTAAATTCCAGAATCTAAAATCTGCAGCATAATGTGAAACTAAAATCTAAAATTTGTATCCAGTTATCGCAAACACGCCCTTAGCTTAGGACCTCAAGTGTAGACACCTCGTAGTCGTCGAACCCAATAGCTAGCTAGTGGGCTTTGAACGTTTGCCAACTACAATGGGTCTAAAATAAATAAATGAACAAAGATAATGAAAAAACCGACATAAATGGGTCGAGTTTAAACGTAATATATATAGCATCAATTCATATAACTATTGATGAATGAAATTATTTTTGCCGATAAAAAAAAAATAGCATGATTCATTTTACATTTGTTCATATAATCATATTTGTTCGGAACCACGAAAATTTATTTTTGGAAAATTTTTAATTTTGCATCTCAGATAGGCAACCATTGTGGACCAAGAAATAATATCACCTCAGAAAAAAAGAAAAGTATGGGCTGGCTCGTCTGAGTTTTGTTCACCTTCCATTTAAGAGGGTGAACATTACACTCCTTCTTATTGGTTGAAATGATGTGGACCTCACCACAAAGTGATGTCATGCTTATCACAAAGTGTATTACATGGTAAGCATGACATTACTTTATGGTGGAGTCCACACCATTTCAACCAATAAGAGAGAGGATAACGTTCACCCTCTTTTAAGAAGGGTGAACAATATTACACTCCACAAAAGCCACAAAAGGGTATTGTTAAGAGGACAAATATCTTTCAAACCATATGGAACACAAGCAAATTTTGCAGGTTTTTTTAATTGGTCAATTACATTGAGCACGCGTACGTACAGTACTAGTCAAAGCATTCAGATTTAGACTCTCTCTCAATTCAGTCCTTCAACTACTAGAGTTTTGTCAATCTAATTGGAGTAATCATAAAAATAGAATTTGGTTAAGATTTATTCTTCACCGTAACGAACTAAAAAAAAAGAAGGGAAAATGATGGCCCAAGACGTGTTTTGATAATTAATACCCGCCAAGAACATGCTAAGAACATTTGCTAATGCTGAAAATGTCTTTGGCGGGTATTAATTATCAAAATACGTCCTTGATTGTCATTTTCCCAAAAAAAAAAAAAAAGGATTGTTCCAATTTTGTTGAGTCAGATTCATAATTTCATACTATGGGCTTGTTCGTTTTTGGGTTTGGAAGGAGGTTTGAGAGGAGAGAGATAGATAGATAGAGAGAATGTATTAGGGATCGTGTGCAGGGATTTTAAAGCCCCCAATCGAAAAAGCCCATAGTGACTACTTATCAAAGAAGGAATATCAAAATAGAAATCTAAAAGTCCAAGTGCAAAAGTAAAGCAAAGTAAACCAACTGGGGGCTAGAACTCAGTTGGTTAGAACTTTTGCATCTCATTAGGAGGTCAGAAGCTTGAATCTGTCCACTTCCGTGTGAGTTTGTTTTCTTCCCATCGTATTTGTCGAAATTATTTCTCTTTTTATGGGCTTACTGTGATTGTGAAACTGTGTGAGATTGTTTTTCTCCTTGGTAGAACTAATAATCAGGTTGGGCTTATAGTGATTGTGAAGTTATTTTTAGTTTTTTTGTAATTACAATATTTGCATTCTCGAACCGCTTGGAAAAGGAAGAAGAGTATAGTAACATCATGTAAAGTAACGCTTTAAATGTGCGGAACTTGGGAAAAGTTGGAAAAAAAAAAAAAAAAGACGTTCGATTCACCTTTGGATTACTACTTTTTGTCATTAGTGGATTTCTTGTAACCTTTGGTCAATATTTTATACTGTAAGATTACTCTTGTAAAGATGAATAAATTCTTCGGAAAAAGTGACACAAAATTAAAGAAAATCTAAGAAACTAATGTAATTAAAAAGAAAAAGAAAAAAAAACACTTATAATAAAACAGGGGTGAAGTACACTTTGCACCATTGTGCTTTATATTTAGTGTCACTCTATCCCTTACACTTTTAATTTCACTTGCCAGGCCCTCACCCTTCTGATCAAGTGTCAATGTCTCCATTGCCATTTGATCCGTTAGTTCTTGGCAGGAAAAATATTTGTTTAGTGGTACTAGGTTTAAATAATTTTATTATCTTGAAAACTTGACTATATATCATATTGAAACCAATTGAATCTAAGACAAAATTATCGTCTCTCTTCTTCCAGGCGTTCCACCATATTTTTTTAGTACAACGACCACATACCTATTTTTAAAAACGATCACAAAAAAATTAAATATGAAGAATTTGGAGCAATTGGTTCACTTGTCAAAAAATTTAACATGCCAACCTGTTGGTTGTTGGTTTGAGTCGGGAGAACATCCATTTATACATTTAGTGCCACATATTACATCTGTAGGCCGATCAAATAATAATTACCGAATATACTTTTTTACCTTTCGTCTAAAAAAATGTCTATACTTTTTTAGGTAAATAAGAAGGTTACTTCTTAAATATGACTAATTTCCGTTTTTGGAAGAAAAAAAGTGTTTGTAAAGAGAGAAAATGATTATGCATGTTACTCCCTCCGTCCCAATTTAATAGTTCATTTTGGGAGTTCGTGCCACTTTTTAATTGATTATATCTTGTAACTTATAATATTTTATGTGATTTAAAAAATATTGTATTAGAGAACTAATCGAAATCTACCAAACAAGATTCATATTGGATATAAAATTTATTACCAATTTAAATAAATAACTAGTTTTTTATCCGGTTAGAATAAAATGAGGGACTATTAAAGTAGGACAAATAGAGTACTTTTCTATGAAAATGTCATTTAGTGCTTCAAATGGCTCATTCTCCCTCCATCCCCCATTCTTTTGTCCCTCGTTCTATCTCGATCAACCGGATAAAAAACTAATTAAAACTTTTAATTGGTAATACTATTTATATACAATATGGATCTGGCTCATACTCCCTCCGTCCCCCATTCTTTTGTCCCTCGTCCTATCCCAACTGGATAAAAAAGTAATTATATTTTTTAATTGGTAATACTATTTATATGCAATATGGATCTTCTTCGATAGATCTCAATGAGCTATTTTAAACGATGTTTTCAAAATCACCTAAAAAATTATAAATTGCAAGATATAATTAATTGAAAAGTGGCACAGACTCTCAGAAGGAACTAAAGAATGAGGACGAAGGGAGTAATTGATATTGTTTCGTACCGGGTACTATGGAAACTAAGGCCTCGTTCAGTTGCACGGAAAGAATAGGAAAGGATGAGAGAATCAACATTCCTGTAACTTTCTGTGTGATCATATACCAGGAAAATTGTAGGACCAGAGACTTCAACTTTCCCACTGAGAAACACTTTCCTGCAAAATAGGTCTTGCCAAAAGAAATAAATTCTTATTTTCTTGCAAAATTCTTATCAAGAGAACACACAAAAGAAAATAAATTGCATTTTCTTTTACTTCACTTCACTTCATTTTTCTAAGGAACCAATTTTCCACACAACATTCCCGACAACTGAACGGAGCCTAATAGAATTTAGTGGTAATAGGAACATTGACACTTGACCGAAAGTGTGAGGACTTGAAAAAGTGAAATTGAAAATGTTAGGAGCATTGTGTACTTTACCCTCCAAAAGGCCAAAGGGAAGTGACCTCAGCCAATAATGCAGGATGCCCTTCTACTGGGAGAGTGGGAGACTGGGAGCCTTTTCCAAAGGGACAAAAAAAAAAAACCACTACCGAAAGCCGCCGTATACTTTTTTTAAAAATATAAACAAAGTCGTATCTCCTCAAATATAATAAATACGATATGCTATCTCAAGCACAATGACGAAACTACCCCTCCAAACAACTATATAAGGAGAGTGCCTCTCATGCACCCACCACAACCTCAAGTCTCCAGGAGGAAACAACATCCAGAGAGAGAGAGAGGTTGTACAAAGTTGGCCCAAATGGAGATCCTCACGGTGGTGAAGCTTTTCTTTTCCATAGCTTTGGTGGGTTTCGCGGCGGTGTTTCTGCGGTTGTACAATACGCTGGTGGCGGAGCCAGGGCGGCTCCGATCGAAGCTGAGGAAGCAAGGGATCAGCGGGCCGCCGCCGAGTTTTTTGCTCGGGAATATCGGAGAGATCAAGAAAGCCAGAACTACAACTCCCAAGGAGCCGATCAGTAGCGACGAAAACTTCGTCCCTCCGACCACCCACGACTGCGCCACCGCTCTGTTTCCTTTCTTTGAGAAATGGAGGAATCTTTACGGTACGATTTACTAGTACTTCTTCCATCCCATGCCAAAATGTTTTTTCCTCGGTTCTAATTTTTTATTTTTTTTCAAATGAACTTTTACTCGTCGAAATAATATGAATTAAATCATCCATCCAATTCGCTGAAATTCGTCTTTCCATGGATTAATCCATATCGGGAAGCCCCGCGATAGGAATTTTTAGTTGCAGTTGGTACTCTATTTCTGCAGCGGTTCCGGAAGAGTGTATGAAGGGGGCCGGGCATGTTTCGTTAATAATAAGAACAAGGAAGTGTTTTTATAAATTCCTATTTTAACTGATAATACTTTTATATATAATTGAGGAGCCGTTCCAGTTTCCCTTCTTTTTTTAAAAGTTCTTTTTCTTCAATTTTCAAACTCAAATGTAATGAAAATAAAAAATAATTTTTTAATTTTTTTTGCACCGTATAAAAGATCTATCAAACAAGATCCATATTGGTAGGAAAATTATTTACGTAAACACATGATTTTTGAGCTTGAAATTACCTTTTTTTTCCAAAATTTACTTTTTTGCAAAAACGGAACACCCCCTGAACTTATTTGATAGATCTCAATAAATTTTATAATTTTTTTTTACAACATTTAAATTAAGTACTACTCCCTCCGTCTCTAAATGTTTGGCACTTTTGAGAGTTCTAACTTTTAAGGAAGAAATATTATTGTATTGTGCAAAAACCAAATGTCCAATCTTACCCTTCTAGTGTACTTTTTGAATAGTAATTGAAATTTTGTGCCCAAAAGAAGAGGGTAATATGGGAAGTTTATCATATTTTGCTTTTGCTTAAGTAGAATACATAAGCAACTTAAAACAACATGCACGCTTCAATTCTAACAGTGTTTATTTATTTATTTATTTTATTTATTTATTTTTTGGGTTTAAACAAACATGATACCACTTTTTTTTGTCATAATAAATTGGACGACAGACTACTAATCTAACCCATCAATTATGCTTTCGCGACTTTAATCGTTTACTTCAAGTCAAGTTGCCAACTTTGATCGTTTTGTCGCCTTTCTGATACATCTGTGTATCCTGAGAGGATCCATTTCCTTTCTCATAACAAAAAACTAAAAAAATAAATTAAAAAAAAGTACGGAAATATTCTAGGAATCTCCCTCCCTCCCTTTCAAAGAGTTTATCATGTGGGCCGAAAGTTGTATTGGGGTAGAATTGAAAAGTCTAGTGGTCAAGAATTAAACCAAAGAAAAATCAACACCTGTACGCTTACCCATTGGTCATTGTTAAGCAGTGAAGATAATAGACCTTTTTTTTGGCAAGTAGTTTGTTCACAAGTCAATATTTGTCCGTGAACTTATCCGTGACAAGGGGAGGGGAGATAGCGCGATCGACCCAACTAATTGACGTTTTACGCGGACATTTGCGTCTTTGTCTCTGGTCACAAGGGCGGGCCTGAGGGGCCGGCCCTCTGAGGCTCGGTCACGGTACTGGCTCATGACCTTGCTCGTACGGGAATGGAAGGGGATCTCGTGACTTGGTGACCCGCAAAAGGAGAGGGGTTACGCCGCGCGAAGTGGGGGAGAGCCTGGCTTGCCCATGACCAGGAAGTACTGAAGGGACATGTAGCAAAAACAAGAAAACTTTAAATCATTAAAAGCAATGATATACCAAAAGCAACACATGCACACGCATCGATGTGCAAGCCGAATAGGGGGCACGGACTCTTCTTTTTTTCTTTTGCGTTATCAAATCGAGAATTTCTTTTGATTGGCGAAATTAAAGTCAGTCTCGTCAGAAGTTGAACTCCTGACCTCTTTTTTTCATGGCATCTAACTGCACTTCTGATGCCGTTGGGCCAAAAGCCTCCTGACATTATCAGACTGAGAATTTAATATTGCTGCTAAACTGATTCCCTACTTTTTATTCATTGACAGGTCAAGTATTCATGTTTTCTCTGGGAAACATACAGATCCTGCATGTGAACCAACCTGATATGGTGAGAGAGATAACCACATGCACTTCATTGGACCTGGGTAAGCCTTCTTACCAACAAAAGGAGCGTGGTGCTTTGCTTGGTCAAGGCATTTTAACTTCAAATGGCACTCTTTGGGCTCACCAGAGGAAAATTCTTGCTCCTGAGCTGTACATGGAGAAAGTTAAGGTACTGAAAATTTCCAACATTTTCAAGTCCTATTGTCAAATGATATATGCATGTTGGTTTGAAAACAATAATCCGAAAATCGATATTTCTTTATACGTAATTTTATTGAAATATCGTAAGTTTCGACAAACTGGGAACGAGAAAATTTTCTACGATTTTGAAGAATAGTGTCTGAAAACTTCAACCAACCAGAATAAACATTGACGGGCGTCTCTATGTTAGAGTAACAAAATAAAGATCTGTCACACCATGCATTCTCCATTTTTTTTCGGGTTATGTATCTATATGTTTTTATTAATTCATGTATCTTTCTGCAGGGAATGATGAACCTAATTACAGAGTCTGCAGATACAATGCTAAACTCTTGGAAGAGTAGAATCGAGAGTGGAGGTGGAATTGCAGACATAAAAATCGACCAGGACATGAGAAGTTTCTCCGGAGATGTGATCTCCAGGGCTTGTTTTGGGAGCAACTTTTCCAAGGGAGAAGAGATTTTCAAGAGACTCAGAGCCCTTCAAGAAGCTGCTTCCAAGAAAGTTTTGTCTTCTGGAATCCCCTTCATGAGGTACTACAAATTCAAAATGATTTTTTATTTTTATTTTTATTTTTTTTCAGCTTTGTAGCCCCTTCAAAATAATAAAAATTTAGCCCTCTGAAATTGAACTTTAATCGTAATCTCTCCAAACTCGAATCAATTTGAGGAAGTTTTCTTCGGTAACAAAATACGATAAGTCATCTGATCTGATCTTCCACAACTCTCATCTACGAAAACCCTAGGACGCAATAACCCAATTATCACTACAAGAAAATACAGATTCGGCCATACAACCACCTAACATATCACCAAAAGTACTAGATGGTTCTTCAATTAACATTTTACAGGGGTATTTTCGTATCAATTTGGGACACACAAAAAGGTAGTACTAAAATTTGTTTGTTTTTTTACGTGACAGGCACATTCCCACAAAGCACAACAGGGAAACATGGGCACTAGAAAAGGATGTCCGAACACTGATCCTACAAGTGGTGAAGGAGAGGACACAAGCCGGGTACGAGAAAGACCTCCTGCAAATGGTGCTTGAAGGTGCTAGAAACAGCGACTTGAGCCAAGACGCGATCGACCGGTTCATCGTTGATAACTGCAAGAACATTTACTTGGCCGGGTACGAGACCACTGCTGTCTCCGCCACGTGGTGCCTCATGTTGTTGGCTGCGAATCCCGAGTGGCAAGAGCGGGTTCGGGCCGAGGTTGTCGAAGTTTGCAAGGGGCAGATTCCGGATTCCGACATGGTTCGGAAGATGAAGCAGGTATAGATATATTTGGATTAATTTCAAAAAATAATGAGTACTTATTTTAGTTAGTAAAACACACGCTAACTCTAATTTTTTACTTCGATTTGCAGCTGTCCATGGTGATCAACGAGTCGTTGCGCCTCTATCCTCCGGTGGCCGTGGTATCGCGGGAGGCCCTAGTTGACATGAAATTCGGCAACATCCAAGTCCCCAAGGGCGTCAACCTGTGGACCTTGGTGGTGACCCTGCACACCGACCCGGAAATATGGGGACCCGATGCCCTCAAGTTCAAACCGGACCGGTTCGCCAACGGCATCACCGGCGCGTGCAAGTTGCCCCACTTGTACATGCCGTTCGGGGTCGGCCCCCGCGTGTGTCTCGGGCAGAACTTGGCCATGGTTGAACTGAAGGTGCTGATTGCTCTCATTGTGTCCAACTTCTCCTTCTCCCTCTCCCCAAAGTACGTCCACTCGCCGGCTCTCCAGCTGGTCATCGAGCCCGGTCACGGAGTTAATCTGCTGGTGAAGAAGCTGTGAGGAAATTCGGAAAACTACGACGAAGACTGTATCGATCGTTTTGCTCTTTGTACTCTGTTAGCCATATCTGGCTTACTGTTACGAGTAGAGTAGCCGTTGCTTTTGAATGTATACGCCTAATACTGTTTTGTACTCTTGCATTGTAGAGTAGCCGTTGCTTTTGAATGTATACGCCTAATACTGTTTTGTACTCTTGCATTGTCTTGAAACGGTGTACATTATCCACGAGTTAAATAAAAGGATTCAAATTAGAAATTGACTTCTACACTCCTTTTTTTACCACATACATCCCCTTTTTTCTCCTTATGCATGTGAATTTACTTTTTTACCATTTCATTTTACTTTTTTACCCTTTCATAAGTTCATTTTTTCACACATTAAGTGGTAATAGAGTAAATTCACACCAAATAAAGACAAAAAAAGAGTGTATGTGATAAATATGAGAGTGTAGAAGTCAATTTCCCTATAATTTCTTGAATAACTAATTTGGATTTGTTCAAATTGGCCAAACACAACATGAAAGAGTATAGGCGGCAAATTTTGCTCTCCCCCTGCTCCTCTCTGTTTTCTCTCTGTCGTCGTAGGCCGTTTGCATTACCTTGGTGGGTCTGTTTGGGTTCCTTTCTGCCGCCAGTCATATACTTCTGGGAGTGATCGGATCTGCTTAACGGCGAGACAGTTGGGCGGTGGTGCTGGTCTGGGCGTTGGACGGGCCCGGGCAGGGCAAAAGCCCGATGGGCAGGGCGGGCTGCGGTTCGACGAGCTAAATGATGACCCTTACATGTGATGTACTGTCCAACTTTTTGTCCCGTTTTTAATAAAAAATTTGCCTATAAAAAAAAAGAGAGTATAGGGTGTTACAATCAATTCTAAGAGAAATAAGATACTCACGTACTCGCATGGTATTCGCGTAAAAGTTGGCCAAATATCTACACTTATTAGGCTCCGTTTGTTTCAATTTACTCATTTTCTGTTGTTTGGTTGGGCAAAAAAAGCGTAAAATATTTTTCTTTCAAATTACCCGTAAATCATTTTACGCCGGCCTTCTCTCTCACTTTCTTCACCCTACAATCCTGGAAATTAAACTCTGGAGAGGTTATTAACCTTGAATGAAGTGTATAGGTGAAGATCATTGGCTATCTTCCCATTCCTTCCTTATCCTTTCTTATCATACTTCTCATGTAATGTTTTGTTATGGTAAATTTATTTGTGTACCAAATACTGAAAAATACTTTACACGAAAATTATTTGTTCCAAAATCATTTTACAATGTAAAATATTTTACGTCGAAACAAACGAAACCTAAACTATATCTCTGAGATGAAAATATCCAGGGGATCAGCTCACCTCAAGACTTCTATTTTTCAAATCCCACAAAAACTTCAATCTTCTTGGCTCTACTGTGAACCCACGGTAGCGATCGATCTAAACCGTTCATACCGAACACCTTGAAGAAAATGATACCTGCAAAAAAAATCATTGTAAAGTCCCACATCAGACCTTCAAGGGAAAAGGAAATGGTATTTAAGATAACGCCGACCAACCACTATAAACATGAAGTTAACATTTTGCACCACGCTGTTAAGTTGAAGGCTAGCAGGTCATCAGCTGGGACAGATCGTTACAATAAGCTCGGATGTCGGAGAGCCGAACGTAAGGCAAGGGAGGACCCCAACAATACCCATTTTTGTTTTGGGGTACCCCTTTGATAAGCTTCCTCCATCTGAACAGATTAACGATAGAGTCAACATTGCCCACCATTCAACAGGCCAGGTGATTGTTTTTCCAAGTAGATCAGTGTTGCAATCACTGTCTTAGCTAAGCCTACCTAGTACCTATCACGCTATTTCGTCTTACATGTGTGGCTCTGAGAAGACACACGAAAAAGGAAACACACGACACGAGGCAGGATCCGATCCTCTGTGCCGAGAGATTTTCCGGCTGTTGAATTTAAAGCATTAAAAAAATTACACAATCCAACGGCCGAAAAATCTCTCGACATAGACGCACACGAGTTTTCCGAACAGATGAGATCGGACCTGAAACACACATAAGAAAATAAGAAAACGTTTTCTTCGGGGTAGCTTCACTACTGTCTTTACGTGAACCTTTTTTCTTTTTTCAGGTGGAAACTTAAAAGTAAAAGTCTTCCCTCCCAATCGGTCCCATTGGAAATTAATTACTAAAGTCTAGTCTTCACGGCGACCGAGCTGTTAGTCCAATTCTAACAACGAACAGAATGGGGCTTTGCTAGTCCACATGTAGAAAGTAATTCCTGAATATCTCTGATTGATTGGTTAAATACGGGACTAGTGGACTTCACTGCTTTAAAACCCGGACTTGTTCATTTTTCTCCTTTCTCACCAATCTTCAAAGAGGATCGAACCAAGGTTCTAAATCAATACCGGACCTGCTAGAGTACCAGTTTTTTCTGCTGGTACGATAGCTACCGGTACTGTTAAGATACCGGATACCGTTTTCGGAGTTATTACTATTGGTGTTATTTCCCACATTGAAGAATTTAGTATAGCATATGCATCTATAAAAAGAAAAATAAATTTAAAAGCAGTCTGGTAGTATTAATTAACTGATATTGACCGGTACCAGCCGGTATTAACAGATACATAAAGAGAAAAATAAATGGTAGCAGAGTAACAATAGCGGAAGTATAGAATTACACGTAGCGAGTTTCGAGTGTAGCGGCCGTAAATTTTTAGCGCAAGTGATTGTAGAAAAAAATCCGATGCGTAGGGGTGTTCCCATGGGCAACGTAACCGTCCCGGTTGAATTCTAAGGATCTTTCATTCTTACCCGATCGCTACAAAACAAAAACTTTTTTGAACATTTCGGTAAATAGTTGTTGAAAACAAGACTATATTTCGGTAACTACATGTCAAAAACATGTTCAACCTTCGGTAAACAACTGCCGAACAGACATTTACAGTAAATTGTTGTTGAAAAAAAAATTATATTTCAGTAACTGGATGCTGAAAATATATTTCAATTTCGGTAACTAACTGTCGAGTTTAGTTAAAAAAAATTAACGGACTAAGGGAGAAAATACGGGAGTACGAATAGCCGCCCCTTTTTTAATGAATCACAAGGAGTAATGGAATTTGGATCCTCGTCTGCATTCACAGATTGCCTCATTTATTTCTGCGGCACAGCCCAATAATAAGTGATCATGCTTCCCTGTCACTTGGCAAGTTGGCATGGGTTTTTGCCAACATTCAAAGTCGCTCATTGCGGCCTCGTTTTCCCAAAAACCGATTTTAAACCCCATCTTCTAAACTCATAGGAGTATCTACTGAACCGAACCTGGGGAGGTGTTGTGCACGTCCGGACTGTTGATTTGGATTCGTTGATTGTCGAAATCAACGGTCCAGATGCGCAAAACACGGTGCTGTGCATCTCTCCCTGCACAGCATCATCCCTACTACGGGTAGGTAGTACTACTTATTATAATTTCATCTCTCTGTGTTCACGGTCTCCAATAAAAGTTTCTCTCTATTGATTACTCCAATCCTTCTACAGTATCTACTTATTTTCGCTTATTACCTAAAAACCCTCATTCAAAACCAGAAAGTCTACACACAGAGCAATCTGTGCACAGATTTTTTTGTGGGGCCTACCATGGGTCCCACACAAATCATCCGAGCCGTTCATTAAATGTAAAACATTTTTTCAAGGGTCCCTGTAAAAAATAAGCTCA
>JAOTQK010000001.1:24853442-24866326 GCA_025642025.1 Rhododendron ferrugineum
CACGATCAAGTGAACGAGCCGACACGATTAAAAATGGGCCAACACGGCACGACACGATTTAAGTAAATGGGCCCGGCACAGCATGACACGATCAAGTAAACGGGCCGGCATGACACGATCAAGTAAACGGGCCGGCACGACACGATTAAAAAACGGGCCAGCACGGCACGACACGATTTAAGTAAATGGGCCCGGCCCGACACGATTGAAAAACGACACGGCACGACACGATTTAAGTAAATGAGCACGACACGACACGTAACACGATTGGCACGGAATTTGAATGGCACGGCACGACACGACACGCACGTTTGACACCTCTAGATGAAACTGTAATCCAAATTTGTAGAATTGCATGACAGTCGCCCAGTCGGGTCGGGTCCAATCTAATTATGGACGGACGTTATACTTTGACTTTGGCTTGGTAGGATGGTTTTAATTAAGGGAAAACTGTTACTCCAAGTTAAATTTGGTTCAACTTTAATGTGGTTGGAGTAATTTTGAGATATTTAAATGTTTGTTTAAAACTTAATGAGAAGAATAAAGAAAAATGACTGACTTTTGGGAGTACTCCCCTTGGTCAGGGGTTCGATTTCCACCGGGTAAGTATCCTGATAGTAAGTGGGGGCCGTAACTAGTGTGACCGCTCTAGTTCCCCCGAGGTTTGGGTTGCGCAGTCGAATCTAATTATGGCTCGGCTGTAGGGTTGTTCCTCGGTTATCAATACATAAATAAATAAATAAATGAGGCTCATTTTCTATGAAAGAATACTTGTTTTTCTGTTGAATTGTACGAGAGAAGAGAAAAGGTAAAGCGAAAATCAAACTAATAGAGAAAATACTAAAGTATAACAATAATGCTACATATAGGGCTACCGGCCCTCCCTGACTACTTATCTCTTACGTATGTCGAGTCGACACATATGTGAAAGATGAGCGATCGGTAAGAATGTACGTAGCATTGCCGGTCGGTTGGACGTATAAAAGGCAAAAGGAGAGATAATGGAGTAGAGTTTGACTTTGTATCGGGCTCTCTCTGGCTAAAAACCAAACCAAGGACAATAGCAAAATTTTGGAAAAATTTTCTTCCCCTTCTTTTGTATCTTTCCTTTGAGGTCCAGATGCCTTTGATTTTTGTGGAGGAAAATTTAGCCAACAATCCGTTTCAAGACGACGTTTAACTGGGAACGAAGAAGAGCAATAAGGAACCCATTTTCGTCCCCGGATCCCAAAAGATCTTGAGCGACCGATACAAACACACTTTTAAAACATAGTAAATCCGGACACAGTCGAGTCTGAAACCGTTAGATGCACGTGGATTCACATGCATCTAAAGATTTTGAAAACAGTACTGTCCGAAGTTGTGTTTCAAAGAAGTGTTCCTACACTTTTTTGTCTCTCAAGAATCCAAAAGCGACGATGGTTTGTGGAAGACATCATTCGTTCCTTAGAGTCTTTGGATTAGACTAGTTTATTTCATATGAAAGTGTCGTTAAGTTACCTACTCTCTCTTTTTTCATATTTATATCTACAGCTTTTGTTCATCCTTGCAAGAAATACCTCTTATAATAACCCGCTCAATTTTTTTATTGTACGGAATGGGGATCCTGTTTGATCTCAAAGGTCAGCATGTGTGTGTTGTCCCCAAAAAACCCCGACGTTTTGGTGCAAGAAACTCCACCATTTTATGTCATGTTTGGTACCCATTAAACGGGCAAAAAATTAATGATTTTTTTAAAATTTTTGTGAGACCCATTACGGGTCTTACAAAAATAATTCAAACCGCAAGTTATTCTTAAAATATTTTTTTATGAACTCTTGAAAAAAATTAGAACAATCCGATACTGGTAAGAACTGTTTCAGAATTCATAAGATCTTTCAGAAACCAACGAATTCTGAAACAGCTCTTACCGATATCAGATTGAGCTAAGTTTTTTTTGGAGAACACACAAAGGTCAGCAAGATCCTCCAGTTCAGAAGAATCATAGTTTGTAGCAATAGAACAAGCCACCCACAATTACCAATTATTAAGCAAAGCAAGAATGTGCGCTCACGCAAACTCTTTGTTGGCTTAATCAATAGGAATCAAATGAACTAGATGGTATAAACGAGCTAAACGAATCAAGTAGGAGTATTAAATTGGTCAAACTTAGTAATTAAGCTTAGATTGTTTATCAAGTAAGCCGATCTCTATTTGTTAAAAGAAAATTCTAACTCCACACTCATTTACACACCCACTTACACACTTATACTCACAATAGGAGTGGGTCCCACACACACTGGGGGTGTAGTGTGTGCAGGCTCCACCCCTATTGTGAGTGTGGGTGTGTAAGTAGAATGATTGACAAACTGATCGGTGCAAGCTTTTAACAAACAAACACAAGTTCAAACTCAAATACCGTAGCTTGATTCGTTCATCACCCCTGCCATTAGGGTTAAACAACTACAAGAACACCATGTTATCCCCAAGTTATGGACGGCCGACGTAGGAAGAAATCTCTCGTTTCCGGTGGCCTTTTAGTGCTTATTATTAACCTCTTTCCATGTGCTGATTCTGGCATCATAATGCAGCAGCATAGGAGGCAAATCATCAAACATAGTAGTACAAGGAAGAACAACAATTCATACCAAATCAAGTGGTAGTTGGCTAACCTCACAAAACAGGGCAAATTATTACACATCTTTTTCCCATCACTAATGGCATATTGGCATGTCATATATGGTATTTATGTCAAAATAAGCCTCCTGTTAATGCAACCACAACAGATTATAACATACTCCACTTCCATTATGGCAAATTCTACAGCTCTAAAGGAAAAAATGAATAGAAACTCCAAACTGCAAAATCGACGAGTAGGGATGCTACAACTGCCGCAGCAGTGCAAATAATGGCAACTCCGGATAAAAAGGTACAAAACTGGTTCTTTGATCTGTATCAGAAAGGGAAAAAAACAATAAACAAAATAACCCCGACTAAATGCAGAGTTACTTGCATGGGTGAGCTCAAATGAAACCGAGGACAGCATCAGAAGCTTTTATACTATTCTCCTACAGCCAATCCAACCCCGAATTTGTAGTCTTTCTTCCGGTGATCTATCTGCAAGGCGAAATTTAGAAGACTTGCTAAGAAAACTCCGAAGTACAATCACCAGAATACCAAAAACTTCTGCTATCAATATCTCTGCGACTTTTACGAGGAATGCATTTTGCACAAATCATCTATATGCAAGAGTAAACACCATTTAACAAACCAATCTAGTGGACCAAGCATCCCTTCATGTAGACTAACATCACTAGCTGAGGAGTGCAATTTTGTTCACCCTCCTTTTAAGGAGGTGAACATTATCCTCCCTCTTATTGGTTGAAATGGTGTCGGTCCCACCCGTGCAATACAGTTTTTGGTAAGCATGACATCACTTTGTGGTGGGATCCACACCATTTCAACCAATAGGAAAGAAGGTAATGTTCACCCTCTTTAAGTGGAGGGTGAACTAAACTCAACTCCCAGCTGAGCCATTATTTCTATTTACTTACCGAATACTGGAATACGCAATCATGTAGTAACATCCATCCACAAGATCTCCTATTGAAGAACCCTGAGTTCCCAAGAATCCACATTGTATTTCCCACTTTTAAATATATAACCAGGACAATCTCCTTTCTAGATCATTGAAATTCTTCTTTTCTTTTATTTATTTTTTGATAAGCAATCAAATGTATAGAAGAGCATAAACTGATAAAAGAGGATGCAAACGCATGTACAAGAGTGAGATTTAGCCTGTACATATGAAAAGCCCAACAACAAAGGGCTAGGCTAGCTCAAAAGCTGAAAAACGAAAAAGCAAAAAACTACTATAAATCAACCATGAAGGGAATCAACAATTTGATCCGACCTAGGAGATCTGGACCATATTTTTCCAGCAGTACAGGATAGACCAAAAAAACTCCTCAATAAGGATTCTTTGGCTCCTTGGAAATTCCTATTACGCTCTCTCTAAATTAACCACATTAAACAGAAAGGAGCTAACAATCATGTCCAGTTGCAAGTAGAGTGGTAGGCACAATGTACTATCGTGCATTTGAAGGGGTTCAAAGTTCAAACCTCACTACCTACTATTCTAACAATGTTGACTTTTTGCCGAGGAAAAAAAAAAACATGTCTAGTCAATTGAAATGATTTAGGCGTAATAGGAAAGATGATCACCACCTCCACCCATGAACCCTGCCTGGACCTTGTTGGGGGCCCCAGAAGTGAGGCAGAAATTAGAAAGAAACCGTCAGTGGGCACATAGGATTCTTACCTCTGCAGAAAGAATGAAGTTGAGACCCATACTCAATCGCTCCTCCAGAAAAGTGGACGTGCAGCCATTGGAGTCAACCTTCCCCCTAAGACGGCACTGTAACACACACGAAGTAAGTAAGAAGATAACAAGTCAGAACTGTTTGCTTCACCGCAAACTTTACACTGGGTATGCAAATCCAGCTGGATGTCATCAGCACAGGGGCGCGGATCTCAGACAGGGCACAGTCGAGGCGACAAAAGTAGTTAGGTGAAGAAGATGACGGAACTTTTGAGTTGGCTCTGACTGAATACGCTAATTGTCATTTATGTACAAACGGTAATGTGGTAAATTAATTTTTTACATGTAGACTACTACACAGGTAACTATGTGGCACGGACGGTAGCAATACGCCATAGCAGAAGTTACCTGTCGCAATATATAATCATAACCAAAGCTTGCTATGGCTTCTTTTGACAAGTAGTTGTACGTGAAGTCTGATGCCAGAGATACCTGCATGGAGGAAAAGCAGTTGGAGAAATGTGATACGATAACTAACCACTAGAAACCATGGGAATACCTCAACTGCCTTACCTTCTCAGACACCTTTTGAACATAGCTTAGAGCAACCACTCCAGTGCTGGCAACTTGCCCGGTAGCAACCTGCACGCGAAAATTGAATTTGGTTCCATCACATTAGGGCATACTCGTTTAAAGTAAATCAAAATCCTTTTTCCTTCCCCATGTCCATCATAATCAGCCATATATGAATGATTACTCCCCCTCCTAACCAACACTCCGACTGTTGGGAAAGATACGAAAGAAAGGAGGGATAACCAAAAGCCATCTCTTACTTTTTTAGAGCAATGCAAGCAAATAGATAAAATAAATATATTTCATGAAACATCAACAAAAAATTCAGAGAATACAACTTGAACTAACAGCAGATCATATCAGGTTAGGCACCAACTTTTACCAGAGGGTAGAGAGCCCAACAAACAAAATGAAATGAACATGATATAAAGGCACTTCCAGCATAATTAAAACACGAGTTTCTCGAGAAGAATGAACACAGGTGCATTACATTGTCCACTAACAAAAGACTCGTTCAGACTTTTGTAGGCAAAGCAAAACTTGCTGTTCTGTTATCGTAGAAACACTACTTCCATTCCTCAAGACCTTTAACAAATACAAATAAATATCCATTGATGGTACTGCAGGACAGGTTTGGGAGTACTGTCCTAAAATGAGACCAAATCTAATACAGGGCAGCGGTACATTGGGGAAGCAGCAAACAGCAATGGGCAGATATATATATATATGTGTGTGTGTGTGTGTGTGTGTGTGTGTAACAAAATCGGTGAAACTCCAAGAACGAAAAAAAAGAAAAAGAAAAAAGGGGTTGGGGGACTGTTCCTGAGGGTGATGAACAGTACCTAAGAACGGCGACAATGCTGGTTTTGGGTTTACTGCAAGTAGGAACTATGTTCTTACAAAGTAGACCGTGTGATCCACAACATTTCAGATCATACTAGGGACTTGTCTAACACAGGCCCGTTACAAGGTCTTGGGCAGTAAGTCAACCCCAAAAGCTGTAGCTCTTGAAGTAAGGGCGCCCTCAAGCTTACATACTACCCAATACATTACTTACATACCCATGCAGTGTGGGATTTCGCTCCACATAGCCGACATCCCATGTTCATAAGATGGAAGCTCTAGAGTTCGAAGGAAGAAAATAGACATGTAGGTTTCCCCACTTGTCTACATCAGTTAGATGTTACTGCTCAAAATGCTGAGGATATTTTCATCGGCCCGCCCTAGCCCTTTTTTTTCTTCTGAAATAGGGCTTTTAGAATTACTTTTTTTTTTTCCATATATTGTTTGGTAAGGGTGCAAGTTTTTGGCTCCTCAAAATACCAAGGAAAGAGATTGATGCAGCATGTCCTGCTGGATTGGGCTTTGTGGCACGTGCTATCCTACTGGCTACTACCACTATTATTATTTATTCCCAATTACCCACAAATGCACATACGAGATAAGGGAAAAGTAAACAGAAAGGACTTCAAATGGCATGCTAGCCAGGCAGTAGGGCTGGATTACCATCTTATCTGTGTTGTATCGAGCAGCATAACCAATTCCAGACTTCCGATACTGACCAGCCCAGAATACTTCACCACCCAAAGACAAATGTGGGTTGACACTCTGCAAACAAAAAAACCAAAAAAAATAAAAAACATTATTAAGATGGACTCAAGTCTACAGAACAATGACGTCAGTTTCCCATTCTGAAAGTAAACTGGGGAGAAAGATGTGGAAGGGGGCGGAAGTAAGAAGAAACCATGCATTAGCCTAAAAAAATTATGATAAGATGTGCAACAGAGATTGCATTCGAGCAAGGATTGCAAAAAACACATCAATCTTGAAAGCCAAACGATGCCTATCACCAAAACAGCATTATAATCATAGCAGATAAATAAGGCCTGAAAAGATATTTTGAAATGCAGATAGCATGCAGCAGAAATATCAGTCATTCTCAAGTACCATTTTTCTTATTGCCTAAAATAACTCCAAATGCTCCAATAGGTTAATGTCGACTACCACATATGAGAAGAATTAAACATATTGCAGTACCGTTTGCCCACTAGCTTCATAGCCAAACATGCACACTAAATAATGACAATATATACGAGAAAGGCCTTTAGAGCAGGGGAAGATGAAAGATCACAACAGTATGAGAATAATCTTCCAACATCTTCATCCCGACACTATAGTTTGAGGAAGCCCTATTAGTACATAAGAGATCTTCTCTCATTCTTCTGAATCGAGATGATAGTGTAGCAGGATAGAGAACAGTTAACCCTTTAGGTGTGAGCTTGTAACTAAGTAGTCTTTGTTGTCTAGCTCTTCATCTTATGCTTCATTTGTTGGAACAGAAGACAACATTTCTGATCTCTATTTAATTATTTCCATTTTATATTAGCAGTGGCAGGATTGGAATTTGGAAATAACATGTTGAATAGATTAGAAGCATGCTGTAGTAATACTTCACTGTACTTGGGCTCCAACAAAGAACCTACATCCATATACAAGCTTGAACATCTTTCAGTCATACCACAAATAGTTGAGGCTGGTAAAAGCCAAATCATATTCCAAAAACTGTGTTTCCTTCGTACACGGATGAAAATTAATTTATGGTAAATCGAATGAATCGCTACATGCCTACATCCATCACCAGTCGGCCAGCTTTGAGAGAGAGAGGAGGGAGAGAGAGAGAGGAACTGATTTGTACCTGTATGTAATTGGCTCCAAATAAGGCACCGTTACCTAGTTGAAACTGAGTCCTATAGTCTTTACCCTATATGGATGAAAATGAATCAATTAGCAACAGCACCACAACCGAAATAACCAAAACATGCTCAACAACGAAGAAGAGTTCCGCTGATAAGTAACAACACGACAGAAGATTAGAAACAATATGGGACATACAACATGCCTACGCATGTAAAGGCACAAACAAGTAATCAAAAACTTGTTAACAAGTAGAAGCAATTGACCTTGTAATCAAAATTGGCCATGCCGTGTGACATATGCGGCTCGTTTGAAAGCTGGAAAAGAAACACAAAATGGTCACTCCGATAGCTTACGAAGACACAATAATCCCTTGGCACAAAAACCAAAAAATAGAGGAAAGCATCCAACATGTGGCGATTTATTACTTGAGCATTGGCCTTCAGAATAAGATTTTCAGACAAATCACACTTCACTCTGGCATTCAGCCTCCCATCTGTCATTATTCTACCAAAAAGCATCAACTGCAGCCAACGTCAATTGCTCCAGGGTTAGATTGAATTCCTTAAGAATCAATCAACTATAATGCAGCAATATCAGTTGCATACCTTCGGGTCTATAAAGTTAGCACCGAACTCATAGTGAGAGGTGGGAATCTTAATGACCTCACCAGATTGAGAAGGAACTTCAGTAGGTCCCATTAACACACTAGTGAGATTTGGATCAGAATGTAAAAAGGAATTAAAAAGGGTGGAGTAGCCAATAAAACCACAAAGGAAAGTTTGAAAAAAATACACCTAACAAATAAAATGGAAATGCAGATCCACCTGTGACTGAGTGAAAATTTCTGATTGAGTCCTTTGGTAAAATCAAAGCGCAGCCCCTCGAATATTTCTGGCTTTAAGGACACTGCAAAACCAATTCATAAGAGAATAAACATCCACATATAAGGAATGGAAAACCCCTCATTCCTTCTTCCAACAAGATATTCTCTTATTAGTTAATTCACTGTAGCAATTGATAGTCATGACTCATGAGTATGAGACTACAACTGCACTTATTCAAGCTAAGAGAAGCCATTTACCCAGAAAAAACAAGAAGTCCGCTGGAGATTATGATGATATGATCTATTTCACGATGCAACGCAATACTTCCAATTACGTCACTCTCTCTGTAATAAATGCAATCTCAACTCTCGCTTTTCACTTTGGAAGTGCGTTTCTTAGATCAGAAAGCAAAAACAATAGCAACTTTCCCTTTTTTTCATCTAGCATTAAATTTGAGCATCAATATTATCTGCATATCATATCTCATTTCATCTCGTAAAGCATCTCCACTCCTTACTTAAATGTTCACTCAACAGTCACTGGCAGCTCCATGTGTTGATGTGGGTGTTCACTTGAACACCCTGAAACGACAATGTCGAGAAATTTAATTATAGGCTTTGTTTGAACACTCAGTCATATAGAACGAACAAACATCAATTCAGGTGATTCATAATTTCATAATTGAACACCTAATACATTAGCCCAAAACAAGGTATTGACTCTTAATGATAAAATTAGACAAATAGAGAAACATTAATCTATTGATATCGGTATCGTTTTTCTGGCTTCTCTCTAAATGACAATCGACGCTATATCACCAAAAATAAGAACATATGCTCAAAAAGATCTGTATAAACATATTCACCACAATTTTCTTCAAAAGAATGTTAGCAAATCTATCTGCGAGTTTATTCTTTTTTGGCTCAAAATATAAAAACATGTTGAGGAAAATCTTATATTTTTTTAATCTTTTAATCGCGCTACTCAGACTAATATATGAAATTTTGAGTATATATTGCTAGTTGGTAGAGCTAGTAGAGTTAAGGTAATTATTGAACACCCTATTCAAAATTCCTAGAGCCGCCTCAACTCAAAAAAAAACTTTGACAAAGAAACACATATCTCCACTCATTGATCCAAACGTATATTCAAATGACATTTTACCCAAATCAATGGAAACAATCTTTTCCTCAAAATTTTCAAGGCCAGTAGGTGGCTCTCAAATTTGCCCCTATGCTGCCATTCATGAAGCTTTTACTCATATTAACAAATGTGTTTTTTCCATTAGTGTGCTAGAGCTCTCAAACTTCTACTCATATAGTCATATTGAATAAGAAAATTGAGTTACGAGCTGGATTGTCTTACCCATAATCTGTAACCTCATATTCTAGTTACAATACGCTAGTTACAATACGTATAATACAACATAATGCATTAGCGGGGCCACTGTCTCAGTGGCATCCTGAGAGCATATATGACCCAAGATTAGGAGTGTCTCCAATACTCCCCCGCCCATAGCCCCAATGATTGGGGACTAGATGGGTTCTATTACTATAGTTTTTGTTTAGTACAGTGTAATGCATGAATTACGGTAAGAAAACATAAAGCAGACATCCTTCTTGACCTTCCCATTCCAACCAGGGATTTGAATCCCGTACCGTATTGGTTGGTACCTGTACCAGCCGACACGTACTGTTTTAGAGCAAATCCAGTACCCTAGATCTGTTCTACCATTTCAGCTCACACCACGAACTATTTTTGATAAGCATACATGATGTTCAATTTTTTTCATGTGGACCCATTAAACTAATAGCAATAAATCTGAAAGGGTACCCAGTATGTCACGCGTACTTGTACCGTAAAAGAAGGGAAAACCAATACTCTAGCAGTCTAGCTGGTTACTGGTGCGGTAATGAGGACCATGATTCCAACTACCTACCATTAAATATAACCGAACAAGACTACGAAATAAGGAATCAAATACAGTAAACGAAATGGCTACAATCAGACGATACTAACTCATGGCTTCGCGGTGGATTTCTTCGTAGGGAATAGGGCAAGGCAGGTTCAGGTAATCGACTTTCTCCGGCTGGATCACGGTCGGTTTCGCCGGTGGCATTGTGGCGGCGGGAGGCACGGCGGTGGCCATTCGTTCGGTTTTCCTTCGTTTCTAGGGTTCGGGAAAACAACAGAGATCGAAGTTCGAAATCGAAGAACGAGGAGGAAAGAAGAAATTGGTCTAGTGGGGTTTTGGGACTTGGGAGCAGAATTGAAGAGAGAGAGAGAGAGAGAGAGAGGGCAAAACCCTCCCCGAATATCTAAACCCCTAGGGCCGGTTGACGAGTTTAACTTTTTAACCAAGTCGTGAATTGTAGGAGTACCTAGTACTGATATTTCTTTTCAAAAAAAAAAAGAAGTACTGATGTTAAAAAAAAGAAATTAAAAAAAAGCCTCTATGCAGAAATCAAAAGAAATAAGGCGCGAATGGTCATAAATTATAAACGTCTTAACGACAATATCCAATTAGATAGCTATGATATACCCAGTAAAGAACAGCTCATAAATAGTATCCAGGATGCAACAATCTTTAGTAAGTTTGATTGCAAATCAGGATTTTGGCAGATTATGCTAGACCAATCCAGTAGACCATGGACAGCATTCACATGTCCCCAAGGATGTTATGAATGGATTGTCAATTCGTTTATTCTTGTTTATATTAATGATATTCTTGTTTTTAGTAAGACACAGGAAGAGCATTATAGGCACCTTAGGATTGCATTCAAGTTATTTATAGACAATGGATTAATTATTAGTAAAAAGAAAGTGAAATTGTGTAAAGAATACATAGAATATTTAGGAGTAATAATAGGAAAAGGAAAAATACAGTTACAGCCACATATTGCACAGAAAATTTTAGATTTTCCAGATAAAATAGAAGACAAGAAAAAACTCCAGTCATTTTTAGAAACCTTGAATTACGCTAGACCCTATATAAAAGATCTTAGCAAAATCATAGGTCCTTTATATAGCAAAACGACCCCAACCGGTCAGAAATATTTCAACCAGCAAGATATAGATCTTGTCAGAAAAATCAAAGAAATCTGTAAAAATTTATCAGAACTAGAGTTACCATTAGAATCAGACTACATAGTAATAGAAGTAGATGCCAGTGAAAAAGGATGGGGAGCAATACTCCTTACCAAACCCACTCAATATTCAGCAAAATTCACAGAAAAGATTTGTAGATACTCTAGTGGAAAGTATAGAGAAAAAGGAAATTTAGCCAGTATAGATGTGAAATTTTAGGAGTTATTAACGCCATTAATAGCTTCAAATTGTGGTTATTCAAACCATTTACGGTCAGAACAGATTGCGAAGCTATTGTTAAATTTCATAAGCTTCTTAATGAGAAAAAGATCAGTACCCGTAGATGGCTTAATTTTATTGATACAATAACAGGTAATGGTTATACTGTAGAATTTGAACATATCAAAGAAAAAGAAAATACTTTAGCAGATCATTTGTCCAGAGAAATAAATGCTAATATTCTCAATTTTTCAGATGGCATCCTCAAGCAATAAACCAGTACAACCAGGACAGATCAAAAGCTCTTAACTTTTGGGAGCATTACTCTCAGAGTCTTCCCTGAACAATCCAGGTCCAAATTCAGATATCTCATTCATAATATCAGTGAGGAACATAAATGTCTTTTAGATAATCTTTGGGACTCTCACAAAGATGTTCCTAGATTTTTAGCTTGTTTAAATGCTTTAAATATTTTCTTTAACCAGCAAAATGGGTCAAACCCAACAAAAAGATTTTCATTTTATTGTGTTGCAGTAGGCCGTGTTCCAGGAATTTATTCACATTGGCCAGAAGTTTTAAAACAAATTGATGGAATCCCTTCCTAAACATGGAAAGGTTTTCACACATTTGCAGAAGCAAACCAATGGGCTAATCGAGTCATTGGAAACAATTTTTATATTTCAGAATCAACCAGAAAATTAAACACTCAAGCAGCCCTTGAGATTGCAGGTCTTGAAAATAACCAGGCATTTAATCAGCCATTTTCTCAACAAATAAAGTTTTGTAATCATTGCGAAACAATGACTAGAAGCTTTAGAATTTTGAACAAAAGAAACCAGGATATTGAACAAGCCAATCAACAATTGGTCAACAACCAGAGAAGACTTGAAGATGAAATAACAACTCTCAAAAGGAAGTTGTTAAATTCAGAAAAGGAGCTTAAAAAGATTAAAGACCCTTTTACTCCAATTTTGAAAAAGAGAAAACAATCTTCCCCACTGGAAGATGAAGAAAAAAGCGAGTGGAGCAAAAAATATGGTCCAACAGAACTTTTGCAACCAAAAGCAACCACCTTTCTTTCCAAATTTTCCCCAGATGTTGTCCATCTGTCACGACCCTAGCCCGCCCCTAAAGGCTCTAGCCACAACAAAGCGCCAGTGATCTAATCACTAAGGCCATTTCAC
>JAOTQK010000001.1:24887712-24902995 GCA_025642025.1 Rhododendron ferrugineum
ATTCTTCTGATCCTCCCTTTCCCCTTTCTCACCAAATCTCACCATTTTTGGTGAGAATGGTGAAATTTGGTAAGAAAGGCTCCCCTTTGTTATCCCATCCTTTCTCAACATCCAAAGGGGAAACTTTTTTTGTTTTCCTTATCAAATCCCGCAATCCAAAGGGGCTGTTAGTTTCATTAAGTTTAGGGGATCCATCTTTGCTGGTTTTTGACAGAGTCATATATCTGCTTATAATCACGTGCATTTGCTTTTGTTCAATGTCTAATTAGCTTTGGTGATATATGGATGGATGTGTGAATGGTTGCAGAGTTGATGCTTTTAGGGTTCATATCGCTACTTCTGACTGTATTCCAAAACGTTATAACCAAGATATGTGTAAACGGGGGGGTAATCCGTCACCTCCTTCCTTGTAAGTCGCCATCATCAGAATCAGAAAGCGAAGGGGAACCTTCTTCCAACAGTACCGAAATAACTTCCCATATCGGACGTTTGCTCGCGGAAGGATCGCAAGTGACTGGTTACTGTGCTGCTAAGGTGACCCGACTACCTTTCCTCGTCCGTAGATGCGTACATGTGATGAATGTTAAAATTCATTTGGTTATGTAGTCTGAAGAACCTGCACAATAACACATATTCTGGTTTTATGGGAGCCATCATTGAGGGTTTCCATTTTTAGATATCCATATCAGTAGTTTCTGCATATTTGCTTGTTTAATCTGTCTGTAGCAGTATATCTCCATGTCTGTACATATCAGTAGCTGTATATCCATTTATGGAAGCTGTCATTTATGGTTTTCATATATAGATATTCATAATAGTAGCAGTATATCTCCATGACTGTGCATAGTTGCTTTTTTAGTCTGTCTGTAGCTGTTTTTATCTGGGTAAAATTTACATCTGGTTGCCCCAATCACTGACAGATAAGGGTAAAAACGATTTAAACAAAAAAAATTGTATTGTCATTACTGTGGATTGCAAAACTCAATACGCATTCGTAGGGCTTCAGAGAACTGTATTTATGTACGAGGCCTCCTTTGAATTTGCATTGACTTTAGCAATACATATATTTCATGTGCTGCAAATTTTAGGAATGTCATGACCTGTTTGGAAGTGGGTTAACCTAATTGTTGGGGCCAAAGACACAACATGTGATTGGTGTTGGCAGTGTTGATGAGGAATTGTAGCAATATATATCACGTGCTGCAAATTTTAAGAATGTCATGATCTGTTTGGAAGTAGGTTAACCTAATTGTTGGGGCCAAAGTCAGCATGTAATTGGTGGTTGATGAGGAATGGTGCAGGAGGTGATTATGTTTGCTTTCGTTGCCATTTCTTTTCCTTTGTTTGGCTTCCTTTATTTTGTGTGTGTGCTTGTTTTGGGGGGTGGAAGTAAATTTCCCAATCATGCCATGTCTTGAGCCTAAAAACACCATGGAAATTGACAATAACACAAAATTTAAAAGATGAAAACTTGTGAAGGTCAATCTTAAAGTTATACATGCAGAATTTTAGGGCGAATAATTAAATTTTGTGCTCATTTCTAAAAGGTTTTGTGACAATGTACTCAAAACACTTTCTTTTCTTGGTGACAATTTTTTGAGTTTGTGTGATCTAACTGTTCTTCATTTTTCATGCCCCCTCTACTCTAAATTCCTGAATCTGCCACTGATGGTGGTGTACACAGTTTGGTGTTGTGTGGTGGTGAATGTTGTTGTATCCTTCCAGAAAGATACAAAATTGAATTTGCGGAGTCAACATTGAATGGATTGTGTTGGGGAAGATCTTGCTGTTTGGCAGTTGAATAGAATTGTTAGAGGCGTGTCCAATAGTATTCCTAAAGCATTGTAGCGCCTGTCTAGTTTTCTTTTTAATTGTATCATTCAGAGAGTAACGAGGAGCACGTCGCTCATTTGGTACATGTAAGAAGTCTGTCAGGTGCCCTTGTCTGATATAATTATTTTGCTCAAAGCCTTTAGTATTTAGTAACACCAATTTGAATCTTGTATTGTCAGTGATGGTGTTGACAAGTCTTAATAGACTCTTGACTGCATGTCTACTAAGGTGCTAGAGTTGATGTGAAGCTGTGTGGCGAAGATGAGAACATTAGATTATAGCAATAGCTGGCACATGTAAGGCTGAAATCCTTGGAATGTTTACAAGTTTTGTGTTAGAAAATTATTCATTTATGTTCAACCTTCCCTCTGCAGCCTTTTCAGGCCTACTTTCTAATTCACTGCAATTGTGAATCATTACATTCCCATGTCCCAGCATCCTTTTTTGCATTTTTATTTAACTGCATCAACCTTTGACCATGTGAGTTACAATGGGTAGTGGTATGCAATATCAGAAGAAAGCAATGACGTATCTTTTAGCCAATTAAACTACGTCTGATATAAACGTGGACTGAAAGGAAATGAATATGTTCTTTCCAAAGAATTCTCACATCCCCCCCTAAGCAGGAATTTACTATTCCTGTGGTCAATTCCTGCTTTTAGGGGGTGGTTTGCTGCCTGCAGGGAAAGTGGGATGAGTCAGGGCTAGCGGAAACTGGTTTGCGTTATTGTCTTGGATGCTTCGCTGACAGAGAATTATCCCTATTGTGTTGATGTCACAAATAGTTCTGACCTAATACCTATGATGTGGATTGTGTTGGAACATGTTTATGGAGTATATTTTGTACTACACTGCTTGGTGTGTTTTGTTCCACCATCAGTTGATTAAGTTCTTATTCAGACTGTTATCTTTGTTGCACACAAAGATCCTCAAGTTGAATTACTAAATTTGCATCTTTTTCTTTTGTTTTTCTTCCTACAGAATAAGGTCCAATTGGTGTCTGTTGAAGCATTGCATCATTTACATATATTTATCTTCGTGCTAGCCATTGTCCATGTCACCTTCAATGCTCTCACAGTTGTATTTGGAGGCGCAAAGGTGAGTATGTTATTTCTTTATTCTTTTTTCCCAAGCTATGTTTGGTTATGACTTATCTACATTTTTAAGCTTCTGCTGTAACTTTTTTGTTCATCATGACATAGATCCATGAATGGAAACATTGGGAAGACTCAATTGCAAAAGAAAATTATGATACAGAAAAAGGTGAGAGTTATCGTCCCGTTAAAGCTTACCTTAATTTGCTTTTTCTCTGACCATTTTCATGAAGAAGTAAGACCATGGCCCCATGCTATGCAAGTATGCAGTTAACATTATATTTGTTTTACTCTTAAGAGTATGTCACTAAATGTTCAACACAATCAACATGGATTATAGATCAATGTAAGAAGGCCTAATTTAGCAATATAAGGTCTAGGTTTACAGATTCATGTTGAAAACTTTTGGTAGTTATTTTGCTTCTGCTGTTGTTTTTAGAATTGTGAAAGAAATAAACCGTGAGAAAAGGAGGAAAGAAAATAAAAGGGAGTGACTTTTACTTATAAAGGGAGTGAGTCATGATTTTGGCATAAGACAGTGAAGGTAGCTGATTGTTTGGAGTTTAACTGCTCTCATCCTGTGCCATATGTAAAACTTACTGCCATCTTGTGCATAATACTTCTAATTTGCGCCCTTTATTGTGCAGTTTTGGGACCAAGGATCACTCATGTCCATCAACATGACTTCATCAGGGGTCGCTTTTGGGGTATTGGCAAAAATTCAGCTTTTTTGGGCTGGCTGGTAACTTCTTACCTTCTTGTTCTATGATCGGTCGTCCATTTCGCAAAAAATTGTACTCCGTATCATTGTTTGACATCACTGCAGACCCTGTATCCCACAATTGCTTATAGTATGTTCGGTTTGGGTTTTGAGGGAGGTTTTTGGGGGTAATGAGTGGAGAGATAGATAGAGAAAATTTATTGTGGAGTGTGCGCAGGGGTTTTGAGACTCAAAATGGTTCCTCCTAATGTATGGGTTTCTCCTTTATGCTTATTTTCTTAAATGGTAGAAGTTCAAACTTCAACGTGATATGACACATCCTGAGTTGGTTGAGGCTTGAACTCCACATGTAGTTAAGTTTTTTCTTTCAGTGTCTGGTCTAAAGGAATTAATGGGTTACACTTCAGCTGGTAACCCATCACCATACTAAGAAATTTCAGTTTTCCCCCAAGATTGATGAAGGTGGAAGTTGATCCTTGGATTGAACTACAGAGAGACGTACAGTGTGACTGACACCAATGAGTGGAAGACTTTCATTCACCAGCCTTTCTTACTGAGGCTTGTAGGGTATAAATTTTATTTTATTTTTTGGTAAAAGAGATTTTATTACCAAAAAAGGAGACAAGAAAGGGAAACAAAGGGGCATACCCCTGACTACATCACAAAAAACAGACCCAAACTACACAAAAAAAAACAGAAACCTGGGCTATACAACTAGCTCAAAGCAAAATTTTCCCAGAAATATTTCAGGCTTTACAAAGTTCTCGATTAACACTATTGCTGCCCACTTTTTGCCAAGAACAGACTCTATGCCGAACATCAAGAACAAGCTGCTCCATAGTGCCTTCAAGATTAGGGTGTTTGTTGCCAAAAATGCACTCATTCCTAGCCTTCCATACATAATACACTGAACCAGCCATGGCTAACTTGTACAGCGCTGAAGGAAAACCCTTTTTCTTCAGATGATGGATTGCCCAGGCTATCTCCTGATCCCACTCTACTGGACACCGACGAACTCCAAATTTTTCAAGGACTCTGGACCAAATTTGGGATGAGAATGAACAGGTGAAGAATAAGTGCCCATGAGACTCAGCCACACTACCACACAGTACACACAGGATCCACTACCAATCTCCAGGATAGGAGTCTATCCTTTAGTTGAAAGCCTGCCCCAACATACTAGCCACATAATGAAAGCCCATCTGGGTATGTTTTGTTTGAACCAAACAATTGAAGCCCAAGGCACCTTTGGACTGGGAGTTCTCAGAGCTTCCAAAGCAAATTTGACAGAATATGTACCAGTAGGAGCAGGAACCCAAACTACAGAATCCTCAATTGAAATGTTAGGCCTCAAGGTATGGAGAGTACTCCCCATGATCTGCATTATAGCCCTATTACGTTGCCTAGGCCAATGCCAATCCTCATTATGAATGATTGATGAAACTTTTGCAAGGAGGGAACTCCCAACATTCCTTACAATAGCCTCCCCAAACACCTTATAAAGAGGACCTGCTGTATGCCAGTTGTCCAACCAAAGAAAAGTTTTTCTCCCATTGCCAACCACATACCTGATAAGATGAACAGATCAGCATTGACCGTTTGTTGATGTTTTACAAAATTACGACCGTATGGTTTATATTTGCATGCTACCCTTGAAACATGTAAATATTCACTTGATATTCTGAACCATGTAAGTCAAGAAATGACAATGAATTTTGTCTTCAAAAAAGTAAAGGTTGGCATGGCATTATCTTTGCCGACAAGTTCAGAGTTGGGATAGAACTTCCTCCAATTGTCATCCGGTCATAGCTGAACAGGCAGACATGACAGACAATCTTAATTACAGCCCTTACAGATGTCTGGGTCACCCTCTCAAGATCTGCTAAACTTTTGAGTCCTGGTCACGATCCAAATCAATCTGGGGAACATTTCCCTTGCTCCAAATTTCTACAAGGATCCTTCACGAGCAGGACCAGGCCCTTTAACACGATTAGCTTCAGGAGAAACTGAGATCAAGATCTTAACTTACCTTATTTAGGTTCACATCCAGTCCCACTCATTATCAATTCTTCGTCCCTGACCGTTTAGACCTCTTGAATCTTGAGTAGCCTTTTTTTGTCTCCTGTCCCATGTTAAGAATGCTTGAAAGCTTATTGAGTTTAGTTCAAGGAAACCTTAATAAGTTAATGAACTTCAACCTATGTCCTATGACTTAGCTTGATATCATGAAAGACTATGAGTGAGGTTTAGTCGAGCCAATCTTGAGTCTCGTCTTACTGTCTTACTTGATAACCTTGTAAATAGGGGTTTTAAGCAGGTTTTGTATGGCCATCTTCTGAATGATGCTATCCCCATCTTTTCTTGGTTTGGGCCCTGCAGTGGCTTTACATCGTCCACATTTCAAACAATGGTTCTTAGTAAACAACAGCTGTTTTTTCTTAGTTGTTGAAAACAACCATATCGTTAGGGATGGGCTGAGTAACTGTCTCAATTAATATGGGTAGCTAACTAGCTATACAATCTGAAACCACCTTCATTGATATTGTCCTTACTTTTCTAATGTATGAGTCATTCTGGTAATGCCTTTTTTATGATGAACTTTTCAGCATTCCTTTTTCAAGCAATTTTATGGATCCGTCACCAAATCAGATTACGTGGCACTGAGACTTGGTTTCATCAAGGTAGGTAAATGTATGCTAAGTTCTTTGCTTTTAAACTTGTCTAATTTTTTTCGATATTGCCGGTTCATCGTCATCAGTGTAGATGTTGACATTATTTCCCCTGCAGACACATTGCAGGGGAAACCCGAAGTTCAATTTTCACAAGTATATGATCCGTGCCCTGGAAGATGATTTTAAGAAAGTTGTTGGTGTCAGGCAAGTCATTGCTGAAATTAGCTTTGTAATTGCTAAAGCTCCTCATTGTTTCTTCTATTTTAACATCCAGTTTTGTTTTTCCCCAATCATGTGGGTTAATGTTGCATTTGATTGGTTGCAGTTGGTATCTATGGGTATTTGTTGTCATCTTTTTGTTGCTGAACATCAATGGTAGGTTACTAACATACTCTTTTGTGTTACTATGACATCCTTTAAATCACAATGCTAAATGTTGTGGAGAGAATTGGTTTATTATTACTATGATATTAGTTCTGTTTGTGTTGCTAGTGGTTCACCCAAATTTTGAAGGTTTTTACTTTTTACCCATACGGCCATTGTATCTATAATATTTGTTCTCTCTTGTATACATGTGTGTCTGTGCTCGTGTGTAGTCTGCAGCAACAAGATTCTGGACATAAATATCGTTCTATTCCAAATTATTGGATTCACCTGCACAAATTTCTGTTATTCGTTTTATGTTTTGTGTCATTGTATTATTCTTTTTGGTCTTGCCGCCTGTTTAATTCATTAGGTAAAAATGATGTATAATTGCTTTGTTTTGCAGGATGGCATACATATTTTTGGATAGCTTTCATCCCTTTCATTGTGAGTTGTCCTAGTATATAACCTGTGTACTTGTTCATACACTTTTTCCATGATACGTAACTACATGATACACTGATTGGGAAGAAGGCCGCTTTCAAGCCTAAGATATGGGAGTGAAATGGTGGTTGTACATCTTTGGATATTTTAATTTGGGTTTTTGCATATTTATCAAAATGTGATAGATTTGATTGGAATACATTCAAAGATGCATTCATGTAAAGTTTGGCTTATGCATTGTTTGTTCGGGATGCATTTTTTCTGTAATATTGACAATGACTGATAAAAAGTCAAACGTCTAATTCTATTTATATGAGTTGGAGCCATTTGTGTTACAACTTATGTGGCATTTCGTGATTCATTTATCATCTTTGAACCCTCGGCTTAATTAATTTCCATTATTCCCATTTTAGCTTCTGCTTGCTGTGGGCACTAAGCTGGAGCATGTAATCAGCCAGTTGGCTCATGAGGTTGCAGAGAAACATGTCGCCATAGAAGGGGACTTAGTTGTTACACCTTCAGATAATCACTTTTGGTTCCATCGGCCCCGCATTGTCCTTTACTTGATTCACTTCATACTATTCCAAAATGCTTTTGAAATAGCATTTTTCTTCTGGATATGGGTAAAGCTAATATGCGTTTGCTTCCTACCGTTATTTTAGCAGAAAAAATTGTAATTCAGCCGGATTTCACTATCATATGCTTTCATCACCTGCAGGTTCAATATGGTTTCGACTCCTGCATCATGGGACAGGTCCATTTTATTGTCCCCAGGCTCGTTATAGGGTGAGAATTTGTCTTCCTATCTCCCTGGTATTCTTTCCGTGTATCTCTCTGTGAGATTTTATTTGGTGTACTATGGTAATGCCATTGTTCGTTGCCCATACCCCCCAATGATTGGGGACTACATGGGTTCTCTTGTTGTTGTTGTTGTATGGTAATGCCATTGTTCGTTATTTAGTCTACTTATTTACTGTTAGAATTATTAATAAACAAGATCATTGGGTCTTTCAGGGTAATAATTCAGGTTCTCTGCAGTTACAGCACCCTACCGCTCTATGCCATTGTGACACAGGTGTGTTCAATGGCAGTTTTAACCTAATATATTAGGACTCCTCATTGATTGCCGAATCTGACCCCTATTTACCTTCGTTTTTTTTGGTTGTCATAAAATGAAGATGGGAAGTACTTTCAAGAAGTCAATATTTGATGAGCACGTGCAAGTGGGTCTGGTTGATTGGGCTCAGAAAGTGAAGAAGAAGACCCAGAAGAAGGCAGCAAATAATGGCTCCCACGATGGAAATTCAAGTTCAACTGATGGCTCTACAGTAAGGATTCAGCTGGGAAGAGTTACTGGCAAGGAATCTGCACGGGGAGGAGATTTGGCCCACAACTAGAACTCGAGTAGAGAAATGAGCTCTCACCATGTTCAACTGAACAAATGTTTCAAACTTTGTTGAATCTTAAGTGATATGTTGGTGTGTATCTATTGCATGAGCTTATCAGAAAGAACCTTATATATGTCGTGATTCGCAAATTTACCTAAGAACGAACATGGCTTAGGTCTGGCATACCGCACGATCGCGTGTCTGACATGGTGTCACTGGCGGATCCAAAGAGGTACAAGGGGTCATGTTCCCCCCTGATTTATTTTTTTGAAAAACACAGGATGCTTGGTATATAAGGGTGGAGGGAAGTGTGGTGGATCATAGGTTTTGAACTTTACACCTTGGGCTTGAGAGTCAATTCTATTTATCTCACTAGCCATTACCACATTATTGCCATTGGTATTCGACTCTTAATTAATCTGTGATTCCATCTTGTTCTTTGAATGTTAGGGCTCGTTTGATTGTCGGATTATTTTTGGAGAGGATTAGATAAGGAGTGAATAAGGATGGGGATAAATGGGATTATATGAATACTGGGATTAGTTGTACTGTGTTTGGTAAGAGTGGGATAAAGATGATGTGGATTATTTTTGACCATGGGATAAGAAGGGAGTAAATCCAGGAAATGGGACTAGCTAATACCATCTCTCCCCCTGGTATTAGCTAATTCAACATATGGGGTTCTAAATGGACAAATAGTCCACCCTCATCTATTTCGCCGGTTAATCCCCTTGCAACAAACGCCGGACTAAGAAGAGTTGGGGAGCATGTGGATCCACCCATTAGTCCAACCCCTTAATCCCCTCTCTTATGATGCAATCAAACATGTCCTTTGGGTTTTGATTTCTACTTTGATTGGTAGGGGTTCCATCAAATTTGTATGGTCATGCTTAGAAGGTTTTGGAGTACTACAAATGTACAGTATACGGTATAAACTTCTGCACTTAATGATGAATGTTCAAATTCAATACCTTGTCTTTATACGCAAAATTATATAAGCACGCGACAACTCTCCTGAACATGACCCAATCATACTTCTTGAAGACTGGTTTGAATCATGGCCTAACTCGGGCGCCATTGAGTGCACAGTGACAAAAGACAACAAAGAGTCTACTTCAATTTTTTCCCCTCCTGGTCAAAACAAGAATTGAAAAGAAAATATAATGGTATATGCCCTTCGCATACAAGATGAAAGGGAAATCTCAAAGCTTTTTTAGACAATAAAAGAATCAAAATAAAACAGAGAATTTTCATTAGCTTTGATGAAGGAAGACCGGCAATCATTAGTCATTCCGTTAGATTTCATGATGCAGTGCGCAAAGACATCCAACGCTAAATTCTCCACTACTACAAACTGAAGCAGGTTCTGCGGATTGGGACCAAATCTGCCCATATTCTCATAAGCAAGACATAATAACACAAGCAGAACGATAAATACTGTTTCTGTTCTACCGCCTGTGCGCAACAGCACATAACACTAGAGTACAGTAGGTTAAAGTGCTCCATATTACAACAGACCCTTCTTGATCATACAATCTAAAGTATTGCATAAGTCAAGAGACAAAAAGCTTGAAGGTCTCTCTTAGGTGGCAGAACTGGCATTTGCGTCATGATGCATTGCACGCCGAAGTTCACTCAAGAAATCCATCTGTGAACCCGAAGAAGATCCAGCAGCGACTCTGGGAGAATTAAACTGAATACAAGCACCCAACACCAAATTATATTTGTCACAGAGAGAGAGAGAGAGAGCACAAAGGAATTTCTATTGTCACCTGATGAGGAAGTCTAAATTGTCCCCATGCGGATCCACCACTCCCAGTATACATCACGGGCCTGTCTTTAAAAAAGAAAAACAAAAACACAAGTCAGAAATTATATCTGCGTTCCTATACCTGCAGTTTATGCTTGGAAAATGTATTTCGGGCATGCCTAGAGGTTGGGGGCATAACAGAACCTTTTGTTTCCTCTCATAGTGGAGTAGGGTGAATTTCTTTTCTACCTTGGAACATATATTTTGTTTCTTTTGCAAATAACCCACATGAAAATAATAGCAACAGAATAAGGAAGAATAAAAGCCGGAATATGGTTTTCCTATCGAGAATCAGTAGCCTAGTTTTGAACATGATAGATTAAGGAAACATGCTAAGGCAGCCCCCATCTCATGTCTAATTGGACTTCTACAAATGAGGCGTCACTTCGACAAATGAGGCGTCACTTTGATGATCCAAGTGTCGCATGTAGTTCAGGAAAAAGCTAGTGGACCCAAAGCATGCAGATTACATTACAACCCTTTTCAAGTTGGCTGAACCAAGTGCAAAACAAACGTCCACAGTGAATTAAAGAGGTTACTGGAATTCTTTTGACCTGCAACTACTCTACATGGGTCAAGGCCTGCTCTACTACTTGAAATTATACCAAATCGATTGAGATTGCAGTCAAGACATCAGAAGTTCAAAGCACAACACAAGGCATTAACACGAACATCAACTAAAGTAGAATCTAACAATATTGCATACAAGAATTTTAGAAATTTAAAAAAAAAAAAAAAGTGATTGATGTTAGACGCTTCAAAAGAACTAGTTAGTTTAGCTGACCAGTGTCAGATATGGTTGAACAGGGGTCCAATCCCACAACTTCAGCTAAACAAAATTTCTCAAACATTTTAACTACTAAGCAAATTCATCTCTCTTGTTACCTACAAGGAGTAAGGGGTTACCAAGCAGATTCAAGGGGAGGTCATGGATGTAAGACTACAACTCTATGGAGTACCTCCCTCCCAAATCTCATTCATCGGGGAAGCTAATAATGTTTGTCGACACCCAATAGAACTTCCAAGGCTAAGGTGTAAATGATATGACCCTTGTTGTATAGTCAAAAAGACATCATGTATTTAAGGCATACCCAGTTCATCAATAGTAAACAAGTAGGTCCACCAATTGGTCTTCGCTACATTTGCCAAAACTCGTGGGCTAATAATACCTATGTTTACTACAGCTGAACATGGATTTCTTTTCTCTTTTCCCTGTTTGAACAAATCACAATTGATGATGGAAGCACACCAAGGATGCTTGAAATGCAAAACACGCTCCAGCTATGAAAGAAAAAACAAATACAGAAAACACATGGGAGTTGTTCCTGAATGAAAGATCTCATGCACAAAAGACCAAACCAATCAAGGAACAAGCTTTAGAATATTCCAGAACTCACAAGTGCTTTAACTCACCAGCAAAATCTGTTGTTGGATCATTAAATGCATTTATGGTAGCTGCCCAACCTGCATTATAAAGATTCAAAAGAGGAATGGTTATTCACACAAACTAAATTACCTCAATCTTGTTGGGTTTTATTGCTTTTAAGTGATGGTGATTAGAACATGAATTGGTTTAATCCTTCCATCTCAAACCAACTTATGACAATTTCAATATCAGGTTGAGTATAACATTTACAGCCAAAGCAAGCTTACTGAAAGCACTTTTTTTTTCATACAAAATAGAGAAACATGGAACTTTCTTCACATCCATTACAAAAAGGATTTAAGAGAATATGATCTTCACAACCTATGGTAGGATGGAAGTTTCTTCAGAAAAGATACTTGCAATCAACTAAGATTTCTCCCAACAAGTTTCTTCACACTACAAATTTTAGGCAGTCGCCATTAGCAGATCATATCTCTTTTTCATTTTTTGTCAAAATACTATTATCTACTACATGACAAGTTGAATCCCTGCTCTTTCAACCATGCCAACACCAACTCTCTTGACCTATCCCTTTGCCAACATGATACCACCACCATACTCCCTCCACTTCAATTGCCACCCCATTGCTTTACAAGTACCACAGCCTCCATACTTCTGATTTTGGATAAAAATTCATGTCATTTTAATCAGACAAATCTACATATAGACAAAATTTAGCATTGCAGGTCATCAAAGATTCAAAATGCAGAAACAGAAAGGTTGCTAGTTGCTGCTATATTGTTTGTTAAACTGAGGGCGGCAATGTAATATCAAACACCATGATGAATGTCTCCACAATTATCAAATACCTCCAGAGTTAGGGTGATGAGGGATAACATGATCAGCCTGCACTTAAAATGCAAACTTGACATTTAAATAGAGTGATCTAGATAAAATTGATCCATGTAACTGAAGCCAAGTAACTGAGATAAAGGCACATTGAGTTCAGTTGAGTGGGACCATATCCCCGCTCATCAATATGTTGAAATGAATGATAAATAGAACTAGGAAGTTTGCAAAAAATTCAAAAAAGAGGGCTACTTAAAAATAAATATAACCAAGCACATAAGAGATCACGACATGAACTCATTTGAAATGAATGTCACCTAAGTTATTGTTGACAAAAGCTGGAGGCAGGATAAAAGTTCTATACAAGGATTTTAAAAGGTAAATTTTGCAAGCAAGCACCACTAACTAACAACAGCCATCCCAAACCATCATGCTTTTATGTGTTAACCGGGTAGGGGTCCTCGGTTCCCCTATTTTGATACCGTATTCCAATTTCTAAGTTGACCCATCAACACTTATTAGGTTACTTTAGTATACAAAGGAAAACACATTAATTAGGAGATGAAAATACAAGCTAGTGTAATGCAAACATACGTTCATTCAAAAGCTGAAAAGCGTCGCTCTTACAACACCCATGCAAGGATATCAGCCGCGGATGAAGATTCTCATTAACAACTGCCGCATCCCCATGTTCAGTGAGGGGAACATGTTTTGAGGTAGCAACTTGATTCTTCTCTCCATCATTCACACTGTTGTTTATGCGCTCAAACCGATCTGGAAAATGAAGGGGACATGCTTCAGAGTTCAGAACATAAAAGATTGCACGACCCGTATTGCACATAATGGTTCCATACTTCCATTCCTTGACCATTGAGCCATAAATCACACATGAACTTGTATCCACATCCAAGAACAATATTGGGGGAATGACACTCGAACAACATCAAATCTATGAGGAGACAAGCACATCTTAATGAACAGAATAGAGCAAACAAAATATCCTGTCTAGAAGCATTGGAAAATGCTTCATCTTTCATGTATTTCTTCCAAACAACTGAAAGATATCTAGAAGAAGTGACAAGAACAGCAATGAGCTTTTAAGGTACTTAGCCAGAAAAAATGTTTATGTATACGTGGAACTTCGCAATTAGCATGCAATAAATTTCCATAGAGATAGTACGATTCAAGAAGAGAGGTAGGAGTCAGGCGTATCAGTATAATGAGACTGAGGAGTAAGGACAGATGCATTTTAGCACTATTTTAGCAAATAACAGTAGGATGGGGAAGTGAGGTTCACATCAATATACTTATATAGCTCACTCCGGATCACCACCCGTAAAAACATGGACACGTGACACTCAATTAAAGGAAGTTCCTTCTTCCACCAGGCTTACGTTAAAAATACAATTTCAATCTACTTGGTAGAATTAGAGCATTTAACACAGCAGAACTCTCTAACTTCATGAAATACCCCAAAGAACCAGATTTTAATGCACACTCTAAAGCTGATCTCTGCATGCCTTCAGATCTTCTGCACTACTAGTCTACTTCTTGTATTAAAGTAAACTACAAAATCCAATATACTTTGAATTCCATTTTACCGATTATTTCATAGATTATCCGCAACTATAGATACATAAAGTAACATGTTTTCACGTACACACATAGCGCAAGAGAAAAAGGAGCCAAATTTGCTCCAATTTGGAGGCCACATTCTAGGTATCAGTTTCAAATAGTTGATCAGCTAAAAGTGATGGCTGACAATGACATTTGAGTTATCCAATAAAGTCTGCTCCGATTCGGCTCACATTTGAGCTGTACTACATTGCATCAAGTCATGGTTTGCCGGGCTGGTTTTTATGCTGTGGAGATACGTTGTTGGACTTAATTACGTAATTAAACATTTCAGTTTCCCTAATCACCTACCGATTGACAACAACAATGAAGTAACCTGAAGTTTTTCGCAGTTGATTTCAAACAGCATTACACATTAATGAACAAAGTCGTTCATTTGCATTATACACTTAATATCCATAAAGTTAATACCCTACCGAGATTAAAGTTACGATTACCTACCTCCTCCCGATTTTCGCCTGCCGAGCGAGCCTTTCCTGCATTTTACCAATCCACATCCCCGATCAAAATCAACTAATCCACCAATCGATCATCCAACACTGAAATCCAAATCATATAGACATACGTATATGTAGAGAGAGAGAGAGAGAGAGAGAGTAGTGGTGTTACCTCTGAAAAGGAGGAGCGTAGCGCTTGGTGGTGGTAATGTTGGCTGCGGAGGACGAGTCGCTAGGGTTTTCCATCTTATATAGTGCTCTCTCTCTCTCTCTCTCTCTCCGACAATACCACCACCACCACCACCTCAATCTATAAATATATATAAATGATATATGAAATGCTCAGCTGGAGAGCATTTGGGGGCGAAAAATTCAGAGGCTTCAGAGCCCTCGATTCAACCCACTTATATCACCATCGATTCATTCTTCGTTCTTCGCCTTCTTCGAATTGTCTATTCCAAATAGACTCTCCTAGAGAGAGAGAGATTTTAGAGAGAGAAAGAGATACGCGCGATAATTTTTTTTTCTTGGCAGCCTGGCCGACGAGTAATGGAGCTACGCGCCTCCATGGCGCGTGTACCACTTGCCAAGTTCGATATTGCTAGACCCAGATCAGAAATGACTGCTGCCAAGTGCCAAGGCAGATTTTATCCCCCCCTCCCCCCCCCCCC
>JAOTQK010000001.1:24903409-24923223 GCA_025642025.1 Rhododendron ferrugineum
ATATTCAACATACTTGTTCTAAACTCTCAAAAAAATTGTCAACTTGAGTGGTTTATTCCTACTTGATTGAAATTTAGGTAATTTATTCTCGTTGGATAATTTTTTAAATCTGCAGTTGTTATAGAGTTGAATGACGTTTGACGTAAAATTTTAGTATAGCAAAGTGAAACATGACATATCAAATATGTGTATTAAAATGCTTATAAGTGGGTTTGAATTGTCGCATGGTGAAATAAGAAACGAAAACAACAATAATGCTATGAACACAATACCAACCCCAGTCGCCTACGGGGCACTGCATGATTGATAAGAGGAGAACAACCACTTTGAAACTACTTTGCAACCACCAATCATGAAGTGTCATGTAAACGGGTGTGATTGGTGTTGTGGTGAAATGTTATGTCGTTAGCATTATTGAAAAAAAATGCTCCAATTATTTACTCCTTCCGTCTCCATTTAATAGTCATTTTTTGAAGTTTGTACCACTTTTCAATTCAATTGATTATGTAATGTCTTATAGAACTAATCGAGATCTATCAAATAAAATTCATATTAGATACAAAATTCATTATCAATTTAAAGATACACCTAAATTTTTACCCGATTTAAGAATGAACGATGGATTATTAAATGGGGACGAGAGACTATCACAATTAGTCATGCGTACTGGCTTGTTAAATGAAGAGGAATAGACGTACTCTGCAATAATTTCCCCCCAAGTATTGGGGTAGATCCGTATAATTTCACCAAAAAATCGGATCTTTCTGTAATAAAAATGAGAGCTGCTATGCGTACAGCATCTAGGGTACAGACACTGCGTACAGCGCAGTTTTGTACCCGTTTTGGGTCTCACAAAAATGACAAAAACTGTTCATTTTGTTTAAAATATTTTGCTTAATCTCCCTAAAAAAAATCAGCTCCATCTGTCCGTTATAAATAAAGGCGTTTACGAAATATCTAATTTTGCTTTAAAATTTAGCTGCAAAATTGAATGTTTCGTAAACGTTCTTATCGATAACAGACTGATGGAGCATTTTTTTTTTTAGGGAGCTTAAGCAAAATATTTTGAACAAAATAAATGGTTCCAATCATCTTTGCGAGATCCAAAACGGGTACAAAACTGCGCTGTACGCGCTGTCTGTGCCCATCTTGCTGTACTCATATACCTTTCACCGCCGGAGCGCGAAACGCGCGAGATTTAATCCCAATCGTACACCCCAATTCTCTCTCTCTCTCTCTCTCTCTCTGTGTATGTTAGTATATAGATCTATACTGATATACTAGCAAGGAGCTGAAACTCGGAGTTATGGCGGGAGACGAGGATGGAAGAACCCCTAGACGACCTTCTCTCAAAACCCCTCCGTTTTCACATTGGAAAGACAAGGTGCGTGTATTTTCTACCCAACCCAAGCTTATATAACATACACACACGGGTTGAGCCCTAATTGATAATCTCATTTAGTAGCTTTTAAGTACCAATTGCAAACTGTTTGTGTATACAACCTTTGTAGTAATCTGAATTTGTAGTTTGCAGCCTACAAAGCCATGTTTCGGACCTTCTGTTTTGTGTCTTGTTGTAGTATTTGGGGATTTTGGTTGATTCTCTGTGTTTTATGATTCGGTGTAGCTCAGGAAAAACTGCTACAAAAGAGTTCACGAGGATCGAGCCCGCTTGCTCTGGAAGTTTAGGTTACCCGGGGCTAAAGATCAATGTCTCCATGATAAGGTTATTTTCTTAACTTTCAATTGTTTTCTACCTCCATATCCATACCCCCAACATGTTTTTTTTCCTCTCCCTGTGTGTGTGCGCGCGTTCTGTATTATGACAAGGATGTACGGGGCCTTATCACTAGGTACATGAGTTTTCCCGTCCACATTCACATATACGAGGTAATTAACGGGCCGAAGACACTGGGTGTCAATTTTAAGGGCAAGTGCATAAAGGTAGGGTCCACCCATTTATTTGGACCTTGTATATCGTACCTCTTTGAGAGAGTCCCGGGCTGTGGGATTAATATCGTTGTTTCTTGATGGTTTCTCTTGATACTTTGAAACTGAAAACTGCACAATGAAGCATCCCCTTCAGGAGAAAGAACGGATTTATTAGCTGTTACCTGTTGGTTGAATGTCTTGAGGTTTTAAACTAAAGAAACTAGAGTTTTGCTTTATGGTTGGTTCATGAATCTATGTGGTACTTCCCTATGTTTATGCCTTTTTACCTGCATGCAACAAACCCCTGATGATACATAACTTCCTAAGATTGTTACAGGTTCTTTCCTAAATTTCCATCTGTCCCTCTCTTGAAGTAGAAAGAAAAAGCTCCTTGTTAACACAAAAGAGGGAAAAGGAGAGAGAGCAAGTCTTTTTTGGCATAAGGTAAATAGTTTATTGAAACAAAAAGGGACAGAATCAATGGGGCATACCCCTGAAATGGAGACAAACACCAACCTGATCCACACCACTCACAAGGCTAAACACACAGCCCGAGAAGCAAAACTATAAGCAAAAGCTAACAGAGCAAAACCATACTCCTAGCTACTTCCTTAGACCAGACAAGAAAATAGAAGCAGAACACATTCAACAAAGGATGTTACATGAAATGTTGGTGTGCATCTGATCTCTTTGTATTCCGCCACGAGCTCATACAACTTCTCAGATCAGCAATTACTCTCTGAATTACCTCATCTGGTTTTGCCCGCTTCCCTTGAATCACCCTGAAATTGCGTTCCCTCCAGAGGTGATACAAGATGGTGAAAGTTTGAAAAGAGAATGAATAACACCATCACCCCCTTTATTGGACACAGCCCAATCCATCTCCTGAACAAGGCTACCTAGAATTCTATCCACATTACTTTTTGCCATACACTGCTTCCAAACATAAGAGCAAGTCTTATTTCTTATTTGGAAGCAAAATTAATAATTAGCCAACTCTACACCATTTGCTGGCGCTTGCTGAAGACACACCCTGTTATTTTTTGGTTGTAGGCATGGACGAACTCATGGTTGCTTACAAGAAATTTTGCAACTCCCCGTGGGATGTAATCATGTAACTTTCCAGTATTTGTCCTGCCGTTCTGTTTTCATTCATTCCAATGATATCAACCATACCTCTTGCCACAGCTATGATTCCCAACTTACGAATAAGAATAAGAAACACCACCACAATCAACTTCACCTAGATTCCTAATTCTTTCCGTTAATAACACTCATGTTACCATGATGTCCCTAAAAAAATCCATCATTTACAAACGCAGAAATTAAAAAATACCAAACCTTGATGAAACCCAAACCACATACTAAATAATACTTGCACAACACAATAGAGGCAATTGAAAAACTTATAATTCTAAACTCAGAACTTTCCTTTTTTTCATTTTGTTAATCATCAATGAGTACATGGTAGAGAGGACATAGTACAGGGAAAGCCCTCCTCTCATTTTTACAATACTAAACTCCCGTAGATTAATTAATCCATCCAGGTAAAAATAGTTGATTTGATACCCATTTCAATATCTTTCTGGGTGCAGGAGTTCATCAAAACAACTTTCCAAGACATAGTTGCTGATGAATTTAAAAAGATTAAAGACTCATCATTGGATGAGATCTCTGGAATGACAGTAGATGATGTACTATGGGAATATGATGGTCTTCATACAGCTTATCAAGGAGAATGTGAAGAGATATTATTAGAAATGCAGAGGATATTTTATGAGGATCTAAGAACTGAACCGGCTACCAGAGGTAAATTAGTAAATCAGAGTTGCTTCTTTCAAAAGATTTGCTGTTACTATTTCCAATTAATGGGTTGTAGATGGACTTCATTAGCACATTCCAGCCCCTACTCCCTCCACTGTTATAAATGAACAATGGGGATGTTGCAACTCAAAATGACATTGGGAAATTATCTTTGACATGTGCAATTTCAAGCGAGTCTATGAATTTAAGTGTTATGTGCAATTTCAAGCGAGTTTACATATTTCAGAGTATTGTTTTGCGAATTTTTTTGAGAACATGAAGTTAATTTCTGTTAAGATTCACAATACTTTATCTTTCTTGACGGTTGTCATTTGGTCAGATTGTTATCTTTTGAACTTACATGATTACTTTAGCTCGTTTCAGAAGAAGGAATCTATATAAAAAATTGGGAAGATGAAGAAGATGAGTACTTGGCCCGTGCAGTTTATGAGCATATGAAGTTGAGTGATGAGCAGGTATGATATCCGTACCAATGTACCATGTTAATTTATACATATGAAGCTGTTCCTCCTAGACATGTTTGCATGAGCCTCATGCAAACTGTAGCTTATATGTGAAGACCTATTCTTGTGAGTTGTGACTTTATTGCGGTAATTTTTCGTAGTCTTTGATTTTATGGTTCAGGTAAGTAGCTTGCATTGTGTGGTATTTCCATCATTTGCCTGTTAACTGGATGATTGTATTGCTTTTATCATGCTTCATGACTCCGCTTCTAAATGTACTGGACAGTTTGAACTTTGAAGTTTCAAGTTACTTTCACTTGATTTGCCATAATCTTTTTGAACCATTTTCATATCGAACAGAACTATTTCATAAAGTATATTATTGTTGACTCGTGTTGTTGGTATTAGGAGCACAAGGTGATGTGGTGCCCCATTTGCACGCAAGGACAACTGCAAGATAAATATTGTCTGATTTGTTGCACTCTTTGTGAATTTAAACTCAACCGAGATGATGAGGTATTGCTTTCTTACTTCAACTTATCTAATTCTTTTATGCATCCAAAGATGTCTCATTTGCTTTCGGGATCTTTTTTTGTTACTTAGATTTATCAAATTATTATGTCCAATTCATGGTAGATTACATAATGTGTATAAAGTAGAAATGTCGCATCATGATATTGAATTAATCATGATGGTCGATTACTATTGTACTCTTAACAGCTACCATGCTGGTGGGAGATAGGTGGGGAGGACAGTTGTGAAGGTAGTGCCACCTCTGGCACTACTAAGTGTTTTCCTTTTTGTCCCTTGTCACCATTTCTACTAGTGCGGAAATAACAACTTTATACCATAGTTAGCTGCTGTATCACACCTTTTGAATTGTGCATAGGCTTGGTGGTAACTTGATACCATACCATGATACCACTAGAAAAAGCTCTAGGGTTTAGATATTATATAAAAACTTTTTTCCCCCGTACGAATGTTTTTTTGTATTTTGATGTGGAAGGGAACTAGGATCTGAACCCTAACCTTCAGGGCCAAGACAAACTCTGGTTACAAATTGCTCTGAGCTTTAAAGGGAATGGATTCTTGTGAACTTATGCTTTGCTTTTCTTCCATTAGGCTCTGCGCCACGTTGTTCGTCACACACGAGTAACTAAGTTATTAGTTGTGGAACAATGTCATTAATCTCTCGGAGGGGGACAAGAGGCTAAATGCCAGCATCCTAATTCAGAAAATTTGAACAACTCTATTTGCTATTGGTGAATAAATAATCAGTGAAAAGAAAATCAAATCCCTGGTCACTTTTCTGTTGTGGAAAGTTGAGTTCTGACAATTTCCATTGCTACGGTGTATCAGGTTACTATGGATTTGTTGGAGAATCGGCTGGTGGAAGTTCACGCAGAACATCTTGATAGAGGATGCAGATTGAAACCAAAGTTCTGCATGAAGACTATAGGTCTAACTGCACTGTACATTGAGTGTCAAGGTTGCGGTACCTTTGAAGTTGTGATATAGTCCCTTCCAATTTGCATGCATGTCGAAAAGTACAGTTTTTTCTTTTATAAAAGTATAGCTGACATACACAAGCTTCTCATGTTCTTCCAACATAGCTGCTTTCTTTTTCTCTTTTAAATCTTTTCCTTCTGTTTATTGGGGTGAGCTATTTTGTTTCCTAAGCTTTTTGTCGTGGGGGCTTGCCAGTGTAAACTTGTATCTAACCCAATAATGTAGATAAGCCAACTTTTGTAGCTCCAGTGAGATTTTTGTCGACGCATTATTTTGCTTTTGCGAAATGCAGAGTCAGATGATCCCAGATTCTTATTTGCTAGTACTATTGAGTCTATCGTTTCCAATTTGGCAATGGAGGAATTCGCCTTTGGTGGAGATGGCATTGGTGGTTTTGTTGTATCAGTAAGGGTAAACCAGGAGAGTCATTGTTTACTCTTCGAAACTTTCTAATACATTTTCTTTTCTTATTGTGCTGATTTATTATTGATGTCCAATTTTTTTTGCCGATTAAAAAAAACGTAATTATCGACCCCTTCAGGTTCAAGCCAATAATTTCCCATATGGGACATTTCTGAAAATTATTCTTCATTCATACTCTTCCAGATTAAACTATATTTTGGACCAAGATTTTCTGGGTTAATGGTGTTGAATAAAATAAGAAGTAACCAATGACTGTAATGGTTCACTTCTCAAGCCAATTTGTATTGCTTACTTGCGCATGGATATCCACTTAACTGGAAAACAAACCCGGTTATTGCATTTTCATCAAAAGCAATAAATATGAGGAGAAAAGAGGCAGACAATTAATTTCCTTGGCACTTGAAACTACATTCTGAAAAATAGAATACAATTATGCATCTGAAATATGAAAAGTCCACAAGGGGAAGGTGTCAGCTCAACTGCCCAACACAAATACACAGGCTCATTTTCTGTTGTTATAAATAAACATATTTTGGTAATTGTCCAACAGATCAACCCCCGCCCAAAAACGAAAGAAATGAACGGGGCAGGGACATGGAATATGATGAAATGAAAAAAATATTATCTCTGCAGATGAGATGGGATGTGCAAGTCCGAGTGAGGAGCACCAACGGTATACTCTACGCCAAAGATCATTCCAACTTCCACATACTCGTATATCTGCAGCACTGACATTCAATTTACAGTAACAGGGGCGTACTCTTACCATTCAGGTGTCTCAGCGCCGATGGAAGTCTCCTTTATCAACCCACATAATGCAAAACATAACCGCAGTAGCAGCTGGAAGCAAAATGTGTCTGCTGGAATCTGGCAATTAATGTACACTTTCCTTGAAGAGCTTCCTTGAAAGGAATACATGATAGAATTCAAAAGAGCTCCTCTGAATTAAACTTGTTCCAAGCCTCCTATTATACAACATCAAACTTAAAATGAGAACAAGCCCAGTAGCAAATAGGTTTCTAACAAATCCATAGAAAAAACCTTTCTCTACAAGAAACCTTCATTACGAAACTAAGACAATATAAACATTAGAGTAATACGACTTTAGAGACTGAAATAAGTAAAAAAAGAAAGGGATAAATGAAGTACAGTGATCTAGACAGACAGCAAATAATATATTTATCTTGGTCATCTGACCAAAAAAGAGCATCACATTGGTTATGAAGCAGCTGCATACTACTAGAATTTTGTAGGCATGGTTGAGTCATTCAGATTCACACTAGTCTCTCCATTTGTGGAGATACTTATCATTCAGAAAAATAGAACACATTTTCTTTTTGGGTGCAAGAGAAATGGAACACAATCTTTGCCTGGTGATGATGAAGTGAACTGTTGAAGTACGCCAAGAATTTAAAAGCGGAACATACCATGAAGTAAACAGAAATGATACGCGATCTCACGGTACAAAAGATATCCTAAATTTCATATTGAGTTTGACGGCTTCTTCAAATTGCCAATCAATAAAAGCCAATATGACCATGAGAAGACTAAATGACCAATACGACCTTGAGAAGGAACATTTAAAATTGCTCAGAGGATGGAACAATTACCTTAAGAAGGTCAAACACCTTCTCAGCAATATATTTTTGTTGAAGAGTGGCACCTTTCTGTTGCACCTTATCAGGATGGATGCACAAATTTGCTCTTCTATAAACCTTTTTGACCGAGGCACCAGTAATCAAATCAGTCAAAGAAACAGGCTGCCAGCCACATTCAGGCCATAGCACCTGATCATCATTCAGTGAATGCAAGATAATAGTTAGCACATTTATGGTGGCACAAACAGAAGTAACATAAGTTCTCCAAGTCTCACATTCATAAATAAGCCAGAGAAGTTATTAAAAGAATTTAAAGACTGAAATAAAGCGATGACTTAATATGAACAGGAGATAAACATTACCCTAATTTTAGGTTTTTAAGTTAACATTTACGAACTCATAGGGGGAACTGAAATCCAAAAATCATGCTTCAGAAAAAAGAAAAAAAAAAAGTACCAATACCATGAAACACTTTCTAAAGGGGCATGATTTCAATGGAGTTTATTTTCCAAATTCTAAACAAACTTGTGAAGTTGACAAGAATCTCCAACCGGTCACATTTGGAAAATGATCCCCACTGACTTGGAAGCTAGGATGCCTTTGTCTCTTTACTTATTGTCTAAGTAACTAATCCTAAATATTCTCTTACCAGAAGCCAGATTATGATACCAACCCAGTAACCAACATTTCAGCTACAGTCAACCAGAACTTCTAAAACTGTCAACTTGTCAGGGAAAAAATTGAAACAGAACTTGAACAAGGACCATTAAACAAGGAAGAAGTCCATGACATTATCAATTATTAGATTGTTAACCACCAACTCATCTAAAAGCTTAAGCTGTTAGAGAGAGGGGCAACTTTATTATTTATACCTTTAACACGCCCTCTCACGTGTAACCAGGCTCTCCCCCGTAAGCGGGCTAAACACGTGTAAATATTTTAACATTAGGTAGGCGGAGAGGTTCGAACACAAGATCTATTGCCTGCTCTGATACCATATTAGATTGTTAACTACCAACTCATCTAAAAGCTTAAGCTGTTAGAGAGAGAGGCAACTTTATTATTTATACCATTAACATCAATATAATGGATTGTTCTTATAAATACACTGAACTAAGGTCTTAAAGAAGAACATCCTATTGCTACTGGGATGCAAAATGAAGAATAGCAGACTGGGATTTTCTGTATGGACTCATTGCGCAGGGGCCTACTGAGAACTAAAAGTTGAATTGGTCTTTATTCATAGTTTTTTTAAATTGGTAAGCTGCTATAATATTTATTCACAACTTACCAGATTTAGTATCTGGGGTACCATTGTATTTTCTTTTGGGTGACTAGGAAGTAAGAACTCCATTCGAAAGAGCAAACTTACAAAAGTCAAAGACATGCGGAAACAAAAATCCTAGAAGGGATTCACCAAAGGCTCCGAATCATACAATTGAGGGGAGTGTTTTCTAGGAAACCAGGTTTCTACATTGGCACAACATCATGGCGAAAAACGTAGGAGCATCAAACACTTTACTAAGATAACTAGGTTTCTACTTTGGCACAGCATCGTGGCAATAAAGGTTGGAGCATCAGCATCTAACTCTTTACTAGGATAACCAGGTTTCAACTTCTTTCTCCACATTCTTTCTTTCATGTGAATATATATCGTATTCAGAAGAAGGCGTAATGGGGATGCCGCCCAGTTTCTAGTTTTCTATCCAATTGCCCTTACAATCCACGGAAGCTTACAACGTTACTTATGGAAGGAGAAATAACCCAACAAAGGTACCGTAAAGTAAAAAGAAACCAATGTGCATGTGCGGTTTGCAACTAAAAATGTGTGTCACGTATGACCACAAATAGTTCAAGGGAAGTATGTCCTTATATATGAGAAACAAAATGTCTGTTGTTTCGAACAACTTTAAGATAATTCTATTCAAACGTTCATTTGAAAAGGGGTAATGTAGTAAGTAATGGTCGACCTAATTCTCCAAATTTTGGCACCTAAATGTGATTTAAAAGGAAAGTGACACTCATCTAATAGGGTGGAGAGAGTATATCAAAAGCCCATTTGCATAAAATAATTAATCAGACAACATTCACTGCAGAAACATGAAAAGAACTAGACCAACAACTTCCAGAGAGGAAAGGAAGAAGCAGAAAGAAAAAAACATATATATAGCGGTAACAAGAAGTTAAGGAAAGGATTGAATTCAAAGCCCATAAAACCAACAAATGTTTGCAAAGAACGAAGACCGAAAAAAATTTAGCAATAATCAGGCTGGCTTTAAATGTCGTGCAACAAAAGAACAAGATAATCAGACACACATATTGCATTGTTGATAGCAGTGCGCGCAAATTTCCCTCTTTCCCTGCAGCCCAGCGCTTGATCTCAATATCTAATGTTTCGCCAATCCTCTGAAATCATGAGCAGCATAGGTGAAACAAAATAAGTTGATGTGGAGTAAAGTTCTAAAATAGTGAAGGGAAAAACAAAACTAAAATACAATATTGTTTGGCATCCATATCAATTGCTGATAAAAACTTGGGTTAAACTTGCTTTATCACGCAAGTCAATCGCTCCCGAGAAGTCCCATATCTTGTTATTGCTTAACAATGGATGTCCATGTGTATGCATGCAAGAATGTGTGACTGTGTACCAAACAATTACCACCACCACATTAACTACCACTTTTTCAAGTTCAGCAAAAGTAAAGAATTTTGGTAGAGAAAATGAGAACCATGGGGTATTGCCTAAGAAATTCATGGGATCAATAGAGAATGCAAACATACTTGTGTGTGTGCGTACGCGTGTGTATATATATATATATATATATATATATAGAGAGAGAGAGAGAGAGAGAGAGAGAGAGAGAGATGTTACTATTCATGCAACTGTATGGGTCAACTAGCAAGAAAGCAACAATTATGCACTAGAGAGGCCCAAGATAGGTCAATATGTGAGTTTGTGTTTGCTAGATAAAATGAAACTTACGAGTGTAGTTAGCACACAAAACAGATAAAGTTACACAAAGGATATGTATGCTGCATAGAAACTGTTGGGGTGGCGGTGTGAATTGTAGAACTTAGAAGAGAAAATGAAACTAATGTTCTCTAAATATAAGTGGAGCGGAAAACCAAGGATCAGGGTCTTATTTGTTACACGCAAGAGGGTCACTTTTTACTAAAGTTGGATGAAATAGGAGGGAGGGGAACAGACAATGTACTCATATTACCCTGCTACTATCATGAAATTATGATTTGGGAGGGGCATTTGTTACAACTTGAAATTGGAGGCACAGTTAAGCTGAATCAAAATATGCATAAAGTAGATGCAGTCAATAAAGAGACCAAGACACATTTGGAAATCGCTTAGTTTCAAGCCACACTCATTTGGTATCAATTTGATTAATGTATAGGGATGTCTCTAGTTCTAATATAGTCTTGGTTACTCTTATTATAGGTCAATATGCTACTGGTCATATTTACAGTTCAGGAGTATCTCCATAATTCTAAATTATGAAACATGGGCCGTAGGGGTCGCCCGTGGGTCGATTGTGTGTCCAGTTATTTATTTGGTTAATGATTGTGAGTACTGAGTACCCTTTCGTATCATATAGGTTTTGGAAATCTAAGCAATTAGTAGCTTACTTTTTCATAATTTTACTTGGTTTAGGAAGTCTCCAAGTCCATATGAGCAATTTAATGCTTCTAATTTAATGTAATTGAATTTTATGAGAAATTTCAGAGCTTTTGAAGCTTCTTTCATGGATTGTGTGATGCAATCAAAACCTAGGTGTGATGCCTATAGGGAGTGATTCCTAGAGCTTTCTTGTGTTTTTTTTTTTCTATATTATTCTTTGTTTCTGTTTACAATCAGCCCCTGTTACTGCTCACAGGTTCTGTTCACAGCACCAGGAACAACCCTATTTCGGTTTTGTTTCTCCTGTTTCGTTAAGCTCCAACCCTAAACCTTCCATTCAATACAAAAATCCTAAACTTCCTTTATTGTCCTACATCAAAGATTCAAAAGTACTCACATGTCTTTCGTCTTGATCCCTCTGAGTTTGAAGCTCCCGCTGATTCTTTTCAGCCAGTGCTTTAGCCTGAACAATCAAATTGAACAATTAGATTCCAAGATGTAAACTGCAGGTAAAAAGGCACAGCTACAAAAGCCCGTAACAACGTAAAGACAGTATGAAAACAATGACTCCTCACATCAGAAAAAAAAAATGAATCAGAAAAGGTCATGGTTGCAATAAGCAGGTTTAGCTTTTACCACATCTAGCCGAAGCATGAATTGCTGTGTAAAAAGCAGTAGCCACAGCGAAATGAGAACCATCTTGGGGATAGATAATACATACCGCACGCTCCTTGGTCCTTTGATGGCGTTCCAACCTTGCTCTTCTTCTTTCATCACTTTCTCCATCAACATTCTGGAACTCTCCAGATGAAGGAGCAGCTTTCACAAGCAAAATCATTCCAAAATCAGCAATCCGAGCGATAAGAAGTGAGAAGAGAAAAGTAAGAAGAACAAGATACTACCTCCAAAAATTTCAGTGAGGTCATCAACAATGTTAGTAGCTGAAGATGCTTTCCTCCCATTGGATGAGGCACCAACAGGTGACGTCTTTCTTGTCCCTTCTGGTCCTCCCTTATTCTGAAATCTAGGATCCGGCATGGAGTCCTGAAACTGCAGAACGGACAGAAAAACTTTGTTTGGTTGGTTTTTGAAACTTATATTTTGATAAATGTTCAAAGAAAAACTCAGTATTGAGAAAACATTGAAAGCTAAGTCAGAAGACAAAGCTGACAAAATGTTCCGCAAAACTATATCAGAAAACTGCAAACAAACAGAGACAATGACAGCCTCCAGGACTGGGGAACAACTCAATCAATACTGCGATGGTACAGCTTAGGTACTCACAGGAGAACTTTCCCTTGGCCTTGGTGCACTGGCTGGTCGAGACACATTGAATAAGGATTCAAGATCATCATCATTCTTTTGTTGGTCCATTCTTGCAGCAGCAGCCCTTTCTCTAGCCCCTGCAGCAGCCCTTTCTCTAGCCTCTGCAGCAGCCCTTTCTACAGCAGCACGTTCTGCTCTACGTCGTGCTTCAGATTCAGCTCTAGCAGCAGCTGCTGCTGCTTTCTCCTTCAATTCTGTGTCCCTTGCTTCTACATTTGCCTTTTCCCTAGCATCTGCTGCCGCTTTTTCTGCCCTTTCTCTAGCCTCTACTGCTGCCCTTTCACGTGCTAGAGCTTGTACTTTATGAACTGCAATCCTTTCAGTTTTTAATCGAACTTCAGCAGCTGCTCTTTCTCTTGTCTCAGCAGCTGCTCTCTCACGAGCTTCCCTAGTAGCCCTTTCCACGGCTTGTTTGGCCTTCTCCCGCTCCCTCTCTATTTCTCTTGCTTTCCCTCTCTCCTTCTCAAGTCTCCTCTGCTCTCTCTCTTCCTCTTCCCTCAGTCGCCTTTCACGGTCTAGTCTCTCTGGGTTTCCTCTGTATTCTCTCTCCTGATCGTCTGGCATTGCCTGTTCGTCTTTTTCCAATTGCACAGCTTCTTTAGTTCTAGAAGTCTTTGCATATTCTTTGTCTCTTACTTCCTTTGCATGCCTGAATTTAGCCTCAGCTTTATCCATTGCTTCCTTCATCGCAGCTGCAGATGCAGCAGCACCAGAGGAATTTGTGTTTACTTCTTCACTCTCATCATCATTACTTCTTGCCGTACCAATGACGAAGTCTTTGAGTTCATCTATTTGACACCCCACTGCTCTCTTCACGGGAGGACGAGTTGGCTTAGGACTTGGTGAGTATTGATTGAAACGGGAGGCAAAAGAAGAAGAATCGGTACCCTTCTTTCTTGCAGTGGGAGTAGAAAAACCTGCTTCTGACTTCGAAGCCCTACCTGGTATAGGAGGAGGGGGTCGTGAAGGTGGCGGAGCACTTGTGGGTTTCGTAAAAAGAGGAACCTCTGATACTGTAATCCATATATCATCAGATGGTTCCATGCTTTCATGTGATTCTGGAAACACGCCTTCTACCTGGGAATTTTTCTCACTAGATTTAGAATATACACGAGAGGCTGAAGCAGTTTGACTAACAGACTTACGTGCATCTGTCGAAACACTTGGCACATCAAACACATTAGATTCTTGAAAATTGTTGGTATACATCTTTTGTGAGGGTCTCCCAGAGTCCTTGAAAGATGATTTCCCAATTGTTTCAGTACTAGAAGATGTCTGTGATCTACCTATATTTGATCCCATCCTTGAAGGGCTTCCATCCTTCACATTGTTTTCTATCCCAGACGAAGATGAAGGAAAAGATTTTCCAAACCCATCGAGGGGATCTATATTATCAAATGCCCCACCACTAACTGATGAACCACTGACTTTTGTGTTCCCAGAATTACTGGGCTTACTGATCTCTTCAAGTGGATCGGCAAACAGCCGTGGAGATGAAACTGCGGGGGTTGAATTCGATTCTAAAACAACGAAGGGATCTTCCTTCACAGCAGAAGCCGGTCTGGTTGCATTAAAAGTTGTTTTCTGTACCCGGGTAGCCTCTGAAAGTGGCCTGTGCAAGAAACATGCAGCTGAGATACTAAGCAACATATGTTAACCCTTCATTCCAGCCAATGAGCAACAACAAATATGAAGCAAATAATATATTGGACTGAATCTTTTTTCATCAAGCAGTTTTGTCAAAGGATGAAAAAGGGAGGGGGGCGTTAGGCAACCTCCACATCCGCCACTAAGTTGCTTTCTCCACTACGTTCATTAGGGCCTGTTTGGAACTTGTGGAAAAGAAAGGAAAGGAAAGTGCAGAGGAAATTTTATTCTTTGTTTTGTTATTTTTCTTCTTGTTTCCTCTTAAACCAAACAATGGGAAATTATTTTCCCTACCTTTCTTTTCTTTTATCTTCCATAGGTTCCAAACAAACCCTTAAATGGGAAAGGAGGGTATTTTTGCACGTTCATGTTAAAACGGAGTATTTTCAGGTGGTAACTGATATGCCCTACCTCTTCACCAGCCTTGCCAGGTTGGATACCCCTCCCGCACCCAGTCCCAACAACAAATCTGAAATATTGTGAGTCGGGAGATCTAGCTTACCCTTAAACACAGCCGACCATCCTCCAAGTAGTCAGGATATATTACTATTTTGTGTCTTCATAAGTAGCAGTAAGGACACTTCAATTTCGTCACACGAAAAACCTATTAAATTTTGAATTTATGTAAAACCCCTCTCCACCCTTTTACTCAAACTTACAGCGGATAGAGTTCAACTCAAAATTGTACTCAAATCAAGATAAGCCCGTTTCCTTTACTCATTTATTTTCAACAATAAAATATATATTCAAAATTCAACCCAAACTTGACACTGCTGGTATTCTGGTAACTTTCTACTCAAATTTGACTTTATGCGGTGGAGTGCTATATAAACCATATACAATTATCTTCAATACTCAGAATCTACTCAAATTTATTTGAAGTATGCGTTAGGGTTGGATATGGTAGTGGTATGTTTCCCAAATTTCTTTCCACATAATGTTTGTTACATTGGCACGAATCACAGAATTCCTTTTCGTAACAAATTCTCACTACTAGTATCTGTTTATGAGCACAGTAGCCCATACAGATTATGTGCATGTATATGCAACTATTCGCCTAAATTGGGAAATAGCACAAAACTTACCAATTGTTGATAGTGGTAACAGGTGCTGGTACTAAGTGACTACAATTGCACATTGAGGGCATGTATTTCCTAAGCTGCCTTTTGGAAAAAATGCTCCGAAAGACCAGCTTAGACCCTAAGATCCTTCACCTCATAGTAGACTAACATACCAAAAATTACACAGTAGCAAATCAAACTAGTCTGAAATAGTAACTAACAATTGTCTCTCTGAATATTCAATCTACTGCCCGTATCTCACAGATGATGCACTAAACTGCTACTTACCATACCCATTTGAGCATAATAACGGCATGGAATTGTAGGGCTTATAAACGAACTAAACTGCTCAAGTTTGAGTTCGTGTTCACTCGTTAAAAGTTCATTTGAGATCGGTTTTCAAACTCGTCGGAGCTTTCGAACCAAGCTCGAACTAGCTGCTGCTCGGCTAGTTCCACTTATGATCTCTAACAAATTCAATTGACAATTATCCAAGCTACTAGAGTTTGGCTCGTGACCGGCTCAATTAATGCTCGTTTGAGATCAATTCATCTCATGAACAAGGCAAGCTTTTTAAAGCCCGTTAAATTTCCAAACTAAGCCCGTCAAATAATTACCTGTTGCTTCCAAACCCAGGTAGCAAATCATCAAACCCTCCAGAACTCCTACCGTTCTTAGTCTCAGACTTCTTATTAGTCCGCCCTAAACTTCCAATAAGATCATCAAACGCACCACTCTGTTTCTGACCCTGACTCTTACTCTGATTCCGAGGCGAAGAAATGCCGGCGGCGAACACGTCATCCTCGTACCTGGCAGAAGACGACGTCGGTTTGCTCTTCAACCCAGGCAACCCGTCGAAAATATCCTCGTCGTAAACGGGCTTGTCGTACACTGGCGGCGACGACGTCGGTTTGCTCCTCGAATCGTTCGCTCCCCTCGAAGTCGAATTGAAAATCGAATCGTAGTCGAAGTCCGACAACGGCGACGCCGATTTACCGTTGTATTTCGGGGGCCCACCGAACACGTCGCTGAATCGATCTGAGCCGCCCGATCTTACGCCGGTGGAGTTGGATTTGGAAGAGTGGGCCATGGGAGCCGCTTTGCCTTGGGGTCTAAACCCGTATTCTTTTGCCAACATGCCAAATTCATCCATTGATTGCTCCTTTTCAAATTATTGAAATTTGAATTTGGAATCGGATCTAGGGGAATTGCCCTGTATGGTAGGGCAATTAGGGAAATCAGATCTAGTTAAATCATCGGTGGAGAACAAGGGCGTTGTTTGGGGATAATTGAATGGTTGTGGTTGTGGTGATTGACGAGGACGAAATTGGGAGCTTCATTGCCGGTACGGCTCGTCAATTGCATATGTGTGTGTATAGGCTAATGAAGAGAGAGAGAGAGAGAGGGGGGGCGGGGGTCGCCGGAGGTTTAGCTGCCTACTGATTCTCTCTCTATATTTGTTTTTTCTGTCCCTCTCTTCTTTGGTCTTCTTCTTCCTTCCTTCCTTCCTTCTCTCTCTCTCTCTCTCTCTCTCATGGCTCCCCGATTTCTTTTGTTGTTTGATTTGATTATGATTTATTTCAGTAAGGTCCTCGTACTATGGTGATTTTCCATGTAGGTCACTATGAAGTTTGATTTTTAGTTTTAGTAACTCGGAAATGCTATGGTCTTTTAAGTACGCCAACCACGCACGGATGTTGCACATACACAATTAGCAGTACGCATAGAAAACAGAACTGGGCACAAGTTGGCTCCCACTCTCCACACTCTCTCCTATTTTGAATCAGCAAAAAAAAATTCAAAATCTCGGACTCGGAAAGTCTTAGAGCTAAAAATTAATGATCACCCTTTTACGATAAAATGATCAGAAAAATAAGATTTTCACACCGATTCAAATGGATTGAAAATTGAAACACTTCATTTTTTAAGATCGTTTGTATATTAAAAAATATAATTAAAAAACGAAGTGTTTTAGTTTTCAATACGTTTGGACTAATGCGAAGATCTTATTTTTCTGATCAGTTTATTCTACGTGTATTGCCAACTGTGCGTGCGTGCAACATCCGTGCGTGGTTGGCATACTCATAGCATTTCTGTCTGAGCAATTTCATTACAACAGTGTACAACAATTCTCAAATTTCGCAGTAAGTCAAACAAACCGCTCTCTTTTATGATATAAATTTTTTATTTATACTTTTTAAATTTTCTAAGATTCTTATAGAGAAAGTAACGTATTTTCAAAAAATTTAAATCATGTTCCAGGAAAGCTTGTAGTTGTACAATTAATTCTTAAATCATGGTTTTTAAGGGCGGAGTTATCATGGGTCAAATGGAGTCACTTGAGCCTTCAACTTATTCAGATACTAACAGTGAAAACGCGGAAAAAAACCAAAGACAGGCGGAGTTATCATGGGTCAAATGGGTTCACTTGACCCTTGTACCTATTCAAATACTAACGGTGAAGACGCGGAGAAAAAACAAAGAAAGGCCGAGTTATCATGTGAGGTCACTTGACCCTTCTACATATTCAAATACTAATTCGCAAATACTAGTAGTTAATGCGTGGAGAAAAAACAAAGAAAGATAGTAACTTTGTAACCGCAAAATCAAATTGCATGATTCTTTCATGAATTATTTTCCTTATATGTAGATAACACACGCTCTATTTAACGCTACTTTGCAAACCCTAAAATTCATACCTCTCTTTGATAGCAGCGCCGTCTCGAGTTCTATAGAAAAAAGATGGCGATGGAAATAGGAGAAGAGGCTGATAGCGAAGAAGATGAAGACACAAAAATGCTAATGGTAAAGCAAACCATTTGACCATCGGATTAGTGAATTACCAAAATAATCTCAAATCTCGGTATAACTTCTTATCTCATGTCGTAATATTCATAGAATTTTGTACTATACAAGAACCCTCGGGTTGATGATTCCTCACATTAGTTTTAGATGAGTTGGTAGTAGCGTTTCCTTCGGAGTCATCGAGTTTCAATAAGTTTGTTTTTCTCTAATCAAAATCAGAAATGCTATGAGTACGCTAACCACGCACACACAATTGGCAGCACAGGCGGAAAACAAATATGGGCACAAGGTGGCTCTCACTCTCCACTCTCTTCCCTGTTTTGAATTAGGGAAAAAAAATTTAAAATTCAAAATATTGGACTTGGGGAAATTTTCTCTTAGGGCCTACCAATTGGAAAAAAAAAATAAAGATGGTTCTCTTAGGGTGCTTATTGAAAGCCTTAAGAGTTCAAAATTAATTATGACCTTTTAGATCAGAGCTTTATGTATTGTGTACGACTTTTACTTTTGATGTTTTTCTCAAGTGCAAAAGTGCCCAGATATGGTGTTTCCGGGGCCATTTCCGTGGGTGGCCAGTGGTGGTTTGGTGGTTGTCTTGTCGTGGTGTGGTTTCCGGCGGTGGTGGTTGTATCTGGTAGTGCTGTTCTAGAGTTTGGTTTTGAGTTTTCTTTAGTCTGAGCTTTATTGTAGTATTTGGGCTTTTAGGCCTTTCAGGTGGTTTGTGTTTCATTTGTCTTTATCTGGGCACTTTTGGCGCCAAAAGTGTTGTAATGGGTTTTATCCGACTGTTTGCATCCAACTATTGGTTGGAATCCCTTCTCTTATCCCTAATAAAATGTTACTTTTGCCGGGGGGAAGAAAAAAAAAAGTCATACAAGAGAGATTTCATCCAAATCCTTGATTTTGTTACATTGGTATGTTGATTTACTGAACTTGATTTGCATTTTAGTCCATTTTTTCCCGTTGCAGTTTTGGAAACCGGCCGAGTCTGGAGTTGGGGTTGAGGCCAAGGCTGATGAGTCACCATCAACAGTACCGGCTGCGTCTTCTCCTTGCCGGCGAGGCGGCGGGGCTTCGGTGGAGCTGGGTGGAGGCTGAGCGTGGGGGTTAGATCAGTGGCTGATTGGGTAGAGGTAGAGTAATTTCAACTGGGGATGACAATTTGAACCGAACCGATGGGTACCCAAACCGATAACCGAAATTATCCCCGAACCATAACCGAAAATTTTCCCGTGGGTACGGGTATGGTTGGCACATAGGATAACCGAACGGGTTTCGGTTCGGTTATGGTTCAGCTGATACCCGAACCGAACCGAATATTAAAATTACTAAAATACCCTTTATATATATATAAGTATAGCATTGTGTAGGGCTGTCCATTTGACTCATTTCCAGACGAGAGGTGCTAGAGGCACATCACCTAAGTCACACCTCAACCACACCCCTCTGAGAACTGATCTCTCTCTCTCTCTCTCTCTCTCTCTCTTTCTCTCTCTCTCCTCCGGCTGTCATTGAGAGTAACTCATCTCCACTGGCCGACGTTGGAGCTTGTCTTTGTACACCGGCGAAATCTTTCTCTCTCTCTTCTCCAACATCTCTTTGGGTCGTCCGATCG
>JAOTQK010000001.1:24932310-24953499 GCA_025642025.1 Rhododendron ferrugineum
AGAGAGAGAGAGAGAGAGAGAGAGAGAGAGAGAGAGAGAGAGAGAGAGAGAGAGAGAGAGAGAGAGAGATGAAATGAAATGATTTCCTACTTCCTAGTTCTCTTTCTACTGGAAATTGAGAAAGACAGTTGTAAGGCCCCTATCCTCACTTTGGGGTTCAACTAGTAATTGGACAATGTACTTAATTGAGAGAGAGAGAGAGAGAGAGAGAGAGTAACCACTTGATACGTACAAACGAGTTGATCAGCCCTCTGTGAGTTGTGTCTACTTTTGGGTGCTACTAAATAATGAACCAATGGTACATGCAAAAGGAGATGGACTCAATTAGGAGTATGAGGCCAATGGGCTCTGGCCCAGTCGGCAAATTTCGAGCCTCGTTGTGGGCGTTTGAGATTTTAGAGTTATAGATAGTCTCTGAAACTCCATGCGGACTAACGTACTAATTCTCTCATTAAATCCCGCTGATGTATAAAATCTTGGCAAAAAAAAAAAGGAGCATGGGAATTCTCTTTCAAAAGGGAAAAAAGAGAGTAGGCAAAGGGATCCTCGTTGATGCAAGATGAGACTCATCATGATTTTATTTTTGATAATCTCATCTGGCGGAATGTCACGTGCTCTCATTGTTGCATATTTGCAGGAGTGTAGCTCAGGAGGGCTTTTAGATAAAAACAAAGATGATTTTTGGGAAAGATGATGATTTTGGCGCTCTACTTTTGTACGCAGACGCTCCACTTTTAAATGTGAAGTTACGAGTAACTTTGTGTACAAAGTGGATCGTCTGCGTACAAAAGTGGAGCGCCAAAATTAATTTCCCCTTTTGAAGTTTTTTATTTATTTATGCTACAGATTCTGAATCGCAAATTCCAGAGTTTGAATTATGATCAGAATAGACAAGTATGCGAAAGCAATGGTACTTGGTTTGGTTGGGGGAATGGAAACAGGAAACAAATGGTGTGTCGGTCATGGTTTGTGTATAATAAGTGTGTCTATGCATTTCAAGGGTTCCCATGCCTTAAATTTCCTTCCTCAAGTTTCGTCCATTTTTACCTACTCCTAACTGAGCCCCAAGAACTTTAGGACCACTTCTCCCCCAAGTACCTCTCTCTCTCTCTCTCTCTCTCTCTCTCTCTCTCTAGTGAGCTTCTTTTTTTTGAACGGCCTAGAAAAATTTTATTAACCATAGTAAAATTACAAGAAGTAAAGATACAGTGCTTAATAAGATAGAAAGACTAGGCCTCATAACGAACAAAACGCATCCCAATCGATACTCAATCCACCCGCTAATCCTATGTTGCTAACTACCTTAGAGCCAACCACAAAACGATATAACCAGCACAAACACTTGTAAGTGACAACCAACAAGAAAGCCCGCCTAAAACCAGCCTCTAACGCCACTCCACCCCACTGTCGCCCACCCGCAGTCACCAAACGACGCCATCGGACGAAAACTTTGCACCAGCAAAACCTGCAAGAGAACTCTCCGAAAGGTTTAGCTAGGTTGAATCACGGATCCAAACAACGACAACAAAGAACCGAATGAGACGTCGAACAGGAAAGACCCTGGGTCCTGGGATCGGACACGCAACTCCACCTTTGCCATTAGGCCAGATCCAAATACACTCAACAGTGTAAATACGGCGGGAGTCGCGCTCAAATAGTCTATGCCGTAGGCCTAGAACCAGAAGCACCCAGCAATGCTACCGGTGACAACCTAGGAGCTGAAACTGGAGGAAACACACTGGAAACAACCCGCCACCACCGCCTCCCCACCCCTCCACCACATAAACCACCTGGACAACCTCCTGCCGCCGCCCAAACCACCTGCAAACTCCCCATCCTCCAAGGCCCCAACCACCAAAGCCAGACTTCTTTGTGCAAGTACTTTGATAAATTAGATAGATGAGCTTGTTAAAAGCCATCTACTTTTAAGTGAGGATTAATTTCGGCTTATATTAATTAATTTTATGATGATCATTTAATTAGTTTTCTGGCAACTACGTGCTAAGTATTAATTCTTTTAATTGGTTTTGATTTTTGGTAGGTCCATTCTATTCAATTTAAGTACCAAGTATTAATTCTTTTAATTGGTTGTGGTTTTTGGTAGGTCCATTCTATTTAATTTAAGTACCAAGTATTAATTCTTTTAATTGGTTGTGATTTTTGGTAGGTCCGTTCTATTCAATTTAAGTACCAACAAAGTACCCTTGATGGTCCAAACATGGTCTTAGGTTCCGATGCAAGTGAAGTGAGGAGATTGGCCCATCCTTTGTCACATGCAAAAGCATAATCCAGAAATCAACCTATTCCCAATCATGAATTCCAGCTATGTAGTATCTAACAAGAACTGATCTGGGAATCTAAGGGGCCTCTATCCAATTATCTGGGGACCTAAGACCATGTTTGGACCATCAAGGTACTTTGGCCTCGTTTGATAACGGGGATAGATGGGTGAGATTAGTAAGGAGATGAGATTATAATTAAGATTGGTAATGAGATGAAATTGATAACTTGCTTGTTTGTTTAAGATGTGATTATTAATATCATGTTTGTTTCACGTAGAATAAGATTAGATTAATAGTATACATTTCCATTTTTACCCTTCGCAAATCTGAAGGATACAATACCGTGCTGAGAAAATAATAAATAACCAAAAGGCTTTATATATTTAAAAAATATAATTAAAAAATTAAGTGATTCAATTTTTAATTTATTTGAACTGGTGTGAAGATCTTAGTATTTTGATCATATTATTCTAAAGAGTCATAATTAAATTTTGTCTCTAGAGCTCTCATAATTAAGTTTCTGCTCCATAAGGTCCCTAATAAAGAGCAAAAACTTTATTATGAAAACCCTATAGGCAAAATTTAATTATTACTCTTTAGAATAATATGATTTTTTTTTGGCTCGGCAAAAAAAATTTTATTAATCTCTAAAAGAATACAAAAATTAAAAGGATAAGAACACCCGAAGAAAAAATTATTAACCTAAGGCTACCCGAGACTCAAGTGTTGGCAAGAGGCCAACCAAAATGGGCCAACCCCAATCCCCCTAACTCTAAAAAAACACCCTAAATTGCCACCGAAAAAACAGCCGCCAACAATGAGGATGCGACGTTGCCACTATCGAAACCCGGGGAACAAGCCCCTGTTACTGACCCACAGTTGCAAAGAAACCCCCTCGTCGCTAGACGTCCCGATGACGCCGCCGTGCACACAAAAGCTACTGCCAAACCATGAACCCCACGCCTGAGTACTACCGCCTTTGCCTCCATTGAACAGCTAACCGCCCTGGTTCTGCTCCGCTGCAATTGCTTCCAAACATCCAAACCATCACTGCCTCCTGCCACAAACCACCATCAGACCACCACAAACAAAATCGCCAATACCACTTGCAAACCACAACGTCCAAAAAGCCCCAATCTGCTACAACATCACCAAAACCTGAAAGAAAAAAAACAAAACCATTATGCCCCTAAAACCCCAGGGAACGCCAGCCATAACAAAACCGAACAGCACCGCACTCACGCCACCATCCAACAGCCCAAAACAAACCCCAGTCTCGCACCAACAGCAGCCACCAAAGCCGAAACCGGCGATGCACGCTAGCGCCCATCCACCGATCACACCAGGACGGCCATTGAAATGGAGACCAGGACGGTACGCCAGAGAAAAGGCCAGCAAACCCGAGGCCGCGAGGATCTCCTCGCCGTTAAGCACAAACTAGATCCCCAAGGATGGGATCCGGCCGGAGACCCAATAACACCCAATACGATGCCACCACCTGCAAAATAACAACTTCACCTGCAAAATAACAACTTCACAGGTTCAAATGAATTTAAAATTGAAGCACATAATTTTTTAAAGGGTGACTTAAAGAATGATCCTCAGAACCCTTCTAACTTATAAATCCATCCTGATCATTTTAAAGTGTTATGTTTCCATCCTCAACTCATGTTTGTACCAAAATTGCCCTTACTCTTTATATATATATATATATATATATATATATATATATAGGAACCGAATTTTGGGATGAAATCTTAATACTCCCTCCGTCTCAAATTCTTGGTCCTATACGGTTTTACGTGCAATTTTCAATTGTATATCTCTCTCCATATATATTGTTTTTTTATGGTTTTGAAAATATTGTTTTATAAAAATAATTAAAATCTATTAAACAAGATCCATATTGCATATTTTAAACAATATACATTAAGGGATATAGGCTATTGAAAATTGTACGTAAAACCGTAGAGAACCAAGAATTTGGGACGGAGGGAGTAGTTAAAAGTCCAATCCCGAAAATTCCTCCCTCAATCCTTCCCCCGTAAATTCCCTCCTCCCCATCATCTTGTTCCACCAAAAACCCCTGTAAAGACCCGTAATTTCAAAAAAATTTATTAAAAAAAAAATAGTTTATTCGATATAATTATTGAAGAAAAAGATAGAATTTGTTGAGTTTATTTGATTTGGGGTTAATACGAGAGTATTGAAAGTGGAGGGAGTGCAAGAGTGAGGAGTGTGTGTCCTAGTATATATATATATATATATATATATGTGTGTGTGTGTGTGTGTGTGTGTGTGTATGTGTGTGTGTGTGTGTGTGTGTGAGGTGTGTAGGGGATTAAAATCCCTCATTCTCTCTTTCTCATCTCCCGATCTCCCTGTCTCTCGGCTCTCATCTCCCTCTCTCACTCCTTCACCCAAATTCCACCAAAACAACTCAAAGCCCATACAAATCGACCTTCAATCCTTCTTCTATACGCGTTTCGGAGCATGGGTTGTGCCGGATAGAGCTCAAAGGAGGTGTGTTGCTCTTGGTATCAACTTTGGAGCTAGGGCTTGATTAATCTCTTGGGGTTTCGATCTTTGAAGTGAGGTAGGGATTTTTTACTCTCTTTATATGTTTATGAGTTGATTTGTACCTTGATTCGTGCCTATGATTGTCGTTGTTGTTGTTGAACCCTTGAAATTCTGCAGAAAATCTGCTCAAACTGATCTGGTATCGATACCATTTTACCTGGTATCGATACCTTTGTGTTTCAAAACCCAGAAAATCACTTGTTATCGATACCATTTGTCCTAGGTATCGATACCCTTGCGTCTGGAGAGCTTTTTGGTAAAATGGTATCGATACCATTTGACTAGGTATCGATACCTTTGGCATAGAGACAGATTTTCAGCTTTGTTCTAAACTTCATCTTTTTGACCCCCGATCACTTCTAACACTTCTAAAACACTTTTAAACCGTCTCTAAGCTTGGTTGTTCGTTCTTTGATGATTCGTTGATCGTTTCCACTCCTTAAAGAATCGTTAATTGTCACCTTAGTTCCGTTGTAAATGGAAACGTACCGTAGAGCTTGTTAGGATTACCGTGGACTATATGGGGTGCCATAGTGAGTATTATGGGTCGACTCTAGCATGTCTAGCGGGATCTCTTGTCCTCTCGATCTGTTGAACTATTAGCTCCCATTGGCGTTCGTTATCTAAGGTTTAAGTATCGATACAAGCAGGTCGTACGTCATATAGTTACTATGGGTTGGTGGGTTACTTAGAGTATGGTGACGTACGTGGGGAATGGTATTTGTTTGTTCATTAGCCAAAGTTATGATATAGTTGATTGTTTGGAATGCTTGAAGTGAGATCGATGTTGAGGAAGAACCGATTGAGATGATATAATAACTTGTATCCTCACGACTCGTCGGACCTTTCAATCCTTTGGCACTCGTCCTATGAGGTTCAAGCGTAGAAATCAAAGGGGTACAGTAATGTAGGATTGTATTTACATGGGCTTAATACGCTATGCGGGATGCGAATTGGTAAACTAATGAGAAGGCAAGAATACACACAATTGTGGAGTCACGTAATAGTTAATTGAAGCTCGGTGGTACAACCGATAGATTGATGATGAAGTTGATTGAGAAATGACGGATGGTCGGTTAAGCGATGTGCGTTTCCACTAACCAATGATTATTGTTATTAAGGGAATAGACTCAGGGTGACCCTGCGCTCGAGGGAACTAGACCCGAGGTGACCCAAGTGATTTTATTATTAAGGGAATAGACTCGGGATGACCCTACGCTCGAGGGAACTAGAGCCGAGGTGACCCTAGTGATCATTGATGGGAAACACTTGATTAAAAGAAAGGAAAGGTTTGTAAATAAGGGATTTGATGATGACGAATGTGGACACAAGAATGATTATAGTATCGTACAAAGAAGGATAAGATGAATAATAGTTGGTTATAGTCTAATGTGGATTGACAAGAGTCTGTTAATGTATCTGGTCTAAGGAGTAAGCGGCTAGTGACATTCTGGTGAGGTCTAGAATTCTTGATCAAAGTGTGTAGATCGTTGGTAATCATTCGTATTTTGGGCGTGTCTGTCTATTCTCACTCATTCTTGGTGCATGATTCATTTCATTCTCATATAGTTTGAGCATAGAACTCTCTATTGGGCACGTGTTTTGCTCAACCCTATCTTTCTTTTAGGTACACCCGAAGATAGTGACACAATGTGCTTGACATGCATTTTGACTTCATGCCTTTGAAAGCTATTACGGGAAATTGCTTGGGCATCATTTTGTAAAACTCTTTGGGATTGTAATATAAATTTCTATTATGACTATCATTGGATCATGGAAGATTGTAAACCCTAAACCATTCTTTTCTACCATGTTATTTGGATTGTCAAGCTTGACTAGTAACCTTGAACTTAATATGTTGAATTATGGGAATGAACTATCTTTTGGGGTATTATCTGTATTATTACGAGGTATTGTTTATCGAAAATCTTTATACTTTATGTTGAAAATCAAGGGCGTGACAACGAGAATCCGCCGTTTCATTTGTACTATAAAAGAATTCAAATTTGTTTATGTAGCTTGTATCTTTGAGTGTATGTTTGGCGAAATAAGAGCATCCACAATGGGTGTACTAATTAGTGTGTTTAATTGTATGTACTAACTAGTGTGTTTAAATTTATTCATTTTTTGTAGTTACCAAAAAAATTGTATTTTTTTGTGCCACAATGCTTGCATTAGTTTGTGTGCTGGAATGTGTTAAATCTTGTAGTGTGTTAGCATGTGCGCCAAGTTTGACAACTATGCTAACAAACAATAAGTGGGTCCCACCTCTATAATTCAAACTTCAACAATAAAATATACACTTGTGGGACCCATTTTTTATCCTAACACATATTTTAACACACAAATTTATCAAACTCACTGTGAATGTAATGTCTAACATACACTTGTGGGATCTATTTTTAAACTAATACACATTTTAACAAATATTTTAACACACAAATATACCAAACCCCATTGCGGATGCTCTAAGCTCGCGTCATGAACCATATGGCATAAGCTCTCCTCCGTACTTCAATCGTCTATATTTCGCCAAATTCTGATTTTATAAGTTCATCTTAAAGTTCACGACAATAATTTGAACAGCTCTTCTCGTACTCACCTGTTGGATATGTCTAAAATAACTCAACTCAACTTATTCAAACATTACATTGACAAGTATGTGGACAAATTGGAGTAGTTGTTTCGAGAAATGAACTAGTAGTATTTATATTTAAGAATATCTTTCTCGTATATATTTTTCAAAATAAAACACAACTTGTTTGCTTATCTGTCAATATCTCATTATTATTTTTTAAATTTCTTCTATAGATGCGTTTAAATACGCAAACTACGGAATTAACAATTTCTATGGCAGCTTATGCGAATTGAGAGCCTATGGGAGTATGAACGAATGTGGTATGCAGAGTCAGCCTTGAATTTTCAGGAGGCTAAAACGAAAATTAAAAATTGGGGCATTTTTGCCTCAACGGCCACGTTGGCTCTCATGGCTGGCTCTGGAGGTATGGAGGAGAGTTGATCCCCCCTTGTATGAACGGGTTCGTTTGCAACTCAAATACTAGTAGAGTTGAGGAGCTTTGTATACCTCCGCCAAAAAGTACTTCGCACCACATCATTATCTGTAGGAATTCCGCTACATCGACCCAAGTCACATAATGCGTGAGTGAGTGCGAGCGCAAGAGCCCAAGCGATAAAAGCGTCTTAAAAATATCTCTCAATCAACTAAAATTCGTGAACAAGAGTCTTTGAAAGCGCGAGCGCAAAATAAAAATTGAGTGCATGAGCGAATGTCCTTTCGAAGTAAAGTCAGCACCGAAGCTATAGAATGTTAAGGAGCTTTTCTCCATAAGGACCATAACGACGACGAGGGTAAGTTGGACAATCACGAAGAAACTGAGGTCATGGCTGACGCCAGAAATCTTGACTGTTTAAATGCGGGAAAATGACTGTTTTTCCCCACTTCAGTTCATGAATTCCTATATATGCCAGTGTGCTTGAACTCAAATTAATCACACATCTAGAGAGAGAGAGAGAGAGAGAGGATGAGTTCAGATGAAAGAATGGAGGAGGCATGCCTTGGATGGGCAGCCAGAGATCCATCCGGATTTCTTTCCCCTTATAAGTTTCGCCGAAGGTAAGCAAGCTCCATTGCAGTAGAAATTAGCAGATTAATGACGAGATTTTCTTTTTACAACTCAGGCTCTAGGTCAGCTTACGCGCACATTGCGATCCCACTGTCTATTGGCGAGGGCCTCGTAAAGCAAAAACAAAGCTAGCCAGTGGATAGCAGTTTCGAACCTGATACCTTAGGAGGTCTTGAGCACCAGGCCAATCCCCAAGTTAATTCATGAAAGAGAATCGATGAGCCCTTCCAAACTGTCATCGATATTTGATGTTTAAATTCTAAGAATAATTGTACGATATTAGTTATCCATTTTAGCAAACCCAGCCCTAAATAGCGCCATTCCATGACATAGGTGAACTGTGTGTATATACCAATAAAAGCATATTTAAGTATTTAACAGTACTTTTAGGAAGATGAACATTACAATTTACAATTTACAGGGTAGTTGGAAGTGATGATGTTTCAGTGAAGATCACACACTGTGGAGTCTGCTATGCTGATGTTGCATGGACCAGGGATAAACTTGGAGGGTTTGGAGGATCCAAGTACCCCCTAGTGCCTGGGTATGTGGAGTTTTTCCCTTTCCTTTTCCTCTCCCTCTTCCCCTTTTCATGTCTAATAATGAAGATATTTGTGTTTTTGATAAAAAAAAATTCCTTTTTTCGCTTTTTGTGTTGTTGAAAAATTGATCCAACACGCACAATCGCAGGAAGAATAAACCAATCAAGAACACGAAGGAACGACACTTTAGTTTTCACTATGTATCGAATGAAAGAAGTGTACAGATTACATTGACTGATGTGTACAAGACTAATTTATGCAATAGGATTAACATTACAAATTACCATAATACCCGTTTCTTACGAGGGTACAATCTAACTTAGGAGGAACAAAGAAAACGAAGATGGCGAGGATAGTTCTGTCATCACGCGTTAATGGTGTTATTACGTGTTCATGCTAGTCCAAAATCACATAGGGGCGTTGCATATTTATGAATTTTATAATAGGGGTAAATCGCACATGGACCAAACTATGGGGTTTAAATGGATTTTGAGCTATACTATGTACATATAGTCATTTTTTATTTATATATATATATATATATATATATATATATTGGAAGGAAACAGTCAAGCAAACGTAATTGTATACAGGGTACTGTTGAACTCCCTGGCACTTCTGATACTGAGATGGTCACTGAAAAATCGGTGAATCTTGAGACACTCTTTGTTTGTGCACGCAAGCACTGCTTCAGGTACAGGTTGTACTCTCAAGAAAGATGTACGACCTAGAGCTGTGGTTGTATGAACAAACAAAGAGTTTCTCATGATTCACCGGCTTTTCCGCTAACCATCTTGGAAGCCCAGGGGCTTGACATACCATGGTGGATGGAGAAGGACAACGTATAAAGTGTTCTGAAAGACCTGCGCGAAGAACTGCTCCATTTCTTTATGTTTTGATTCTTTTGACTTGAAATGGATGAAATGACTATGACGCCTTCCTTCCAATACATACAAAGTATATCTAGATGTATGTAATATAGAGCAAAATCCATTTATCACCGAAAGTTTGGTCCATGTGCGATTTACCCCTATCATATTTTGTTTATAAATGTGAAATGCCCGTGTCATTTTGGGCTAAAATGCACAGATAACACCATTAACAGTTCCTGTTTTGATTCTTTTGATTTGAAATGAATGATATGAAAATGACGCCTGCTTGAATGTTTCCTTCCATTATATAAATATATCTATGATTCGATATCTATATAATATATATAGAGCAAAATCCATTTAACTCCCATAGTTTGGTCCATGTGCAATTTATCCCTATCATATGGTTTATAAATATGCAACGCCCCTACGCGATTTTGGACAAAAAATGCACACGTAACACCATGAACATTTAATGATAACCCAACATATGCATCTATTCAAACAAACTATAAAAGATCACAAAAAAAAGGTTTGAAGCTTAGAGGAACGAAGCAGCAGATGGGGGGCCTTAAGCCTATTTGAATAGCTAGGGTATTGAATACATACATACACAAATGATTGTATTAGTGTTTGTGATTGATTTCATGTTCGAGAGAAATCCAAATTAAATATATCTTGCCACTTATGGCGCGAGAGGAAAAATATTGTGCCACTTATTCAACTTCGTTGAATAGTAAGACAAATCGGTGATATATAACTGCGGTCAATGCACTACGTATTGAACTGATACATAATGCATTGCAAAAACAGGCATGAGATTGTTGGAGTTGTAAAAGAGGTGGGTTCCAACGTTCAAGGCTTCAAGGTTGGAGATCATGTTGGAGTGGGTACTTTGGTCAATTCTTGTAGAGATTGTGAGTACTGTAACATGTACATGGATGTCTACTGCTCGAAGGGAGTCGTCCGTACTTTTAGCTCCGTTGATGTGGATGGTACAATCACGAAGGGTGGATATTCAACTTTCATTGTAGTTCATCAGAGGTAAGGCTGGCTGTTCATTCCCTATTCTTCGTTCGCCATTCTCTATTTTTGCCGCCACCAAAACAGGAAGTGCACTAATGCGCGTATAGAGCGAGTGCGAGTTTGGGTCATGGGAAATGCCCTATGCCTCTATTATTTTTCCCCAACGTTGTTGCTCCAGGTCTTCGTATCCCATTTCTTGTGCCGGAATGATCCGTATTCCGGGTTACATACACTAAGTGTATTTTCTACTGCTCTAAAGATTGTGCTTGTGTTGATACGGTAAATATCACAGGTACTGCTCCAGGATACCTAATGTCTACCCATTGCCCTTGGCAGCACCACTCCTATGCGCAGGAATCACCGTTTACAGCCCAATGATGCGCCATAAAATGAACGAACCTGGAAAATCCCTAGGAGTGATTGGGCTTGGTGGCCTGGGTCACTTGGCCGTGAAATTCGGCAAGGCATTCGGATTGAGCGTTACTGTTTTCAGCACGAGTTTATCCAAGAAAGATGAAGCCCTTAATAAGCTTGGAGCAGATGGATTCGTGATCTCTTCCGATGAAGAACAGATGAAGGTAAAAAGGATCACTGATTATCAGCAAAACTGTTTAATGTCCCACAAAGGTTTTTCAAAATAACTAATTTACCAATAAAATTGTTCCAAAATGCAGTGTTGCGACACTGGGTTGTCGACTCAATGTGGAGTATTAGAGTTAGACCTCGTCGAAACATAAGTACAGAGCTGAGACACAATGTTTCAACCACTTATCCTGGTTTGTAATGTTTTGTCTTCAGGAAATTGACGGTGATTCTTTCTTTCATGTAGGCTATGGCGAAATCACTTGACTTCATTATTGATACGGCATCAGGGGACCACCCGTTTGATCCGTACATGTCACTGTTGAAGACTGGCGGCACCCTCGTCTTAGTTGGTGTCCCAACTCAAGTCAAGCTCAGTCCTATCAGTCTAATAAGTGGTAATTTCAGCACGGGTTTTCCTAACCCAATTGTCCTGTTCAAGTTCCCACTGCACCCACAGCAATAGAAATTGTGTGTCGTTTGTTTAGAAATTCCTGCTACACTGTGAGTATGCATTAAGGCAGAGACATGATCCTATGAGCGCAAAGGATCTGTGTTCTGCATATGTGCACGGCATCCTAAGCCCCAAACTCTCCTCTCTGTCTCAGGACATTCTCATTTACGCGGCTGTGTCTTGCGATTCGTGTGTTTCAATATTGTCACTACACAGTTGGAAGTGCCCACAGATGGGAATCACGGGCTTTTCGAATAGGAGACTATTGCACTTATATTAGAAAGTGACAAGATAGTTTTGCACTGGGAACTGCAAACATTATGGTTTTTCTCTGGCAGGTATGAAATCCATTTCCGGGAGTGCAACGGGTGGCATTAAGGAGAGGCAAGAAATGGTGGATTTCTGCGCAGCTCACAGTATATACCCAGACGTTGAGATTATTCCCATCCAGTACATAAATGAAGCTTTGGAGAGGCTTATAAAGGGGGATGTGAAGTACAGGTTCGTTATCGATATCGAGAACTCCCTTAAGTGATGCTATCATGGGGCCTGGAGATGGAGGGAGATGAAAACCAAATCACTACGAAAGAGGGCATCTTCCAGTACATATGCTTGCGATGGTGGTGAAGAAAGAAGTGACCAAGAAACAAAAGGGCAATAATTTGCTATAAACATCCTAATGAGTTATACTGCTTGCCATGGAAAACTTGAAATGAGGAAATATACTAATCTGCCGTTTATTTGCTGCCTGCTGGAGAACAATGAGTGATGCATCATATTTCTTATTCCGTGTTCTCCTACATGCGTCTTCAAGTAACTTGGAATATTACCCAACTAATGCGCATTCAAGGAACCATTACTAAAATAACTCGCGGATGTCTGAAGTCACATCAAAGCACCAGCTAAAGCGAAAGGTCATAATTTTCTAAGAAAATGGTGAGCCTTTGGTTTCATTTCCAAGTTCCAAGGCCCAAATGAATGAAACTCTAAAAGAGTAGTGGGATTAAACTTCCCATTCTTAAAAACAACTCATGAAGCAGCAAAATGTCTTTGCTTAGGTACATCTCAGCAGAATAGCAATCAGAAATCGTTTGCTATATTGGGAAATGCATTGGCACATGCTTTATTAGTGCATTTATTTCACTTAAACAACAAACCTAAGACCAACAGCTATTTAGTTGAAACCATTTACAAAACCAAGATGCCTATTGAACTAGTAGTATTCACACATACTCTACAAACTACTTCCTACAGTTCAATCAAGCGAAAAAGATTGGGGGAAAAAACACAGAGAAAGAAAGTTAAGCACTAAAACAAGATCATCTGCATCTAAAATAGTGGAAACACTAGGTACTCCAATAAACCAACTGCGCTAGTTTATTGCTTCTATTATGAAAAAAGATCGCAACCTCAGACCAAGAGTAGGAGGGGAAGCTGGGATCATGAATTCTTCTGCAAGGGTGACAGATGGAGGACGGAGCTAGCAAGTTCTTCATTCAGATTTACTGGAAGTGGCGGCATGTGCTTCATTATCTCTGGCATGTCATTCATGCTGCAAAATTTTGAGGTCAAATTAGCTTTGCAACAATCCTATCACAGTAGTGCCATTTTCAAAGCAGACATCCTTGCAACCATGCAAGCGAAAAAAATTCAATACTTGCAAATCCAGAACAGATGTTAAACTCTAATCTGGGTGCGTTAGGTTTTTCCATGGAGACCACTTCCAGGGAAATTTTCAGTGAAATTCACAACACAGGTCTACTTCATGTCATCAACCGACAATAATGAAGTAGCTCGATTACATTCCGAAATTCTTGGGATACTCGAGTGGCATTCAAACCTTATATAAAGTGCAGTATGGAGTCCTTTAGGAGACGCAAAGCACAACCGTCAAATTTCAAGTAAGGTTCAAATAAACATATTCTCAAATTGGTGCGACATAAAAGGTCTTGCAAAACGAAGCGAAAAAAGAAAAGAGAGGTTGATACATCATTAGCTCCCACAGTACTCCCACACAAGTACCGACAGTAAGAAGAATGTGGGAGTGGGACAGAAAAGGGAAAAGAAGAAGATAATTAGTAGTACTTGTTTTAAACAGAAATCCGTCTATTACATAATTGGTTATGCTAGCATCAAGCAGCGATGCCTTTAGACAACACAAAATACAGAAACGTTTTAGCTGCTGGCGTACCGTTTTACATTTTTTTCCAAGGCAGTCAGCTACTATCACTTATCTCGTTCACTTCTTTCCAGTGCCCAAAATATCTACGCACCACCAAATAATGTTCCCGATCCACTGAACTTCTTATCACATCTTAGCTATGGAAATCAGTTGATGTGAACTGTCCGAGCATAATCTAAGATTCTTGAGGGCTACCCTCATAAATCGGCCAACTATGAAACCAAAATCATAAGTGTGAGGAAAATATTGCAAGTAATGCATAAAGTCCTCATCTGATAGGGATTGGTGGACTTTAAAGGGACGATAGCACATAGCAGGCTTTTTTATTTCATTTTTCCTAACCTATATGGAGTTCAGAAGGTCAGCAACGGTGATCCTTCCACTATGGCTATATAGACCCAATAATACTGTTAAAGCGATAGAGGTATAACACACTGAATAGGAGTCTAGGCATTACGGCAGATATGCTCTCTGCTCATGAGTGGCAAACATGAAGAGAATTTCTTCTTACTAAGCCTTCCCAAAGGACTTTTAATACCCGCCCTTTTGGATGGTCCACAAAACAAAGGACCTGAAGAAGATCCCAGGGAAAGAGCACAAATATAAAAGGAGATCCGAGATTAGAACAAAACCGGTGAAAACAATGGCTAATAAACTTGTGAACTTAATAGTTTCATATTAGGTTTGAAGTGAATAATAGCTTCCTATTAGGTTTGAAGTCGATATTTGAGCATGAGCCTATGAAAATGTTTTGTTGATAATGACAAGACAACCATAAAGAAAATGGAAAATCTGACATACTCATTCAAGATTGCGAGGATGTTATTTCGAGCTTGGCAGAAAAGATTGGCGTTCTCATGTATCTGCATCACAAACCATGAACAAAGAAGTTGATGAAGAAGGCTCTGTTGACTCTTAACAGTTTTCCATTATGTAGAAAAACAAGTTTACCTTAAAAGATGCAAAGTTTGCATAAATTTGGTCCAAGGCCTGGGCATTTTCCTCAAGGAGCTGTCCTGTCAAACCACCAATGGCTGCAAATGACAATAATATACGTGGTCAATACAAAGGAAAATATTGAGCAAGTCACATTAAATTGGTAAATATAAGTGATACTACAATTAATAAGGTCAGTATATGGTTAATTATTTCAGGTTACGTAAATGCCAACGATCATTAGCACATAATTTTCATAAATTGGTTAGGAAAAAAGAAAGAAGGGGGTAGGGGGATTGAACTAGTTCATCACTTCCAGTAACATTTTACTGGAAAAAATAATGCCTGTAGGTAAAAGTCAAAATGATCACCAACTATTATCATGGTACAAAGCAAATTGATCCCAAGACAAATGGGAGATGACAACTGCCTGATTTTTCAGCTTTGATGAAGTTTGCCAAATGAACTTGAAATTGCAACCCTACTTGAACAGCCACAAGTTAGACCTTTTTCAGTTTGGAGAACACAATGCATATCTCATTATTTTGATTCATCCACGTCAAAATCCAGCACTAGACAACACTGGTAAGTGTCCCAACAAACTTCAGATGGTTAAAATAAAGCTACTTCCAACTAATTAAGCTAACATACATAATGGGTGAGAGAAGCTAGTGAGACAATTGTGGGGGCAAGGCACAGTTTGCTTCTGTATGTCTTGCTAATATCTATATTTGTCAGGAAGAACCATATGACAGCATAAAATTCTGTGCTTAACTGAAAGTGGAAACAGATTTCAATAAGGTGGACACAGCATCACATTTTCGACACCTAAGCTTTTCACTTGTCAGAGCCAAGATTACCTCCAGTAGGGGGGAAGATATCAACTTTTTAATAACCTGAAGAGTTCCAACTCATTTAATAGTAAAATTTCTTGTTTTCAAGGTAAGTCTAAAGTCAAGCTTTCAGTTTCTAGGTGTTCTTAGGGCGTTATTAAATATTTAAGCCTCTATAAAATGGACTCCTGTAGACGTTTTAAGAGTAAAGACGTAAACCAACAACCAGTTTTCCTATTAATCTATTCGACAGGAAGTGATAATTTCTCTTTAATTCATTGAGTGTCTCAGAAGTCATCCTCCTCCCAAGTTCTTATCCATCATGCTCTTTTATATTCTCTCTTTCTCTGAGTAGCTTTTGCATTTATTAGATTCTGATCTCCAAGAAAAGGAGAGATTCCTTTGACACCAGGATTAGATCTTTAATCAAGATTTGTGACCCAAGGATGTGCACTCCTCCTACCCTCCACACTTTTGGCAATAATACTAACACAATCTAATGTGAATACATATAGTTACTTAACCTTCATTAATATAAATCTTTTGGCCAATAACTCATCAACAGACACACTTGGCGTATATGCCTGAATTACAGCGGCTGTGAAGGAAAAGACTCTTGCTTGAATGAGGAACAGCATGATACGTTGAGAATTGCCCCAAACGGAATTCTTAAGATTTATGCTTTAATGAAGAAGTTCCACGAGTCCATTAGCACCATCGTGGGGTAACCACTACTTTAAGATATCTTATAGGTGTACCTTCCCTAACTTCTCATATCAATGCTTTTCTCTCTTCTTCCAACTTCTTATCCAGCCTTTGCTCGGTGAAGGTTATAAAATTTCACCACAACAAAAGTAACACACAAGGGTCACCATAAGCGAGCAACTACAGTAAAGTAGATAACAGTTGCTACCTACTGTGAAAATTCTGTATCTTAACACTGTCTGTATAACCCGTAAGGTTTAAATACATAGGAGTGCACAATTGTGTCATTACGATAACCCTAGGACTTGTTTCCTCATTAGAATGACAAGAATATGACCAACCTGTGTATGAGATCCCATCATCATTCTCCATAGAGAGCATTGACTGTGCATATGGAGGACCATTTGTACGGTTTACAGCATGAGACACTGACTTCGACAAAGGATCTGTAACTTTTTCCTGGGTGAACAAAAAGGCTGTCAAAAGAATAAAAAGGTCCAACTGGTTCATTTGCAGAATGAATATTGTTCAGGGAAAAAACATGTAATAGCTAGGAGTATGGCAAATTTGACACAATGGGATTTAACAAGTTAGTGAGCAAGCACACAAGTTGGAAAGAATGCAGAAGGGCATATTGTAAAATGTTATTATAATTTGGAAGCTTGAAAGGCCAGTTATCCATATAAATTACCCTTAGTGAGCAAGCACACAAGTTGTAGAGAATGCAAAAGGGCAAACTGTAAATATTATTTGGAAGCTTGAAAGGCCATCTCTCACACACAATAAGCATGTGACCATATGTATCCTCCCACCAAAATGCCTCAATGCAGAATGACTTGTAAAATAGCACCCTCCTAGAAAGTTGCTCGCCGGGCTCAGATGCCCAAAATTAAAAAAGGAGCAAAAAAGCCACATGTACGTGCCCTCAAAGCTCACACTTTCAATTTCCAAGAGCACTGAATAACTTCACTGGGTTATCTGAAGAGAGAAGTAAATGATAGTTCTACATCATAAACTCCAGGCCCCAAGAAAGAATACAATTGATTGCTTATTGCTAACAGCCTAACAGTGAATACACCTTGTCAACAAAGTCATGGTTATCCCTCAAAACATTGGTCTTTCCTTCTTTTTTTGGGGAGAGACTTTATTTCAATTATCCATTTTCCAGAGGTAGTATACACTAGAGGTAACGGGCACACAGGTCCACAAATGATGTACATAGTAATAGGAGTGCTCTTTTAAAACTACAATTCAAGTTAGGAGAAGGGAGAGAACAAGTCACAAAAAGATTTGCACTCAACAATGTATGCAAACATACTTGGCCTACGCATGCACAGCAAAGGCAAAAGCAAAAGCAAAGCAAATAAAATGATTGGACAATTCTAGGTAGCGCACCTTTCTGTCCTTGTTTTTCCTTGAAGAGTTATGATCCTCTTTTCTTCGCTTTCCGTTTTCCTTTTTCTGGAACACAATGGGAAAAGGTTACGACATTTGCACCCACAATGCTTTTACTCACTAAAAAAGTAAAATCCAAAAAAGTTTTCTCAAAATTCTGATCATCCTCCTAAATTCCTAATTTTTTGCTAATCAAGTTTTTATGAAGTGAGTTAAACAACCTATGAAGGACTACTTAAAGTTATTGACGTCAAGTTTTGTTGTCTATAAGTTTTGCCACACTATAAGCTTCACTCTTGTGAGGTTTGTGGTTTCATACTCAAACAAAAAAGCCTTTCCCTTATTGTTAGTTTTGAATGCCCCAACAAACAACTAAGTTAGTTGGTAAAGAGATTTGCACCAAGTTGAGTACTGAAGATATTCTTCTCGGCTAACAACTGTGCTACTAGGAATTGCTAACACGATTTACGGAATGCAACGCACAATATGAGTAAAACAGTGAAATCAATAGAAGCGATCCCACAAAGTTACACCACAAAAGCAAGTGGAATAAACTAAAAATCTAAAGAGAATTTTCGGCGAGACGAAATGTAAAACAATTGGTTATTATGCTCCAAGAAATGTTTTCGCATAGACAATTTGGAAAATAATTGGTGACTTTAATGGATGTTATCGAACTACATTGCGGTTTTGTAATCTATAAAGCCTAGTTAAGATTATGTGGCGTATCACGTTCTATACCCCTTCCTGTTGTCCATACCGGATCGACCCGCATTCTAGGCTTTGATTACTCCTTTCTGCGCTTCACATAATTTAACCAGGAAAAAAAGAGAAAGAATTACCGTATCAACCAAAAATGGAAGAAGAAACAAACCAGTAGAAACTGAAGAACTTACGGTCAGCCATCTACACCGCAGTGCCACATCCCGAACTGTCTTGTCTTTTAACTGCATTGCAACTTTTGCATAGCGAACAATGTTGTGTTCTGAGGCAAATCTGCAAAGGAAGCATTGCCAAATCATGAATACAGACCTCGCTTGCATTACCTCAAAGAGAAATTCCAAAGAACTTCTAAGAGTATGACAAGGGAAGGTTTTAACAGTGTACTGGCAATGTCATATCCTTCTAGTAAACATAAAACTAGGTAGTATAATCATAACAACTTATTTTGTATTTTTGTTGTGCTTTGAAATTAAGGTTAATGTCATGTCCTGAATATACCTTATGAAGTAGTGTTATACAATTTTCAATCTAGAATCAAATCCCTTCATGTATATTTAACCAAAGGTTACTTTACAACATCATGTCAGCAGATGATTATCATCAACCCACTGCGCAGACACACAATATAGAATCGTAGCTTGGAAGATTAAACTTGGATATTATTTGGTAGTGATATTGTTTCATTACCTGACAATAGAACTCATTCATGGTTAATGTTACAGACAGCAATCGGAGAGTGAACTGGTTATGAAGCCCTCTGGAAAGTTAAATTAGGTACACAAATGGCAAGAGACCACCGGAGATGGAAGGGCGAGAGTTGAAGCGGTCCAATGGTCCGTTTGATTAGAGCGAAAAATGATAGAAAATGAAAAAATAATCCTTTTTAGCGTTTGATTAGCGTGAAAAAAGTAGAAAGCGTTAGAAAGTAAATTTTCTTGTACAACCCATTTAAGCATGATTACATAACACAATAAAGTTTTATTTTCTAGTGTTCCCATAATTTTTCCTTTCCTATCATAATCCAGAATCTATGTTTGTTAGTAACTATGAATATTTTCTTGCAAGATTCTTACAAAACATTTTATTTTAATCAAACGCGTGGAAGAAAATAAATTTTCTTCTCACTTTACTTTCTCCCATTTTCACTATCTAGCATAACCATTTTTCCTAATCAAACGGCCCCATGGAAAGATATATCATCTGTCTAGAGAGAGGAACAGATTTACAGGAAAGAACCAGAGTCTCTAGAAGTGCTGGAGGAGAAGGACATTGTGTTTGCCAGCATGGAAGTGGTGACCTCCCATTTTCAAGAAGTCAAGTCTTCAAGGCCTACACACCTCAATGTGCATTGTCACTTTGTCTTGCAGAGAGAAGTATATTAGGACAGACTACAAAGTAGATGTATCGTTGAATAGACAATGCAACAAAGCCAAGAAGGGAGAGAACTTCGACACGACTCACTTCTGAGTATAATGGAAGTTTGCTGGTAGGAGTTCCTCGGGGCTTGTGACAAGGGTGAATCGACATGATTGCAGCAAAGAATTGATCTGACTAAAAGAACTTGCACAGGCAGCACAGAAAGGATGGATCTATGACCCTAATTTTTCTTCTCAAATTCGCTCCTCATGATATTGGGAAGTGGGAACCCATACCATACCAGGGAAAGCAACGTTCATAATGTTGGGACTAGTACAGTGGCTAGGATCATATTGGCATGGGACCCACAAACTCCGAAGGTGTCTTCATAGTTCTTTGCTTGGTCTGGTAGATGATCAGTGCCCCAGGGGCACCGTAACGTGGTGTCCCAGGCCCCACCACCACCACCACATATTGATGTGGATCCCAAGACAAGTGCATGGGCCCCACATCAATGTGTGGTGTTGAAGGAGCTTGGCACCACGTGAGTCACGTGACGGTGCCCCGGGGCACCGAATAATTGCTTGATGGTGAGATAAGCGCTTGTACCAGCACTTGAGAAGGGTGAAAGGACAATTACAGTAACAGGCTCCTTGCAGCCGGTTGGAGTTCCTTTGGCCCTTCAATTGAATGTTTACCCCAAGGATTTTGCTGCTTGTAGTTGCTCTGTTCATCTTGGTTACCAGGTTTTGTTCCTGGCTTGATTCCTGATCGTAAAGGGCTAGTCCCTAATTGATTGTGGTTTGTTTCCTTAATAAGAAGTCAATTTATCCACACACAAAAAACGGTGAAAACCAAAAAATAAAAAACTATGAAACTGAATATACACAAACCCCAGCCAAGATCCTAGATTCTTATAATTACAAACCATAATTCACAATTCAGCAGAAAGGACACCAAGGAATAACATTGGTGTTAAACAATCCCCATGTATACCTAAATATGCGTGTATATGAAAACATATAGTACTGTATACATATACATATATATATAGAGAGAGAGAGAGAGGGAGGGAGG
>JAOTQK010000001.1:24956635-24980732 GCA_025642025.1 Rhododendron ferrugineum
GGATCTATGTGAGTTTCGAGTTTTGAGGTGAGATTTCGAGAGAGAGTGAGAGAGAAGTGTGTCGTGAGTTGAGAGAGAGAGAGAGAGAGAGAGAGAGCGAGCGAGCTTTTGTGTGAGAGAAGATTCAAACCCGCCTAACAGTAAACACACACTCTCTCTCTCACTCACACGCCTATCTCTCTCTCCCTTCTCACCTCGCAGCACAACTCTCTCTCTCTCTCTCTCTCTCTCTCTCAATCTCACCCTCCACACATATAAGCTCCACATCAAGTCCCAAACTTACAAGTAATTACACATTAAACCTCAAAACATAACCCCATATCATATTTTCACACTTCCCCACAATCTAAGCAATTATAAAGCTTTAGAGTTATTAAAATTAAACACAGGTCTCTATAGGTGGTAGGTGGTGGTAGTTTGCTGGTGGTTTATTTCCTTTGCAGTAGTTCTATTTCAATAACCACGAGCCTTTCAAAAAAAAAAAAACACTATAGTAATCATTCTGCATTTTCTCTATTGAATTCTACGTTGTAGTTAGTGTCTTGGCCATTTAGTTGCATTAAGAGCCGGCCTTGACTTTTCAGGAGCTTAAAGCGATAATTAAAATGAGGCCCTTTATTGGACTATTACAAGGGGTAAAAAAGTAAACGGGGCCCTTGAAATTCAAAAATAAAATAAAATGGAGACTTTATGCGGCCACAACACAAGCTTTAACTCAGGACTAGCTCTGGTTGCATGAGGTGTTTTCCATCCGCGTAGTGCTCTCTTCTCGGGGGGCTAAAGTCACTTGGTTGGTATTAATCAATTTCTATAGGAAGCCTCATTCGTCATTAGTGGAACTACTGTGGCAGCTATTCATCGTCTTTTTACTTGTGCTTTTCTAATATATGACCGTCTTATCAAACGCTTGTTGTTGTATTCTCTATTGTACTATTTATTTTATTCATCACATTTCCTTTCAACATTGATGTTTCATTTGTTTTACTCGTGTGCAATAAGTTCATTTCCTTGTTTTTTTTTTTTTTTTTCATTTCCTTGTTATAATAGAAGCACATAGTGAGTTGCATGTAATTGTTATTATTAAATGAAGTTCTTACTCTTTCTTAAAAAAAATCTATATTTCATATAAAGAGTATTATCAATTGAAACATAGATTTCATATAAAAAAAATGAAACATATTAACTTTCATATAAAAGTATCATCTGAGGATGCAATTGAAAGTTACTCTTTTACCAGTATAATTAACTTCCCGTCAACAGGGGACAAACAATGAGACGACGGCAATTTTAACCTGGTAAAAAAATCCGTTAACTTAGAGTCGAACCCCATAAACGTTCACGTTATCCCCTTTTACCATCATACATCCTCAGATGATTATGAGTTCGTTAAAAGAATTGGAGCGACACGTGCAACCACAAAATTAGGCTCCGTTCCAGAAACCTTCTTAAAAAATAAGCAGCTTATTTCACATTTTCAAACTAAAAAATAATCTAAATGAAAAATATTTTTTTAATTTTTTTTTGCACCGTATTAAAGATCTCAATGAGATCTATTAAATAAGATCCATAGTGATAGAAAAATTATTTGCGTAAGCACGTGATTTTTGAGCTTAAAATTGTCTTTTTAAAAAATAAGTACTTATTTTCCTTTCCGGAACACTGAGTGCAATTTTGTTCACCCTTTTTAAAAGAGGGTGAACATTACCCTCTAATTTATTGGTTGAAATGATGTGGATCTCATCACAAAATGATGTCATGCTTACCATGCAATACACTTAAGTATGACATAATTTTATGATGGAGTCCATATTATTTCAATTAATAAGAAGAATGGTAATATTTACGCTCTCCGTGGAGGGTGAACAAAACTCAAGTCAAGTCTAACTTACTGGACATTTCGAGGAAAATAGAAAATAGAATCGTGTAGTTTCCGCAGGTTTTTTTCAAGTGAAAAAATAAAGGGGGATAATCCGCGGGGTTTGACTGGTTTCTCTATCTTTTCCTGGTGGGTACTTTGGGACGGCAGGGATTTGGGTCTCTCTCTCTCAAAGCCATGGCGTCTAATACTCAACCACCGGGTACGTGCCCTTCATCCGATGGATATTTCCTGCCGTCTTCACTGTTACAGTGATCTGAGTTAAATCTGATTCATTGATGTTATTGATACGAAGAAGCTTTTTGGTTGATTAGGGCTTCGATGGATAATTGTTGGGTAACGTTTAGATTGTTGAATTCGGTTACTTCGATATATGTGGTGACAAATTTAGGGCTTTTAGCCATCCTCCCGCTTTGTATACGTTCTGATTGCTGTGACAACTGAGGAAAGAAAGGATGTTGAGGTTAATTTATGTAGAGTTTTTGTTTTAACCGTCTGTGTTCGCTTAAAGACAATCTGAGATGTACAAGTATCAAGTTTCCTTGTTCCCTGGCCATTTGAAATATTTTTTTTTGTAGCAATTAGTTGACGGGACTTGGTTTGTTTGGATTTAGAATTTCAAGAAAGAGTTTTCTTCCGGTTTTCTGCGTAGCAGCATGCGCGTTCTTGTGACCTGGTTTGGTGTTCTTGTATGTGCCCATGCCCAATTTATTTATTGCTCTTCTGCTTTTAACAAGCCCTGATTTAAGCTTCAGAGGCTGGATACTTGTGCCATGACTGAAGTTTTTGTTGTTTCATATACGTTATCAGAAGTATCTAATAGAGATGTAGATTGAACCAAGTTACGAGCTTGGGGTGAGCTGTGTATTAGAATGAGACGGCAATGGTTAATAGAGGTGTGAAAGCCTCGGAATTTGACAAAATATCATATCTCCCGGGAAGAAGGTTTCATTTGTTTGCTATGAGTTCAGCTTGTTTATGATTGGTTATCGGGAAAATATATTTTTAGATTTAGTTGCACTGTGGAGTGCAAGGGTCAAAAGCTTATTTGATTATTTAGGAAACTATGGGTGATTTTCTTTGGTTATGATTTTTCATCTGCGGAGTGGACAGCTGATGTTAATTTACGGTGTAATCTTATTGTGAAGTTTCAAAGAAATTAATGATTGTGAGATCATTCCCACCGAGGAGAAATCAAGTTGGATAGTTCTTGTCCTCCCGTGGGTTTCTATTTAGCTTAGCATGAGAACCTGCTAATTTAGCTTGTACTCTCTCTTGCTTTCTAAAGAGGAAGTTATTTTACCTTTCTTTTACTTTATTTCCATTGTTTTGTTGTGAAATGATGTGCTCTATATATAATGTGTTCAGTACATGTATACAATGTTGCTGTTGATTTATCTTAATTTACCTCCTATTTATTCCTATCTTGCAGCTAATAGTCCACCCCCAAAACCTTGGGAACAAGCTGGGTCCTCGTCTGGTCCTACACCTTTCAAGCCCCCCTCTCCAGGCAGTACAAGTGACGTGGTTGAGGCTTCTGGAACAGCAAAACCCGGTGAAATCGTTTCTACAACCGATAGGAATACACCTGCCAATAGAAATGCACTTGGAAGACCAGTACCTGCAAGGCCCTGGGAACAGCAGACATACGGGAGCACTTATGGAGGTAATTCTTTCCTTATAATTTGGTGCTATTCGTCTTGTTTAGTGGGAGTTTTGTCAGTTTTATTTGAAATTTATCACATAGGCTCTAGAAGTCCAGATGACGGGATGCATGTTGCGCGTTGTCTCATTTGTGCTTATTAAGACGTCTTCAAGTGTTGGCACTTCATACATTTCCCCTTTGTTTCATTGGTGGCTATTATCCGTATGATTGACAATAGAATCAACAGGCCTCAAGTTTACTCTTGTAGATCATGAAAGTTTTCACAACGAAAGAATAAGGTGTACCAATTAAAAAGGTAGGAAGGGTTTTTAGAGTATTTTGGGCCAATGTCAGAATAAAGTAAGGTAGAAAAGAAAGATGTTGAGACTGTGGATTGGTGGAAAATATTCATTGTAATGCCAAACTGCCATTTTGTGTTATCTGACGAGTCTATTGTTTGGCCTTGCCAAATGCAGGTTATGGCACCGGTACGAATTATAACTCTGACGAGTCTATTGTTTGGCCTTGCCAAATGCAGGTTATGGCACCGGTACGAATCAGAGTTATGGCTCAGGAATGTATGGTTCATATGGTGGTGGGTTAGGAGGTTCATATGGTGGTGGGTTAGGAGGGTCATACGGTGGAGGAATGTACGGAAACAGCATGTATCGAGGAGGTTATGGTGGAGGTGGGCTCTATGGAGGGTCTGGTACGTATGGCGGGGGAATGTACAATGGTGGTCTTGGAGGCCCTATGGGTGGTTATGGGATGGGCATGGGGGCTCCACCATATGGAAATCAGGATCCTAATAATCCGTTTGGCTCTCCGCCATCTCCTCCGGGGTTTTGGGTATCCTTCCTGCGGGTGGTAAGTCAAATTTAATCTTTTTGTTGTCCTTCCTTTTGGCATTCCTAAGAGATACAGTCACACAAAGGAAAGGTGTTGGCAACTTGAAATGGATTGACTGCTTCTTTTGATTTTTATTTTTTTATTGGTGCATTACGACGATGATGAAGAATAATATGTTAACTTTTTATCTAGCTGTAAGGTATGCAGCTGGTAGATATATGGCATGCAAGGATACAAGTCTGATGGTCCTAGTTTTTGTAATGATCCAATTGTAGTTCTTTATACAGGTGTCTGATATCTTCTCTGGTGGATATTTTTAGTTGTAAAAGAGCATGGAGAATTCAGGCAGGATCAATAGATTTGTTGTTTCTCATCAAAAGAATGAAATAAAAGGCCACTATATATGAGGATGTGAAATACAAATTCACTAGATTTGGATTAGGTTTTCCAAGTCTGAATGACTTGTGCATTATCAGTCCTTGTCTTGATCGCCAACATTTTTAATGGAAGTAATTCTGTGGTTACTACCCTGAGAAAGCATCATGGTTTAGAATACGATGATACTAACTTCTCTTCGTTGTGATGGTTGGTTCTCATAATTTAAGCTCTTGACCACTTTAGTTGGGTAACTATTGGATATCCAGGAAAAGATAATTTTCGAGAAGGCTGGTTGTTTGCTCTAATTTATCCACCCTAGTTTTGGCACTTTTCAATCAACACACGCTTTACTGTTTATTGGCTTCTGTTAGTAAATAGTAACAACTAAAAAGGGATCCTGGTATTGCCAATTTCGATCGTCACTCTGTTTTATATAGTCATTTTACCGGGACAGGATTGATTGCAAGAGTTGTTCCAAGTTGCCCATAGAAGTTACATCTGCTAATAAACTTGCAGAACTGGTGTGCGGCACATATGAACTAGTATAGTAGGGCACTATTTCACATGAACGCTATTTTTATTCATCCATATTTGTCCTGCTTTTCTATGTTCTATAGATTTGTATTTTATCTAATTTAAGATAAATCTTAAATAGTATGGAAATGCATGCATTTTTGCAGATGGAAGGTGTGGTAACCTTCTTTGGCCGGGTTGCAATACTGATAGACCAGAATACGCAGGCATTCCACATGTTTATTACCGCCCTTCTTCAGGTACTTTTGTTTACGTGTATCCTTGATGAGTTACTCACTTACTTGGAAGATGAAATTGTAGAATCACCTCCTGAAATGTATAACTTAACAATCACACTTCTGGCAAACACGCTTTCATCATGGTATCTATAATCTGACCGCCAGCGGTAGAACCAGGAATTTTTGAGATGGGGGAGCAAAATCTTTTTGTAGAAACATACAGGAGGAAAATTTCCTATTTGGCAGTTGAGAGAAGTTAATTTCCAAAAGTTTGGGAAAAAAAATAACAAGGGTGAACTGTAGAACAACTAAAACTAAAGGTAAGAGTAAATTTTCCAAAAGTTTACTGGTGGCAATTCAAAGATTTTGTAAATTCTCTGGCACTTTTGTGTGTTTCACTTAGCTTTTTGGGCTTTTTGTCCTTATTCAAAAAAAATTCACATTTGTTAGTTTTGCGTCCAACTTTTGTGAATTATTTGTTTGTCTCGTCAAGAGGAATCGAAAAAGTAAAAATTTATGACTTTTACCCAAATATTATTTTGGGAAATATCCAGGATAAAGCCCAAAAAGCTAACAAATATGAAAAAAATTTGAATAAGGACAAAGCCCAAAAATTCCATAAAAAACTTTATAGGAAATATGAAGTTTAACAACTCATTGGGGTCATTCAACTCCACATGGATAAAAAATGGTACGGTCACTTGATGATTTGTGGAACCATTTGTGCAGCTTTTGGATCGATCAGGGTTACTATATGGAGAGCTTGCTAGATTTGTGTTGAGACTGCTGGGGATTAGAACAAAGCCTAAAAGGGTTCAGCCGCCTGGGTCTGATTTACCTGCTGGTCCTCACAATCCCCATGGAGGGCAAAACTACAACGAAGGACCCAGGGCGGCTCCAAGTGGTGCGTGGGATGGTGTATGGGGAGATAATGCTGGTAAGTGATTTCACCTTGTATTCATATGCCGGAGGAACCCTTGAAAATTGGTGGAAATCTGCTTGGAGTTAAAGAGATACAGATGGAGATCCATGCTGCCCTTGCAAATTCAGACTGGATCTGCGCTCGAAGAATTCTGGATCACATGAATAAACGAAACCTACCTCTCTCTCTCAAGAACTACAGTGTTGTATGTGTTCTAGGTTTTTTTTTTTTTTCCCTTATCGTAAGAGTATATGTTCTTTAGTTTTGCTTGTGCTGTTTGTGCTAAAGCACTCACAATGCAAATAAAAGGGGAAAATGGTAATGTAGTTGGTATTGTTGTCAGCTATTTATACTGTTGGAGTGGTGTTCTTCTCAGTGAATAATGGAGTTGGGATTGCGGTGAGCTATTTATATTTCACAAAAGGTGTGGTATTATTATTCCTGTTTCTGGATGGATTGTTTTGTTTCTTTCAATTCCCGGCATACCAAAGCCCTATTTGTAGCTTGGAAATGACCAGGAAAATGATCGTTAAAGGGGAGAGAAAATGAAACTTGTGTCCCTAGTAAATAAACAAAGAGACTGATCTCCATGGTACTATCAAATAATAGTAAGAGGCTGGATAAATCAATCTTCTTTTTCTATACAGTATAGATTTCTTTCGCAAATATATCGCAAATCTTTAACTATCGCGATGCTCTTAGTGCATCTTCTGTTGATAATTTGAAATTTATCATCAGAAATTAAATTTGCTACTATTTCACTTTACAATCTGAAGAACAAAAGCTTGACAGTGCATTCTACCATACTTAACAAAGTGTGTACTTCAACAAACCTTTTAAATATCAAACAACCTTTATCCGGCGCTTAAAGAATGTTACCTATATGTTAAATTCAAAGAGAGATAAAAAAAAATAAAAAAAATGAATTGAAGAGTAAGTTGCGTTTGAAAGGTCTGCTTGAAATGCTTTTAAATACCTTTTTCACGCCGTCATAACATTGCAGATTAGGAATTGTTAGGATCGAAACACGATTCATGAGTATAAAACCGTAAAAAAATCGACACAGCAATATACGTGGTTCCCCAAAATCGGGTACATCTACGGGGGCGAGAGAACATATTTATACCTCCTCTATTCCTGCCCTAATAACACTGTACCACTTGCTCCACTCCACTACGCTCGCAACTGACCCTTATTGTAAAACTTCTCGGTACCTCTCACATATGAGCCACAAGTTCCAACAGGAATGAAAGAGAATAATTTATTCTTTCTTTCTTTCTTTAAAAATTGAGCGAATAAGTTCATCCAAGTAGCAGAAAGTTGGACAATGAATATATAGATAGCAGGATATCCTACCTGAAGTAGATGTTCTTTGTGAACTTATGTTGGTTATTCATGCATCAACAGAATAAAAAAGTTGGTAGGATCTTAGCACCTCATCCAAGAAATTGAAACCCTTTTCAAATGGGATACGTGTAATTGCAGCCATTGAGCTTGAATCTACTATATTGTCTTCGATTAAGTTTTACCAAATCGTAACAATAATAAATACCGTAAATAAAAGCAAGACACACGCTCTGGATGTCCAAAGCAGCGTCCAACATTTTCATAAAGAAAAAGGAGGCAGAATTAGGCACAATGCGCATTAATTCTTCTTTTATCTCGGCGCCACCTTGTAATTTAACCAGCTTTACTATCGCCGAAGATATTCGGCAACATCAATTGGTATTCAATATTGAGAAACACTTGCAGGCATGTCTGCCTTAACAACTTGATCAGATAAACTCCAATGGCTATTCACACAAAGTCTCTCCAAATCAAAACTGAAACCCTAACCACACAACATAAATCCGAATGTCACCTCTTGTGGTAAAGGGTACCCATTGCAATAGCCACAACAGAATATTGTGGGTTTCTACTTCTAAGCACCATTTTCAATGTTGTTAGACTCTTCCGATGGTTGTAAAGCTTGGATTTTTATCATGACCTTTTTGTAAGAAGCGCTCGATGAGGTGTGTGAAATAAGACCACACAGAGCGGATGATTCTCCATATCCATACCCGATAAGCATTCCGCATTTACGACACAAAAGTTTAGTCTTTGAACCTTGACTACCACAAAAAATAGGAAAACACTTTATCTCATCAACTTGTGTAAACCGACTGAGATCAATGGAACCGAATGAGATGTAACCTTTCCCAATGGATTTGAGATACCCAGGACTTGTTCCGGAAGTGACACGACTAGAAGATGTTAAGTTCAGAGGGTACCCACAAGAGCCACAACTGAAAAAAAAAAAAAAAACAAGAAAATAAGGAACTACATTACCCTAGTTTATAACACTATATATCAAACAAAACTTACCAAAAAAATACAGTAAAATGTTATTCAACCAACAACATGTAATGCACAATATGTACACATTTCGTTCGACAATGTTGTGATAAGAGCACAACAAATACTAATCATTTAGGTTTTGTTTGGATCATGTGCGCAAGTACACTCTTACTTGTACAGTAGACACAAAACACCTCTCACTCACACTTAAGAGCCTTCACTCATAATACTCACTCACATTTTAGTGTCTCACTCATCACACACTTACAAAATGAGCTCCCATCCCATATTTATAGAGAGCAAAACAATCTTCAAGATAAGGACAATTCTAGAACAAGAGTTCATTTGGTTTCTGTTCGATTTTCCAATCCCCTAGAAAATCCCTCCAACAAAATCGTATCCAATTATCGAAGAATCCTTATAACAAACAATTGGCAGCCTCTTGAATCCGAAAATTATACAAAAAAATTTACCCTTTCTACACAAAATCTCCCCACTAATCAGCATTTTACCATATTGATGATTTCCTCTTTTGGGTACCAACTGCAAATACTGATCAAAATGGGCAACATAGACCTCCCAACCTTAACAATGGGAAGTGGATGTATGCAATTTCTGCAAATAAGATAGGATCTTCATGACAAACCATTGGAAATCAGGTTCAAACATAGCATAATTAACTAATTGGGATGATGAATTAGCACTAGCTTCAAATTAATAAGGTTGACCTGTTCAAGCATTATTATCTCTAAATTTATAATGGCTTAGATTCAAAGGGGAAACTTTACTTCATCAGCAATGGAACCCAACAAAGGCAATTTTCAGTCCACCCCATAATCCATTAAGATTATGATGTAAAAAAAAAAATCCATTAAGATTGTTTAATTCAGTAGGTAATGACAATCAAAATCTAAAACAACCCACAAGTCAACCTTAGATATGATTCGTATGATTACCAAACAACCCTTAGAAAACCACAAAAAGAAGAAGAAGAAAGGGAGCTATTAAAAGTTGTTTAAACAATATAGAGGGATAGTAGATTGAAGGGGAAGAAAACCTGTAGGAGACATCAGTTTGGGACATCCTTTGATTTAAATCTTCCAGTATGGTGGTTTCTCTCCTGATAACGTCAAGTCCATGGAGAGAGAGAGAGAGAGAGAGAGAGAGAGAGAGAGAAAGAGAGAGAGAGAGAGAGAGAGAGAGAGGTTAATTAAAACAAGTGATCACTTTTGTACTTTGGAGAAGCTGTTGACGCTTTGAAAAAGAGAGAGAGAGAGCTTGACCCAAAAAAAGAAAAAGAGAGAGAGAGGACTACCAGCCTTTAATATATACCGGGTACACAACACTGTGTTGCGTACTTCTGAGTCGTTAAATTGTGTATCCGACGGCTCGAATCTTATTTCGGCATCAAATAATTAAGAATCGTTTTATTGTCGAGATGAGATCCAAGCCTTTGAATGCACAATTCGAAAGTGCGCAGTACGGTTTTGCACACACCATCATAACATCATCCCCAATTCGTAGTTTCACATTGGACCCGTTTGGAATGGAGGGAGTACCAAAAACAAATCTACTCATATTCACATTGGGGCCCATGTATACTACACATTCAGTGTGTGTGGACCCCACCAAAAGATGTGAGTGTGTGTGATTATATAATTATTGTTTTAATAGTTCACGTTTCAAACGGATCCGAAGAACATGTAGTAGTAGGATAACTTTTGAAATATGGACCATTGATTGTAAAGATGGACGGTTCAGATCGTGCCCACCCTTTCATTAGAGGATCCTTGGATCGTGGGTACGACACGTTTAAATATAGCATGGCATGGGTACGATTTTAGATGGGCACGACATGGATGTGGGTTGAGCACAGACCACGATACGGTCTTAGACGGGCAGGCACACCGAATACAATTTTAATACTACCTTCGTCCCAAATTGGATGTTAATTTTTGGTATCCGTGTCAATTTTAACTCCTTATATCTTTCAATATGGATCTCAAAAAATATGCAATAACAAGATAGTTCTTGATTAGTTCTATAATACAAAATTTTCAAATTCGTGAAAAACATTATAGATTGAAAGATATAAGTGATTAAAAACGACACGAGTTTCAAAAACTGTCATCCATTTTGGAATGGAGGGAGTACCAAAAAAATATCATTTTCTTATTTTATACTATAGCATAATATTGGAGATGTGCCGACATGGACACAACATGACACAACATGATTAAGAGCCCGTTCCGGAAAGGAAAATAAGTATTTATTTTTTAAAAAGGCAATTTCAAGCTCAAAAATCACGTACTTACGCAAATAATTTTCTTAGCACTATGGATCTTATTTAATAGATCTCATTGAGATCTTTAATACGGTACCAAAAAAATTGAAAAAATATTTTTCATTTACATTATTTTTGAGTTTGAAAATGTGAAATAAGCTGCTTATTTTTTAAGAAGGTTTCTGAAACGGGGCCTAAGAAAATAGGCCGACATGATTAAAAATGGCACAACACATCACGATAAAGTAAACGGAACGACACGGCACAACACGAAACATGATTAACAAGGAGCTAAATGATTCGGGCAAACACAACACTACTCGTTTGACACCTCTAGATGAGACTTTACATTCTGTTCACCAACAAGGCAGAGTACTTTTCAGTTTTCACCCACTTTTGGGACAGATAAAAAACAAAATCCCTCTTTTGGGAGCACCTAGTAAATCTTCCTTTTGATGGGGTTAATAAAAGTCGCGATTCCAATTCAATAGTACTGTGGTAGGATCTTTCTACAAATAAATGAAAGCTCGAAGGTCGAATCTACAAATAAGTAAACTCTGAGGTTACAAAGTGTACTTTGTTTGCCCTAGACACAAACAGATCCACGCCGTCAGAATCAGAACATTAATCCTGGCCGTCGATTCGCGTCGCCTTAGGTTTCTAGGGTTTTAACATTTAAGCGCCTTTCGCAGTCCATATTGTCACTGCCCCTCTCTCTCTCCCCCCCCTCTCTCTCCTCTCTCAGCCGCACCTCGAGCTATCAACAATGGTGAGTCTCACACATACTTCTCTGTCGTAGCTTCGCATCTGATTAGTTTTTTCATTCGAAATATGCAGTTTACTGTTTTAGCTGAGCTTCTAAGATTAGTTTTTTCATCTGTTTGTCTCGTCGGATGTCTTAGTTTTTTCATTACTTCATTTACCTGGAAATCAAACGCAGCTCTGTACTCTTAGGGTTTAATTCGTGCTGAGAATCGCATCTGTTTGTGTTGTCGCGATTTTAGATTATCGGTTGGATATGAATGCTTCTAGATAGTTGTTCTGATAGTTGTACACCAGACACGGTATATTTTCATATCAATGAATTGGCGGCGTGAAATGCTTCTGAAACCCGTACCCACGTTACACACTTGGATCATCCACAACTTACGATGTCTGTAGAGAAAGAAGTTCACATTAGCTACAAAAGGATCACATTTCTAGCCTTTTCTTATAGACCGCTGATAGAAATTTTATGTTTTTCCTTGATCTCGTGACTTTAAAGTACATCTTTAAGGCCGAGTTTCTCTACAGAGCTAAACAGGCTTATTTTCATTTGTATTTCCCTTTTGTGGAGGAATATAAGCCTGTTTACGGAAACTTGGCCTAAATGATTCACAACATTATTTTGTCATATCGTTGTATAGACGTAGCATGATTTTCCTCAATTCCATTTGGGAACTACGTGTTGGGTTTTACCAGTAGACTGATTTGGGCACTGTATGGGTGCTACTTGGTTCCATTTGTGAACTATACTTAACAAGGCGAACAGGTTTATCTGGAAGTTAAAACAATTTTTGTGATGCTGCATCATTTATCCATGTAGTAAACAAGTTAATTATTTCATACAGGTGTTTGTGAAAGCTCAAAAGTCAAGGGCCTACTCCAAGCGGTTCCAAGTCAAGTTCAAGAGAAGGAGAGGTATGCAATTGATACCTTGTTAGGTTATGGAGTGTCATGTTTTTATGGAATGCTGATGAATGAATTCTCTCTTTAACTTGTGTAGAGGGAAAGACAGACTACCGGGCCAGGATTCGTTTGATCAACCAGGACAAGAACAAGTACAACACTCCAAAATACCGATTTGTCGTGCGATTTGTATCCTTACATGTGTTGGTTCATTGTCTCCACTCTTGCTTTTTTGTTGTTTTTGGTGATTGATTTTTCTTTTTCTGTTGCTCATTTGTGTTTTAACTTTGCAATGGTATTTCTTGGGGCACTTAGTTCATACCTCCAGTTATTGCTTGTTCTTTTCTAGACATTTGAGTTTTTTTTATTGAACATATTTTCATTCGGGGATCTTAAAGGAAGATGTGATGTGTAGGGTTTTCTGTGATAGGTGTAAACTTGGAAGAAATTAATGTCAAGAGTCGTGACAGACATCTAGAATCCAGTGCATACTGCATTGCATGAGGCTTAATAGCAATGGGTTGAGCTGAGTCGGCTTGCCGTAGTTACATTTGAGCTTTGCCTCTATTAGATAGTTAGTTGGCTTTTATCTTGACCTTATTGCTAATGTTACGACTTATGAACCTATGAATTTTGACTACCTTGACCCTGTGGTAGACTAACAAGGATATAGTTGCACAAATCACATCTGCTACCATTGCTGGTGATATGGTTCTTGCAGCTGCTTATGCCCATGAACTACCCCATTTTGGGCTTGAAGTTGGCCTTACAAATTATGCTGCAGGTATATTTGTTCAAGTGTTGTTAGAGAATTCAATTTTTTTCTTGCACTTTTAGGTGGTGTATTTTATTTAAAACTGTTTCTGTCCTGAGTTTAGCTTACTGCACTGGACTCCTCTTGGCCCGTCGAGTTCTCAAAATGCTTGAGATGGATGATGAATATCAGGGAAATGTTGAGGTAATTGGCATGTGCAAGAAATTGATGCAATACATATAAAATGAAATACTACTTGTAGTTGACACAAAATATCCATACAGGCAACTGGGGAGGATTTCTCTGTTGAACCGGCTGAGAGCAGAAGGCCCTTCCGTGCTCTCCTAGATGTCGGGCTCATTCGAACAACTACTGGAAATCGTGTTTTTGGTGCTCTCAAGGTATCATGGTCCACTTTTAAAGTTTAATGCATGTTGTAAAAGATTTGAAGTTAACAGCCTGTTTTCGTTGTTTTCCTTTTCCTTTTCTCTTTTATGAATGATCAAGATTCTTCTTTCTATTGTCTTTTGCTTTCTTATCTATGTGATGCGGATCAATTTGTGACTTCAGGGAGCATTGGATGGTGGACTTGATATTCCTCACAGTGACAAGAGGTTTGCTGGATTCAGCAAAGACAATAAGCAACTTGATGCTGAAATCCACCGCAAATATATCTATGGAGGCCATGTTGCTGCATATATGGGGGTGAGCCCGGAATAGTATTAACTATTAAGTCTGAAATTATGATGCTGAACACACTATTTATTCGTTGGTTTGAAAGAGGGAGCAATAAGTGCGTGGCTTTGCGCACGTGTACGCTTTGGTGTTAACTTAATAATTTGTTCATCATACAGACCCTGATGGAAGATGAGCCAGAGAAGTTCCAGACTCACTTTAGCAGGTTCATCAAAAAAGGTGTTGAGTCAGATGGAATCGAGGAGATGTACAAAAAAGTCCATGCAGCAATACGCGCTGACCCCACCCCAAAGAAATCCCAGAAGGAGCCACCAAAGGAACACAAGAGGTACTGTGACATTCATTTATATATTTTCTTACAAGCCTGTGCTAATGCGTCTTATTTATCTAAGGATTTTATCAAGGGAGAATCACATTTGGCTGTCATGATTATCTTCTTATGTATGTTTTTATGTTGGTTCGTGCATCAGGCATAACCTGAAGAAGCTAACTTACGAGGAAAGGAAGGCCAGGTTGATAGAGAGGTTAAATGCTCTCAACTCTGCCGCTGGTGGTGGTGATGATGATGATGAGGACGACGACGACGAGTGAATGCCACAGTAGAAATTTGAGTGCGTCACTTGGTGTTTCTCAATTTGTCGGCTTTTTACTTCAAGAATTGCAATTTTGCTTGTTTTGTCTGCAGTTTCAGAACAAAATACAATGGAGTAGTTGGTTTTATGTTTTGACATTACAAATTCGCTGTATTAGATTTCATAATCTATTTGTTATGACTCAAGTCCAGTCTGCTCTTTTGTTCCAATCGCTTGGTAATATGTGCATTATCGCATGAGTTAAAGGAACAGGAATTTGGGTTTTGGCGGAACTTCAGCGTTTGCATCGTTCTTGTGGTTGGCTCTTTTTCAGGTTTTTCCAGTTGTAATTACCCTTGGTTATTCTCTCAGGTGTGCTCCCAACAGTAGTCTGACCAGTGTTTGTGTTTGAGAACACACTTGGGCGTCTCATTTTTATCTGCATGCTACTGTTTTATTTAAATAATCGTTTTTTGCTTATACTGTTAGTGCAAGTCATTCCTGTTCAAGCTGGCTTGAAATATCCCGTGTGACTTTGTTAGAGTTCAATTGCTCCCTCCGTCCCTGCTTTTGCTCCGGCCCATACAACTAGATTGACTGCGGAGTCAGGATCAACCATCACTCTCTTAACGGCCGCCCCATTCATCTCTGCTTCGACATACAACGAACGGTTGTGGAAGGTTGGAAAGATGAGAGTGTTATTCTTGTCTCGATAGGGTAGAAAGGGCTTCTTGATAGTCTTTGGACATACCACATATGCCTCAATAAAGCCTAAGATGCTATCTAAGTCCTTGCCTTCTAGATTTCCATGCCAGGCTGGCACACCACCAGGCATTGGAAATTCTTTCATTACAAAGGTTTGGCCGGATATTGAAAGAAAAATGAAGATGTTAAAAGTCAGAATCCTTCTACGGAGTGGTTATAGGTTGAAAGAATTGCAGACCCCCTCAATCCCCAGTCCAGAGTCCCTTCCCTACAAATCTACAATCATTCACTCAAGAAATGGACTGGCCCTCCGCTCCCGTCTGCTAACGCTTATCGGTCTCAACTCTATCAATAAGTCTTCTCTCGCTAGCTCGTAATGAGGAAAACCTTATTCACGGAGTTATTTTGTTTGGAAAGCGTGAAATATTCAATTTCTTATATCTTTCAATGTGAATGTTCAAAAATACGAATCTTGTTTGACAAGTTTTAATTAATTCTATTAAACAAAATTTTCAAAATCACGTACGGAGTAAAACTTAAAAGTTTTGAGATAAAATTTACAAGAAACACAATTTTAAAATCGGACAACTTTGCCAAAAAAACAAAAAGCATCGGCCAAACAACTTAGAAATGGTCATGATCTTAAGCGCCACCCACCAGTAAACCCTTACTTAAAAGATGATCTGGTGAAATCAATTTGAATTCACATTATTAAGGTGTGTGTCGAGAAATACAAACCCAAAGGTGCTTTCTTAACCACCTACTATTACTATTATGGACACTAAGATGTAGCTAAAACTGGATCGCATAATGTATAAACGTAATCACATGCTCTGGTGCAAAAACGAGGGGAATGTGAAGGGACAAATATAACTTTTTAAGTCCAAAGTCTTGCAATTCATGTTTACAATGAAGAAACCACCATCTAAATGCCCAAAATGATTCTTCTGAATTTAGTTTACATAAGGTCCAAGCCATTTTGCTAGAAGATCCACACATGTTCCACGCCCTTACATTGTAACCCCATGAGGTGGCATCAAAACCGGGTTCGCGCCTCCTAATCATCCTCTGGATCAAAATCCTTAACCTTGACATCTGCATCTTCTCCGTACTGAATGCAGTTGTCAATTTGGGATAAGACGTATCGTATACTGTATAGAGAGAAACAAAGAGAAAAGGGCACGGTCAAAAACCAAAAGCACTCGAGAAACTCTAAATAAGACTCGTGCATTTATCTTTTGCAACTCCTACAAACTAGAACCCACAGAGCAAGGGGGAGGGCTTTTCTGGGGAGTACATAAAGAAGAACATAGGATTTCTTCACTGGCTCCGACTACTGAGCAGACATAGGATTCATCTTTAAGAGACACCCATTAATGTTAATATCAATCTCAACTGAACCGAAACAGAAATAAAGAATTCAACTTCTATAATCTATTTTCCCTTTCCTTTTATTTGTGCTAATAAATCCAAGCACCAAACAGCTCTGACTAATCGCAAGAAGACAAGCACTTGATCAATCTGTTCAACTTGATATTTGCCATAAACGAGGACTCTCAAAAACCAGAAATTAAAAGCTAAAACATGAACATTTAAAGGATTTAACAACGGCCCTCAATCAGTATTGATTTCAGCTAGAATCACAGGCACTCCATTTTTTGATAAGCATAACGTTTGAACCCCATAAAGAACGAATTCAATCCAAAATGTCAGAACCAGCATATTCAGCATTGGGAACTAGCGCGTGTAGGGTTAAGGTATCATAAACACTAGAAAAAAATTGGCAGGTTTTCACAAAATCTGCAAAGCATGTGACTATAAACTCAGATTCATGAAAAAGGGAATTAAGCATTGGTGTATGTGTATGTATGCGTGCAAAAGCATGCAGACATTTGCTTGAGTGCACCCCCCACACCGCCCACCCATGTACAAACAATACACAAAGCCGAAAAGACACACACATAGAGTACATACCTGCTCTCTTTCCTTAAGTCCAGGGGCACGAAGCTTACCATGCTATACTGATCCACCTGTTACAACAAAATATGAGAGACTAATAAGCAGTCACAAATTATCCTCCCCAGCTATTATGATGGCTAACAACGAAGATGAGGAGAACAATGGGTACTAGCAGCCAGCCATGCCTATATTATATAACCCACAATAGACCCCTCGCTGAAAAGGAGAATCTGAAAAAATAAACCCCATACTTCACAGGTATCATTATGCTGTGTGTGCAAGTATGTCTGCAAGACAAGAAACGAGGGGATAATCTTAATTCAAGATTAGCTATTCGTGGGACCCAAAAAGGTCAAGCCATTTGGGACAGAGGGAGTAATTTCCAACGCCACTCCAGTCCAGTCCAGACCAAATATAGGCTGGGTAAGGACACATTATCCTCCATTATTTTCCTTCTTCCATGTTCCCACGGGATACATATCTCCCTCCTAATCCAAGGATAAACCTTGTCTCCCTGTATCATGGAATCACCAACCTTCCATACACATGTGATCTCTTGGAAGACATTTGGGTGGAAAACACACAAAACCAGCCATACAGTCAAAAGGGGACTCATATCATGCAACTTATTATCAAGTTCATATACGACCTAGAAATTGCAGTAAGGCTATTTCCAGCAATAGAATTTGAAACTGCTATTTTCTGCAAAAGAGCCTTTTAAAGCAACTTCAATGTGGGATGCAACATCAGTCAACATGAAGTGGGGAAATCCTTAGAAGAATCCATGAGGAATTGACTAATGTTTATGACTTACCAATTCAATCAAAGCTTTGTTAAGCTTTCCAAATTGAGGAGCCATGCGTTTATTCAACTCTGAGAGCAAAACACGAGGTTCTGGATTCAAGTAACTAGGAACGATAACCATACAAAAGGGTTAAAGGTGAAATAAAGAAGATAAATAAGTAGAAGCCGGAAGCAAAATGTGGAAGGACCTACTCTTCAATTTCTCTTTTGTTCGTCACAAGATCCATTTTGGAGAGAATGTTAACATGGGGTAGTTCAAGTTGAACCATTGCAGAAAGTGAAGCCATGCAACCACTTATAAACTTGGTGACGTCAGTCATGAACTAGTGTAAAGAGAGAAACAACAATATTAAGCCTCAGTAAAAAGACCGCAGAGCCAGGGGCCAAATTTTAGAACTGAAATTACAAGAAATTTGAGAAGAGAAAAAAAAATTCAAACAAACCTGCGAATCAAGCAAGTAGACAACACAAACATTGAAGTTCTTACGCTTCAAATGCTCCACGAAGTTTTTAAGTACAGGAACATGCGAAAAAAGCTCTATCTGGCCTACAAAGTAATTGATGTTCTAAAGATTAAAACACACCTCCAGCAAAATGTAGAAACAAATACAGTATCTTCCAAATCCTTACCAGTATGGTCACAGTACCGCTTACCCACTAAAACTAAAATAATGTGGCATATATATGTTCTTAGTGTTTCATATATAGGGTTGAAGATGGAAATGATCTGGTTAACTCTAAATAAACCAACACAAACTTAAATAAATAATTCTGTCATCAGTAGAAACTAGCCACAACACAGAGAGAGGGATTACTTTCATTGTACATTAGTAATTAACTAGGACAAAAGCATCAGAACCCATCATGTTCATGTGCACATGTAGAAGTCCTTGGATGGGCTTTCAACTGTCTTGCTCTCACCTACTAACGTAACTCAACTAGTAAATGAATCTAAATTAGGGCCTTCCATGTTGTAATGGACAACTACTGACACTAATTTCCCTTCAGAGAAAAGGAATAACATAGCTGAGGTAAAATACCTGGACAGTCAAAAACCAAGTAATCATCGTCCAAGTAGTTATCCAATTCCTCTGTAAGCCAATCATCTAGATTTTCTTCAAGGTGCCTAATGTCGAGATTTAAGGTCAACTTGGATTCCCACTATTGGATGGACAAGACAAAAGTTATTTTACCAAGTACCTTGCAATAGACAACAAGTTATGCCTCTCCCAATAGACAACACAAACAAAGATGACAAAAGTAAATGATTTGGAAACCAAAACACAAAGGATACTCCATGCAATACATAAGGCCACCGTTTGGACCCAATCCAAGCTCTTCCATAACATCATCCAAAGAAATGAGTTCCCTGATATCTGCAATAAAACAACACTTGATTGGTCTAAAACCGAAGGAGGAGCTGAAACAATCAAACTTTCAATGGAATCATATGGGGATAAAAGAGTGAACTCTCTTTACCCATGGCTACGGGATAATCGAAATTTTCGGCAGCAGGATCTAAGTTCACGATATGGATTGTTCGCCTCATCGTTTCACAGTGTTGAAACAAAGTAGAGCAGTACGTAGACTGGAGAAGCAATAATTATGCAGATAGTCAGTACAGTAAATCGCAGAAACAACATGGGAAACAACTGATAAAAGGACTTTCTAGTTAAATGGCCATCTGCAAACCCAGACAAACAAGTCTAATAAAGCAGAATATCTTATAGCAAAGAAATAAATCAAAAGTCAAGCGGATAAAACAATCAAGAGATGTAAAATCCAAAAAATCACCTTGCCACTGCCTGCAGGGCCAATAACTAGCTGTGCGTAACCCATTTAGGCCTCGGTTGAATAACTTGATAACCTCAAGAACTGCAAAAAAAGCATACACAGCACACCAAATACCAGCCACGAACAACAAACTCAGTGCAACAGAGTAAGCCATAAGCACTGACAAGAGAGGAACAAGAACATAACAATAGTTGTATTTCCATCACAACAAAAAGAAGGTATCACATTATATTCCTATATCATATTACATTATTAAAATTTGTTTAAGCAACACAAACCCACCATTCATTTAGCACTTCTTACTCAATGCCATGATTCATCACCATCCAACCCCCCACCCACAAACTAGGTTAAAAAAAAGGAAAGAAAGAAAGAAAGAAGAAAAATCTAGGGAAAAAGGTTTAATGTATGCATTATATGGACAGAAAGCAACCGACTGGTCGGTGGGTAAATATCCCTTTCAACTGCACTCACAATCAAAACCCTAGACCACAATACTAACTATTAGAGCTGGCAAATGGGCAGGTTGAAATGGGTCATGGGTTGAATATGGGCGGGTTGAATATGGGTCAATAGTAGGCAGGTTGAGATGGGCCGGGTTGAATATGGGTCAAGCCATACCCAAACCCAACCCGTTTAATTCCCCCTCCCTCTTCCCGTATGACTGCCACTGGGTCATAATAAATGAACAGACTTTTGCACCAACATACTTTTGCCAATTATTTTGCCTATATACGGACTCTTTTTGACCTTGACTTTGGTAGCAATTACAACTACGGTCCAGCTGGAAAAGCCATTGGAAGCGATCTACTAGCCAACCCAGACTTGGTCGCAACCGACGCCACCATTTCTTTCAAAACAGCCCTCTGGTTCTGGATGACCCCGCAATCCCCGAAAACCTCCAGCCACGATGTCATCACCGGCCGATGGACCCCATCAGCCGCTGATTCAGCAGCTGGCCGGGTCCCGGGGTACGGTGTCATCACCAATATAATCAACGGTGGAAAAGGGTCTACTCCCCAACAGGAGGATCGGATCGGGTTTTATAAGCGATACAGCGATATTATGGGAGTTGGTTCTAGAAATAATCTTGACCGCAATAACCAAAGGCCTTTTGCACAAGACCGAATAATATTGTGGAAAACTATTCCCTATCTCAGGCAGTTCTTGCATATATTTAAACCAAATTTTCCAGAGAAATACAATTCACTGAAAAATGCCCCATGGACAGAACAATATTTCCACTGAAAAAAACGCCTAAATGAAAATCGCAGTATCTGGTTTTCAAACTGCTGCTAAAAAAAAAATGAATCACTGTTCTCTAACGTACTTCACGCTTTCCCGAATACTATACACAGCTCCATCAATTACTTTCAGTCCGGCTTGAACAATGAGATTCAATACGTGTGCACCACAACGTATGTGGAAAAATTCACAATCACATAGCAATGTATTACTCAAAGAAACATGATGCTTCAGCACATCAACAAGACCATCATTATATTTCGCATTATCCAATGTGAGAGTGAATATTTTTTTATCAACTCCCCATTCTTTTAATAAATGAATAACTCTTTCAGCCAAAATTGGCCCACTATGTGGAGGACGAACATGACGGAAGTTCAAGATCTTTTTCTGTAAAACCCAATCATTATCAATGTAGTGCACGGTAAGAGCTAAATATCCATCACTAGTTAGGGATGACCATAAATCTGAAGTTAGGCATATCCTACTTGGAATGGATTCTAATGCACATTTCAATTGCACCCTCCCCCTATCAAATACCTTTAATACATCAGCCTTTGATGTATTTCTTGATACCGATTTCACACTTGGATTTACAAAGGAATGCAAATCCCTAATTCCTCCATGTTCCACAAACATAAAAGGGTAATTGTGCTTAATTATAGCCATCACCATTTTCACACGGTACATCTCCTGATCAATCTCTATAAAAGGAAGAAAGTCATGGGGTTCTTTGTTAGGACAAACAATCATATTACTTAACAAATTTGATGTGCCTGCTCCGCCAACAACATACTTTTGCCCACACTTTTAACACTTGGCCCTTTTTTTCCCATCATCACTAGGAGCCAAAGTATCAAAGTCATTCCATGCAATCGAAGTGGGCCTCTTAGTACGTTTTACAGTAGACGAAGAATCTTGCTCGATGTTGTCATCAAAATGGTCTTCCATTTTAAGTGTCCTAATACAGAAACACAAATTTAAACTCTAAAAGAAAGCTCAAATTGCAGCAATACTCCATAATTCAAGAGAAACCAGACATGCTTTCAAACGGAATAGAAGTTTGAAGATGCTCTAACAGAAATTTGAGCCCCATCTCAAACAAAAACAAAAATTTGCTCCTTATCCACTTCAATTAAGAAATTTGCTCCTAAATCACTTAAGAAATTTGAAACTTTACAGGCCGATACATACCCACTTCAATTAAAGAGGAAGAAAATTGCTCTAAGCATCAGAGATGGCAGTTTCATCGCATACAAGCTAGAGAGAGAAAATGATGCATCACATACAAGCTAGAGAGAGAAACCTGAAGAGGAGAAAATGATGCGTTTGCCAAAACAGCTGCAATTGAACTTCTAGTATTGCGAGGAAAATCTCAACTGTTTGAGCCCTAGAAAAATCACAACTGGGTTTCAGAGAAAAATCTCAACTGTTGAAGCTGAAGATAGAGTCAAACGAAGAGAGAGAGAGAGAGAGTCGACCGATCGAGAAAGTCATCGAGATCGCGAGGGAGCGCGAGGGAGAGAGAGTTGATCGATGAGATGAATTCGTCGTTCGTCGTGAAAAAACCCTGGTAGAAGAATGAACGGATTTTTTTAAGTTCGACCCATTTAAACCCATTGTCAACCCATCTAAATCCATAAAATTAATTAATGAGTTTATTAAGTTGGCCTAATTAGAATATATATTTAAGGGAAATGATTTTGCCACTCTCTTTTTTGTTAACGCCACTCCCCTGCAAGTGTATTTTTGCACCCAAAATACACTTACAAATGAATGACGTTAACAAAAAAGGGAGTGACAAAATCAGCAGCCATTAAAATTTAAATATAGGTAGATTTGGGCTAATTATAAATAGATGAATTTTGACAAAACCATTTTACTAAATCCAAATTGCCAAGTCTGCTAGTATTATAACAGTAAGAGCATCTCATGTAATCGGCTTCATACTAATACTGTACTCCAATCAAACTCGTGTAGAACACATTATACTCCTCAGTACAGTGTATTTGACAAGCAATTGAGTTGATCCCCTCGATCTCACATATCTTTCGTGCTTTACAGAATATTAGAAAAATACAAAGAAGCAAAAATCAAGAGTTATTCATTATCGTCTCCATCGCCCCCAACGAGTATTCTGCTCGGAAGAAAATAAGTAATATCGCATAGCCAAAACCCTAAGCTATTAGATATTTACCAGAAAACCAGAGCATGAAGTTATTATGGCAACCCTAACAACAGACTCGCAGACGAACAAGAAAGTTCGATATACTCCTGTAACATGAGAGAGAGAGAGAGAGATGCAGACCTGTTGAGAGAGAGATTGATTTTGGAGTAGATTGGCGATTGAGGAAGGGTTTTAGAAATTCGCCGTTGTTGTTTGCTGTTTGGTTTTAGGAAGTACACATTGTCTGCTTTTGGAGTAGAATGAGGAAGGATTTCAACGTTCCTCGTACTTTAAACGTGCGATTTCAATACCACGTCGTTTTTAAGGCTCTGTTTGGAACCCATGGAAAGAAAAGGAAAAATTAAAAAAAAAAAAACCCTCCATTGTTTGGTTGGAAAAGAAAGAATGAAGAAAAGAATTTCAAGTGCAGTGAAAAGTAAATTTTCCTTCTCTTTTATTTTTCTTTCTTTTCTTTTCTTTTCCTTTCTATGGGTTCCAAACAGAGCCTATGTTTTAGAGGCACAATTTGAAAATCAGCCTTGGAAAAGCTTTTTGGGATTCAATTGTGAGAATGAATTCTCTCACAGTACATTTTGAAAACTACACTTAAGAGTTAGAGGCACAATTTGAAAATCAGCCTTGGAAAAGCTTTTTGGGATTCAATTGTGAGAATGAATTCTCTCACAGTAC